>CM049859.1:12173044-12773044 GCA_027422415.1 Schizothorax lantsangensis
TATAACGCTACTTCATATTTTTCACATTTTTAGCATATAAAATGTGTAAAGAACAACTGAGTGCTCACAGACAAAATATATAAACTCCAAGAAGATGTAAAGAAAATATTTCAGGCTTACTCGCAGAGATAATACATAAACAATAGCATGTATTTAAAGTGGACGTTATTTCCTTGCATTAGTATGTCTGGCTTTTGGCAACTGTTTGTAGAAATGAGTGTATTCATAGTCTGTTTTCCCTGTGTCAAACTTGGCCTATTTGAGTAGTTGCACTTACAGTAAAGCTGAGAAACTCCAGGTTTCTTAAGCCTTACTAAACTTCCACCCCACAAAAAGACATTCCCATCATTCTATTCACTTCGGTCTTTACTCTCAAAGGATCTTTTGAGTATTGCTGTGTCCATTTGAATTGTTCAACATCTGTTTGGCATCTTTCATTTCTTGGAAACTTTCACTTTTGGTCTGATTGCTCATTTTCTCATTCTGTTCCTGCGTTGAATTTGTTCTTTTAAGCACCATAAAAGACAGGAAAAAAACAGACGAAACCACCAAATATAAAGAATATCTGGAGTCCCAGGAATCTGTGAACCAAAAACAAATTTTTACATATATAAGTTTACCCTGCTGGAAAAAAAAACAGCTTAAATCAGGCTTGTCTGTTTTAGTGGATTTGGGCAGACAGGGAGACACTTTTCCAACTTTGGCTAGATGGGAGGCCAACAAGACCAGTATAAACCAATAAACCAAATTTTCTTTTTAGACATGGTATTATTATTATTTTTATTTTTTTAATATAAAATACATAGTAATACATACAATATAAGGCACACTACTTTTCATTGCAGAGCAGTTTTGAATTTTACCTGTGTCTGAAAAGGTCTAAATCATAGTAGCTACATGATGTTGTCTTATTGCATTTCTTTCCCCACAGAATGCATGCGGTATCAATGGCACGGCCATACAGCACTGGAGCTGGAAGGAATGCTGTCAGGGAATGAAAGTTCGTTGTTAATATATCTTTCACAAAACATAACCAGACTCAGCACAAATGATATAACCCGCCATTGTGTTGATCAATCCCATACACACATTCATGAGTTACATAAAACACCACAAAAAGACTACGAGACCCATAACTGAAAAGCTAAAATATTGTCTTAACACACCTTTTCCTGTTAATGATATGAAATCTGTTACGATGGTGAGTTTTTTAAGATATCACTGCAACTTTCACAATACTGGGAAAACTTGTTGTATAAACAAAGACAGATAACACTAAGCTAAACAGGGCAGGTCTGAATATGCCCATAAAAATGTCGAAATACTTTAATTTCACCATCACTTTTTATTTTATTTTTTAAGATTTTGCCTCTTTAATAGATTAGACATAGTAGATAGTGCAGACCAGATTTTAACCTGTTTTAAGCACCTGAGCACCATGGCTTAGCATGCGTGTGAACTGATGTACTAAGGCTCTCTACTACTGCCTGAAATTGTTATTATCGTGCTTTGATATTCTTGCTTTTGTTTTGTTCACTAACTCAGTGCCCTCATACCAGGTTTTGGTTGTAACATGTTTCTGTTAAAATATGACATGTGTTCGTTCTGCATGATTAACTACTTTTGCTTACCAAGCACTCGAAACAGCATGAACTGAATTCCTAAGGCAAAAGATTTGTCTTCTGGAGTCACAGTCCTGAACAAAAGCCAACAAATCATACATTATTTTACATCATTGTTTGTATAAATAAGACATTTCAGTTACATTTCAGGAATATCAGAGTATGAGCACTTTGAAAGAAGTCTTCTTTAACATATCCTTTGAGGCTTTTTCTGAAAGTAAGTGCTTGTGGTCTGTTATTATGCTGATGGCAGTTTTTGACAGGGCCTGCACAGGCAGGTTTTTGACTATGGTATAATGATACTATGACGTATTATAGCTGAAGGGCATAGCATGACAGATGAGCAACATATCTGGCTTTAAAAGAAAAAGTGGGTGAAATCATCAATCAGTGCAGTGATTAAAAGGTCAAACAGAGCATTGATTTAGTGTTCGCAATGTCATTTTAATTTTAAGGATTCTATGTTTTGGAAACTGACACGTTTCAGAAAAAAAAAATCATGCATAACTATAACTTTTGCACTAAAATTAATGAGGTAAAAATTGTTATTAGCATTCTAAAATAAATACATTTTATTATGCTGTATGTAGCAAATATGCAAGTGTTGCACTACAACAAGCTGCAACCTGCTAAGCAAGTTCACACTGACACTCTTCCTTTTAGACAAATTATGGCACAACGTTCACTGCCATTAGTTTTTAAAGTAGCAACATTCCATTTTTTCTTCTCATAAATGTATTTTTCATTTGATTTTCTCTTCACTTGGCCAAAATTATGAAATTACATAATCACTCATTACCCCAAAAACACATGTCAAACCATAACTCAATACTTTTAATTGATTATATACAGAGTATTAATAAAAAAACATAATAAACTAAGAAAATAACATACAGATATGTAACTGTCAGATATTTTATAAAACATAAAGAGGTAACATTAGATGGTCACTTTCAACAGATCACATTTACATAAAATGAAGGGAATTGAAAATATAGGGAATACCTGAGGATCATCATAAAAGATGTAGTGTGGGAAAGTGAAGCCACAAAGCATGTAATGGAGGACAGGATCATGAAGGAATGAGCCGATTACTACACTTATTTCCACATGGTCCTGGAAACGCAGAGCCTGGAGAGCCAATTGATGCCACACATTCACAATCTGTGTAGTTCTGTGGGAGATTTAGGGTGATGTTAGGTACTGAAAAGTTAAATTTAATAGTTTTGAGAGGTCACTTTTAGAATAATTATATTTAGCACTATTTCAAATACTGTTGTTATTCTCGTATTTGCAGGGAATTAAAAAAAAAGCCTGTATGAATTAAAAAGGTCAATATTGATAAATCTGTTCCAGAGTTAGGTAGTAAATTCATAAAGTAATAAACATGCAGCCACTACATTTTTTTTATCATTATCTGCTTGTTTGTGCTACATACCTTATTAATGAATAACAGAGATTTTAAACAGCTTCTTAGAAATCTATAAATCCACTAACAATGTTTGGTCTCATGACATTTCTCTATAGCTAATATCCATGCCTGGAAGATAAGTAGCATGCCGCTCAGGAAGAGACGTTTGTTTGTTTTGAAAGCAATTAAAAGGATAAGGCATGCGGGAAGTTGGTCAGGCTTTTTCTTTTTATGTGGACAAAGTAGGTCATGCAACTTTTTGAATTTAAGCAAAAGCAAAATATGCATACAGCCACACAGAAAATTCTCTGTATAAAAATAATTTTTCTATGTACTTTCCAAAAGCTAAACACTTTAAATAGTCAAATGAACATTCCATTATGACATGCAAACAGAGCTGTAAGACCTTAAACACATATTTCTACATAAATACTGTCCTATTTCCTGACTGCTACCATTTTCTTTTCACTTATTTGTTCTCCCAGAGGACAGAGGCTGTTACTGTGTATCTAAAGGTTGCCAATCTGTTTTGGAAGGCTGAGACTGAGTTACTTTCCCCCTGTGTTATATTATATAGTAATGTATCTGCGTCCTCATCGCTGCAGTCACAGCAGTCTGCTGATGTGGTCTACTTTCACTTCCAGCAGCAGTTGGTATGCACTTAAAACAAGTAATGGTCTTGGTACTTTGAGCTATTGGTTGTTTTAACTTGTCTACATTTGTAAGTGTTTGTTCTGGGAGTGTGTTTGCTTAAACCACTATAAAGCCATTTCCCAAGGTGAAATTCCCTAGATGGTGTACAACTCCATATATATATTCACTTGTGACATCATTGAATTCAATAATGAAATGCCTTTAACTGAAAATTGAGTGTTTAATCTTATCATTTTACATTATTGACACTATTTTCCTATTCTGATATTGGAAAGTTGCTTTGACACAATCTGTAGTGTTAAAAGTGCTATATAAATAAAGGTGACTTGACTTGACTTGTAAATTTATTACATCACTCTTTTTGAATATTTCAAAAATTTAAATAGTTCATCTTTATCCTTAACCCTCTTATTCTGGTTGTCATTCACTCTCATAATGATATATGTGGTCGTCCTGTTAGTGGCATGTAGTATTTTTCTCTTCGACATGCCTCTTTGATTCATTGCATCTGTGATTACAAGTAATGATGTTTTGATTATTGTCTAAACATTTCTAAATTCTAAGGGATAAGGGAAATTCAGTGGTCATCACTCACTCACCCTCATGTCGCACTAAACTTGTATGACTTACTTTCTTCTGTGGAACACAAATGCAGTTAAAGTCAGTGGGGTCCAAAACAACAATGCACCCAATTGACTTTTAATGTCATGAATGTGATGCTAAATGTTGAGGCATTTCTCAAAATATCTTCTTTTGTGCTCCATAGAAGAAAAAACTTCATACAGGTTTGGAATGACATGAAAAGACATGGATAAATGACAGAATGTTCTTTATTTTGGGTGAACTGTCCTAATAATCATCCACTGAGTTCAGGAATTAATTACTTTTTCTTAATCATTCACATAAAAATCCTTTCAGTTAGTTCAAGCCAAGCACTGTTCTTACAAAACTCCCAGTATCAGCCTCCCTTTTTGCATCAACAAAATACCATGCAGTTCCAGTAATGGAAGTTAAAGATAGCTTACCCAAACTTTCTCTTTATTGAGCATCTTACATCCTGCATGACAGGGAGAGCGGAACTCCACTCCATCTGAGCCACACACAGGGTTGAAGGCTTCATCAGAACAGGAACATGCATTGCTACACTGCTGAGAAGATCTGGGGACAAAACAAAATAAAATAAAGGCAAAGGCTCATGGGAATAACAGGGTGCCTTGCGACAGAATATTAAGCATTTGAAGAAAATGATCCTTTGCATATTAAGAGAATTAAAAAGATAAACTACTGGTCTAAAATCCTTGAGGAATGTAGGAAAAATGAAAGTGCAAGTTTCAGCCTGTAATTAAAATGTGGTCCACATCCAAAACTTTGTAATGGAAAACAGCTGTCAGAGGGTTTACACAGAACAAGACACTGCTGATATTCTTTTGTAAGTTGTAACTGGAATTATGGGTTGAATCACTTAGATTTTGGCAACCCCTAATCAACACTCTTATCTTTTTATTCATACCTGTATGTAAACAGAAAATATATCTTTTTTTTTTAGTAATACCCTTTCAGAGGAACATTTTATTGCTCAATAGTTCTGGAGAATTCATGTATTAAAGGGGTCATATGATGCGATTTCAAGTTGTCCTTTCTCTTTGGAGTGTTACAAGCTGATTGTGCATAGATGAGATCCCTGAAGTTGCAAAGACTAGTCTCAAAACCAAAGAGATATTCTTTATCAAAGTTAAGACTCTGCCACACCCCCCTAAAATGGCTCATTCAAACATGCCCCCACATGTCTACCTCACAGTGTGGAAATATTTGCGTAATGCCGCCCAAATGTTCATGCATCTACTTCCGAAAGTAGATGCATTTAGGAAACATTAAGATTACTTACAACAGAACAGCACAACCCAGATGTTATCACAACGCATTTTATGGACGACCGTTTCGTGAACCTAGGACAGGAGGTAATTCTGACTTTGCTATGACAATCTGGCGCTTCTGAATCAGCGACTGTATGTTTTGTTATTAGTTTAAGTATTTGCTATTGACTGTTCAAATGCGGAGTTTTGCGTCGTGCGTGTGTGTGTGTGTGTGTGTTGTGAGAGAGAGAGAGAGAGAGAGAGGGTCACATCTCAGCACAAAAGCTATCTTAATCGTGGCTTGTGTGTGTGTGTGTGTGTGTGTGTGAGAGAGAGAGAGAGAGAGAGAGACGGTCACATCACAGCTGAGTGTACAGCCCATCAAAAATCGTCTTAACAGCGGCTTGAGTTCAAACACATAGGAGCTTCATCACTGTGTCTGTCACACGACTCTGTTCCCCTCTCGGGCTTGAACTGATGGTAAAGCTAACTACATTATTAACTGTTTTTACTTTTATTTTGAAAGCTGAAGCTCGCGATTAGGGAATGGGCGTTACATTTCCGATGCAGCTTGTGGTGTTCGGCCAATCACAATGCACTGTGCCAGCTGGCCAATCAGAGCAGACTGCGCTTGTCGGAAGGAGGGACTTTGTAGAAAACGAAGCATTTGAGAGAGGTGGGGCATAGAGGACTTACAAAAATGCACCGTATTTGAAAAATAATGTGTTTTTTGAACATTAAAGCATGTCAACATATTCTGTTACACCAAATACACAAAATAATGATCTTTAAAAAAGCATCATATGACCCTTTAACTCTTAATTCATTCTATTACGTTTGTCTATCCCTTTTGTCTCAGTTTTTTTTGTACATTTCCTACATTAGCAAAAACAGAAATAGGCAATTTGTAATATACAGTAAAATCATATAAAATAAATGCTGATATAGGCATAGAACTCACTTGTGGTTTCTCTTTCCTACAGGTTTTGTGGTCAGATTCATTTTTTTGGGCCACATATGTGTCAGCATAGAAAATGCATAATATTTAAAGCATTTAAACACCAAACACAACTCACAAATGATAGTTGATACCAGAAACACTTTGTGTGGGGCAGCCAATGAAGAGAAGTGGAATTGCGAACATAATGCTAACAAAAACCGCCACCGTACACATCGCCGCTGAAGACCTGACAGTCAGACCCAACTTGCGTAGTATAACCCCTCCAGCCATTATACCTAACATGGCTGAAGGAATATTTAAGCCACCTGTGAACATATAGACAGACAGACAAAACAAAGATGTATAAAAGATGTGTAGGATTTTCTTTGTGTGTATATATATATATATATATATATATATATATATATATATTAGGGTGGCACGGTACATGTATTCTTCCCGAATCGTCACGGTACAGGCATCTCGGTTCAGTGCATGAGGCCTTACGACGAATACAGGCAATTCACCCCAATCCAGAAGGGGCGCCCTCAGCAATGCAACACTGTTTTAACGCACAGCCGCCACAGAAGAACAGCGAACGCCAACGGTGACACAGAGGCAGGTGCGCTGATGTTTGGCTCACTGTATTTTATTTTGATAAAGTACCATCTGGCTGTCGAGTTAGCAATGCTGGAACTGATGTGTGTGTGTGTGTGCGCGCGCTCCGGCGCAATCCGCTTCAGCTGTTTCCTCATACCAGCAGAATCAACTTTAAACACTTATTGTCTTATTAATAATCACTGTATAAAGGTCTGCTTTTATTTGTGTACACTCACAATGAAAACAAAACAGATTTTATATATATATAACATGTAATATGTAGTATTTTCACATCTAGATGGATTTTTTTTTTATTTGCACTACTGTCTGTTCAAAATAAATGAAAAGAAACCGAGCATAGTAATTTCTTCTTTTTTTCATGTTGTATCGAAATTGTATCGAACCGTGACCCCCGAACCAAGGTACGTACCAAACCATGACATCTGTGTACCATGCCACCCCTAATATAATATATATATATATATATATATATATATATATTAGTGCTGTCACACAATTAAATGCAATTAATCACATCCAAAATAAATGTTTTGTTTACATAATATATGTGTGTATACAGTGTATATTTATTATGTATATATAAATACAAATATATATTCTAAAAAAAAAATATATATATATATATATATATATATACACTGAGCAAAAATATAAACGCAACACTTTTGTTTTTGCCCCCATTTTTCATGAGCTGAACTCAAAGATCTAAGACTTTTTCTATGTACACAAAAGGCCTATTCTCTCAAATATTGTTCACAAATCTGTCTAAATCTGTGTTAGTGAGCACTTCTCCTTTGCCGAGATAATCCATCCACCTCACAGGTGTGGCATATCAAGATGCTGATTAGACAGCATTATTATTGCACAGGTGTGCCTTAGGCTGGCCACAATAAAAGGCCACTCTAAAATGTGCAGTTTTACTGTATTGGGGGGGGGGGGGGGGGGGGGTGAACTGAAAACCAGTCAGTATCTGGTGTGACCACCATTTGCCATCTCCTTCGCATAGAGTTGATCAGGTTGTTGACTGTGGCCTGTGGAATGTTGGTCCACTCCTCTTCAATGGCTGTGCGAAGTTGCAGGAGTTGCCATATTGGCAGGAACTGGAACACGCTGTCGTATACGCCGATCCAGAGCATCCCAAACATGCTCAATGGGTGACATGTCCGGTGAGTATGCTGGCCGTGCAAGAACTGGGATGTTTTCAGCTTCCAGGAATTTTGTACAGATCCTTGCAACATGGGGCCGTGCATTATCATGCTACAACATGAGGTGATGGTCGTGGATGAATGGCACAACAATGGGCCTCAGGATCTCGTTTTGGTATCTCTGTGCATTCAAAATGCCATCAATAAAATGCACCTGTGTTCATTGTCTATAACATACGCCTGCCCATACCATAACCCCACCGCCACCATGGGCCACTCGATCCACAACGCTGACATCAGCAAACCGCTCACCCACACGACGCCATACACACTGTCTGCCATCTGCCCTGTACAGTGAAAACCGGGATTCATCCGTGAAGAGAACACCTCTCCAAAGTGCTAGATGCCATCGAATGTGAGCATTTGCCCACTCAAGTCGGTTACGACGACGAACTGCAGTCGGGTCGAGACCCCGATGAGGACGACGAGCACGCAGATGAGCTTCCCTGAGACGGTTTCTGACAGTTTGTGCAGAAATTCTTTGGTTATGCAAACCGATTGTTGCAGCAGCTGTCCGGGTGGCTGGTCTCAGTTGATCTTGGAGGTGAAGATGCTGGATGTGGAGGTCCTGGGCTGGTGTGGTTACACGTGGTCTGCGGTTGTGAAGCCGGTTGGATGTACTGCCAAATTCTCTGAAACGCCTTTGGAGACGGCTTATGGTAGAGAAATGAATATTCAATTCACAGGCAACAGCTCTGGTGGACATTCCTGCAGTCAGCATGCCAATTGCACGCTCCCTCAAAACTTGCGACATCTGTGGCATTGTGCTGTGTGATAAAACTGCACATTTTAGAGTGGCCTTTTATTGTGGCCAGCCTAAGGTACACCTGTGCAATAATCATGCTGTCTAATCAGCATCTTGATATGCCACACCTGTGAGGTGGATGGATTATCTCGGCAAAGGAGAAGTGCTCACTAACACAGATTTAGACAGATTTGTGAACAATATTTGAGAGAAATAGGCCTTTTGTGTACATAGGAAAAGATATAGATCTTTGAGTTCAGCTCATGAAAAATGGAGGCAAAAACAAAAGTGTTGCGTTTATATTGTTGTTCAGTGTTTATATAAGTCTCCATAAATATATTTCTAAATGTGGTACATTAATTATTCTAAAGCTACTAATATTTGTTACTGTTTAATGTAATGTATATTATGTTTAATATAGGCTACTTTGTAAGTGTGTGTGTGTTTAATGCTTCAGGTTTGGGTGGGTCCCTGGGATTGTCAGGGTTGAAAACCCCTGCACTACATTCCTTTATTAATCCCATTGAACAATAAATAATGATAGATGTAACATTTAGACAGAAAGCTTCAATCTTCCATTGCTTATTTCTCAGGACTTAATAAACTCAGGAATTTTTTATAGTGACATATTGTATTGTGTGTGGATTAGCAGCTGTAAAAGTTTTGAATGAGTAATTTGTACCTTTGAACAATAAGGTATGATTTCACTGGCCACAAACATACAGCATATATTGTTATGGTTTTGGTGGAGCGAAAGGTTTTCTTCTTGAATAATAACCTCAAGAAAGGCATAGTTGATTTCTTTCAATAACTCACCCATCATCAAATTAGAAAAGGAGGCAGTCTGTGCAAACTGCCTCTCAATGAATTTGCCCATAAAAGTGGCCAGTCCCGCAACCATGGCAGCAAGATTCACTTGAGCCAACACTACCACAAAAAAATTGGGTTCCTCAGAGTCCTCATTACAATTTTGGGGAAACCTGAGGAAAGATAAAAGACACCAAGCAATATGAAAAAATCCTAAGAACATTTGTACATTATACCACAAAAAGAACTTTCAAGAAGGACGAGAACGTTATATTTTGGAAGAATAATGAATAGATTAATTGATATAAGGATCTATAGATCCAGGAATTTATACATTAAACATCAACAAACAAATATGTTTATACATTTATCTGAAAAAATAAATAAATAAATAAAACACTGAAATCTATACATATTACCAGGAATGTTAATATTAGACAAAATATTTTGGAGTTTGATAAATTACTTTTAACAACAAAACATATGGAAAGGATTAGTATTTCCTGTTGTGTGCAGCCCACCCATTAAGGAAAAATGTGCTAAGTTCATGAAATCTAACTGTTACAGGAACAGAACATTTGAATTATGAGTTTGTGGTTCAGGAAAACAAAGAGATTGAGTCATTATTTTTGGCTTCTAATCAGGCATCTGGTTCTGACTAAGTAGGTCAAATTGCGCAGCATTAAGTTTCTAAATTTGGCATGAGCAGCATTATGATTGCAAGAGGGGATTCTTTTGAATCTGGATGTGGTAGTTTCATTATAATGCCAGTGTAGTATGGCCTAACAAATATAGTAATGTCATTAGATTCTAAAATAGGTCATAAACCTGCATCTTTCTACCTAACCACCCATAATCCAGTTTGACCAGATGCTGAATGCAATGCTGTTTCGTTACCTGTGGACTGGCTGCTAAAACAATACTGACAGCACGTGCAATTATATAAATACCAGTGGGTGCAATTTATTTTTAGTTAACTACACCAGGTTGATGTTTGACACCTAAACTTGGAAACATTTCTTGTCTTAAAATCCATAACATTGCCAGTGTAAATTGAAACTTCCAGTGTAAAAGTCATCCTGTCTAAATCAGGAGAGAAATATGCACCGATCAAGCACTGTTTACTTGGATCTGTTCACTTGATGGACTAGAGTCATGTGGATTACTTGTGGATTATTGTGATGTTTTAATCAGTTGTTTGAATTCTCATTCTGATGGCACCCAGTCACTGGGGAGGACCAATTGGTGAGCAAGTGATGTTACATTTCTCCAAATTCAGATGAAGAAACAACTCATCTACATCTTGGATGGCCTGAGGGTGGGTACATTTTCAGCATTTTCAATGTTCTTTTTTGGTCAGCTATTCTTTAATTTGAGATTAATAAAATCGCAGATGGGTAAAATGGCAAACACACTTTTTAGGAACTCAGTGAGAGACACCTCTTCCTTTGTTTCAGATTTGGGCTTCTTGTCCTCCATCATTTTTTCTGTGGATGGCTCAACAGGGGCCTCTACGATTTCCTAAAGAGATTGAAATCTTTAATTTAATTTAATTTATTGTTGAACAACCACATTATGCTCACAATCAAAGTGCAAAAATCTCATTATGAGGTAGAGAGGTACATACACTCTTAAAAATAAAGGTTCCAAAAGGGTGTTTTTGCAGTGATGCCATAGAAGAACCATTTTTGGTTCCCAAAATAACCTTTCAGTGAACAGTTCCTAAAAGAACCATTTTGAAGAACATTTTAAAAATCTAAATAAACCTTTTCGACTATAAAGAACCTTTTCTGCATTTTAAAGGTTCCATGGATGTTCAAGGTTCTTCACAGAACCATTGATGCCAATAAATAACCTTTATTTTTAAGAGTGTATTGCAAACTGTTTGTCATTAGCATCAATAACAGCAGTTTACACCAGCAAACCATCTTACCATGTTTGTTCTAAATCTGTACAAGGTAAGATTTACACAAATCATATTTTTATACCCACATTTTTAAATATGAGATTAAGCATTTTCCAATATCTGATTCACATTTACAGAACACAAGTTTAGTGCAAGAACATGTATGGATGCAAACTTCATGCAAGGTTAACCTGTTATTTAATCTAGTCGAGCAAGCGGGGGAAGAACAGGCTGAGACACGCTCCTCTGGGACTCATGTTTCTTTCCGTGGTTTTAGTTTTTTTTTAAATGTTCTGTGAGACCCAAGCGTACTTCAGGAGCAATGCCTAAATCTTATTTGCCAAACTCTCCATCACTAATAATAATCAAAATGTCTACTAATTAATTTTCAGAATCAAAAAGGCCACAAATCGAGCGAGCGTAGCGTTAGTTCTGGCAGGTCACGTTAGTCAAGCTCGCGTCAGCTGACTCTCAGGTGATCCCCATCTACCTATAGGAATACGACACCTATCTAATGCTGCGTTCAAGTCCTCCTGGGACGTTCGTACTTACGAGTTGACAAGTCGTTATTAGACGTCGGGTGCGTTCAAATCACTTTGGTCGGAACAAGATGGCGATTTAACTTTTCTACATAAAATTCAATGATGTTTTTAACTCCACATCTATAAAATGATGAATGAAGAATGTGCATCATTGTGTTTTTACTTTTTTCTGTTTTTATTTAATTTATGAAGGTGATGTAAACTGAATAATTATATATTCTATTATAATTATACAATAATATAATATTTTGTATGTGTAAATTATATAGTTTTATTGTACATTACAAAAAAAAAATCATTTTATTCATTTCAACAACTTTACCGACGCTGCATATCTCTAGTCTTTGGCTGCATCCATTGCATCCGACACATTTTTTTCACTGACACGCCCCCAACTCGGAAACTTGGGGCTTAAAGAAAATTTTGAGTTTCCCACCCATAATAACGACTTTGTGGTGGCGTTCAACTCGTAAATACGATGTATCCAACATGACTTGAACGCACCATAAGCATCCATATATAAGGTCCTCAGTATTATCAGCAGTTTTCGCATTGCTCAATAGCAAATTAAATGGCGAATTCGGCAGGCAAAACATCATCATCACTAGGAATCGGTAATTTAGCGAGTGGAATTCGTTTCCCCAATGGACTCACCTCCGAGTTCGTTAACTTGAACACGTGAATTCACCGCATTGTTCATAAGCTGCCCGATTCGGAAGTGACTGAGTTAGCGTTACTTCACGCATCCAGGGCCGCTACTGGCCAAATGGGTGCCCTAAGCAGGATTTTATTGTTGTGCCCCCTCCCTCAAATATTATGGAAGTTTTAAAAACCACCTACCACAGGGGTCAAAATAGAACTTTAATAAAATATAAAAGTAAATAAATTGTAATTAAATTGTATTATTTACAAATTACAATTGTAGCTCTAGACAGTTACCTATGGCAGTAATACAGTTGTCTGATTGATTTTATGGTCTCAAGCATTCAGAAATCACGCAAAAGAAAATTAAGCAGTTTTTCTGGTTATTTTTTTGTAAGGGTTGTGATGTCCACATGTTTTTTGTTGAAGAAATTATAGAGGCTGTGTCATCTATAGCAAAAAGGTGGCCAAAAAATAAAGATTAAGTGGATATTTGAATTAAATGTTTGGTCAATAGCCTATTAAACAAGGATATGGTCATCATGTAAGTGTAACAGCAGCAATGACCAGACCTTTGGCTCCCTTTGCAGGCATAACATAACATGTAATGTTGAAAAAAAAAATCGACACATGATCACAAAATTTGTAATGGTTTTACTGGTTATAATGGTACTTGTATTGGTTTTAATGGAAACTGTAATGGTCTCTACTGGTAATTGGTCACCTTCTATTGGTGGCTTGTTAAAATCAATAAATCCTAATGGAATATGTCCCAAAACACACTACAGAAAACCATTTTTTTTAATGGTGTTAATGGTTAAAAGTTCATGGTTTGTAATGGCATTTGTGATTTATTTGTGATTAATTTGTGATGGTGTTAGAATTTTCTGTGATGGTTCTATTGTTTTTTTCAGCAGGGTTGCCTCATTGTTTTTATATAATGCATTTTAAGTCATTTTAAAGGCTGTTGTTGGCTTAGGTCTGTTTTTATAACCACAAAATAATATATATGTATTATCTTAATACTTCGTTGATTAGGCTATGAATCAGTGGCGGAGCCAGGATGTTTTCATAGGGGTGGTCAGGGAGGGGCCAGCAACCAGTCTGGGGTGGAACATAAATATTCATTATTTCAATATAAAAATGTGATTGACTATAAAGTATTGGACTGTTTGAGTGCCTAAAACACAATGGAATACAATTAATTTCTACTAAATTGTAATTGAGATATTTGTGAATTAGATCAAGTAATGCTGAGTGAACATGACAACTTGTGTATTATTCCTCAACTCCAGGTATTTTAATAAAGGGGATCACTAGCTTTATTGCTCAGTCAGCTTGATTCTGGTTCTCAAAACCCCTAAAAGCTTAAAGCTTGTTCTCCATCATTGCATACTCATTGATGAGACATGCAGATAGTGATAAGAATTGGTTAATAAAAAAAAGAAAAGAAAAAAAGAAAGGCTGGAAGTCAACAGCACATAAATGCCAGTAAAATTAGTTATTTTATGCATTTAAATGGTTTCATTTTCGTTTGTACTTTACAAATTAAAAAATAAAACAGCGCATATGTTCTAGTATAAGTGCACTGTGTTCATATTTACTTGTGCATACATAAAACTAAACAAAACAAAAAACATCAGCTTGCGCCTTATATTGTGAACTCGAATTGCACAATATTTTAGTAGGCTACGTGCATTTGAGAGACGTTCTTTAATGTGATGCTATACATACAGTACATGAATGTGTAAACCCTTCATTAGACAAGGGGAGGGGCGACAGTGGTTGCGCCCGTAGTATCTGCCTTGCGTCTCATTAGGGGAAAGGGACAAACACCTGTGCTGCATTTCTAATGGAATTGATAAAGTATGAAGTATGTTGTTGTGGGCAGGGATTTTGGATGGAGTGCTGCTGAGCTTCTTGCCGAGGCTACCGTGCCGGGACGTGGGCTGGATGTTTCTTTGCACGTGTGTGAAGCGATTGGGAGGGATAGTTTGCAGTTTTGGTTCCCTAGCTAAAATTCGCAGCCCATTATCTGCCTTTATGGTTTATTGAATGGTGTGTGTATAAATGAAGTGTCTTATTTGCCGGGAGTCCTGGTTTAATGTGATTGATTAATTGTTACCGGTTCCCCGGCGTTTGTATGTGTGTGTGTGAGTGTAGTGTGAGTGTGGGTGTGTATGGGGTATTAGAGCAGGTAATTCTTTCATGTGCCATTTCTTATACTGTTTTATATTGACAACGGCTAAGTAGTTAGCCAGAGTGGTTTTGGCACATATCGAGTGATTTTTGGTGTGTATTTAATGGATGCACTTATGAATTTTTGTATCTTTGGTGTTTGCCGTGTAATGAAATTGTGTATAATTGGTGGGCACATGAACTAATTTTAGGTGTTGAAACCCTCTGCTGAAGACCTCTCTGCTCGTTGATTGTTTACTTAGTCTGGGTAATTAGTGATTTGTCAAATACACTATTATTGAAGTATAAGCCTGTATGTGATAACCATCTTAACCTACTGCTTTGCCCTGTGGAGGTTTTAATATTAGTTGTATTATTGTATAAGAATAAAAGTGCCCTATTCAATTATTTATGTTGTGTTCTTGAGTCTCCTTGGCTATTGATGCACAAATAAATTATCTTGTCCAGTTAGGAACCTTTTGGTCTCTTCCTTTACTCTTTTGATTTAACTTGGAGTGTTACAACTGCACTAATTGCCTTTTTGATAGTTTCATGACTTAACTGACGACAGAACTTGTATGCTCATAGTTTCTTGCGCGCATTATTTATGATGAAGATATAGAGCGTGCGCCTTATATTCGCGTAAAGTTGAAGAGTGTGCGCCGTGAGCACAGTGACGCTGACAGGACAGGAAAATTTGTTTTGCTGATATATAGCCTAACAGCATCTCATCAGACCACAGTTCACTGTTGTTCTACTGAAGCTCATTTGGTTCCTGTTCCTTTCCACGCTCGTTTGACCTGCGCCTGGCGCTGAGGCGAAGCTGAAGTGCGCGTCTGAAAAGTCTCCCGTTTTATGTGGTCATAAAGAGAAACGCCAGTTCCGCGTCTTAATAAATGTATTTCTTGACAAGAAAAAAAAAGGGACAAAAACGGCAGTTTTGAGTGGGGTGGCCAAGCTTAGGTCAGTGGTGGCCACGGCCACCCCTGGCTCCGCCCCTGCTATGAATGTAGCCTACCTGAAAATGACTTGAGGGCTTTGTTTTCATCTTTTTTTTTTTTCCTCTTTTCTCTGCGCCGGACTGCTGATGTCTTTTCACGGGCTTAGTTGTCCATCAATTATGATCATCTGCATTCAGCCACAAACATGAGGTGTGAGCGGGCGCGGATGCGGGAATGGCGCGTCAGGTATTTTTTTTTTTGAGCAGCTGGGATGGTGCCCATCCCCCCCCCGGGAGTTGGTGCCCTACGCAAACGGCGTACTCTGCGTATAGGGAGCAGCGGTACTGCATGCATCGCTACATTATTGAAATGAACTCCACGAGTTATGTACGGCGGTAAAGTTAGTTTTACGTTTGACATTCATTAGACAATCGGTTTCATAAGAATTAAACTCTTAACGCCTGTTATGTTTTGAGCCTTAACTAACTCAGATAGACATAAATATATGTCCTTTACCTTGCACAAGGCTTAATTTTTAGGGAAAAAATAAATAAAAAAATAACCATATAAATTAATAAATTAACAATTTAACTACATTACATTATACTATAAAACCAATACTAAGATGTTCAGAAAAACATCCCTGTTATTGCACAAGGCTCTGTTTTTGGAATTAGCATTTTATTTGTTTTATACGGTGGCCTAGAAGTGCTAAACAAATCACAATTCTGAAAACAAAATAACAAATTACAAACGCAAATGCAAATATAAAAAACAAAATAACAATTCAGAAAACACAACAACAATCCCGAAAACAATAACAAGTCAGAAAACACAAGCATTCGAAAACAAAATAACAAGTCAGAAAACACAAGGACAAATCCGAAAACAAAACAACAAGTCAGAAAACACAACGACAAATCAGACAAACCCGAAGAGGTAGGTTAGTTTGAGACCGCCATTGGTTTGGGAAAATTCACCGCTGACTGGACGAGACATCTGTCAACAAGGTACAGGAAGAACCAAAAGAAGCACAGCAGAGTCAATTGAAACAATCCAGTGGCCAGATGTAAATCATGAGTCATGTCTTTTTACGCGATACAGTGGTTCGATCCCACCTTTCCATCTTTTTTTTTTCTCTCCCCTTTAAATCTCATCGCACGTAAACATTTATTTTCATAAAAATGAAGGAAATAATCAAAAAGTTGAAAATAAAGTTCGGGAGGGTTAGGGTAGGTAAAGCTTTATATTGTACCAATAAGGCGGCATCATTTAATAATTTGAATTAAAATTATAATTTAACCAACCTCATTATTGTACTGTTTTAAATGTATCTCTAGTGCAATATGCCACTATTCCAAGTAACTATAATAGCAGCATCCTGCTATTTTAAAGTAAAACCCTACCGATACTTTATTTTCACTTTTTGATTATAACAATATAATTTTTATTAAAATAAATGCCTTTACGATGCGATATGATTGAAAAGGGAGAGAAAAAAAAGATGCCAAAGGTGGGATCGAACCACTTATCGCGTCAAAAGGACATGACACACAATTACCATTGCACCATATATTCCTCAGTTGACTCTGCTGTGCTTCTTTTTTGGTTCTTCCTGTACTTGAATGAATGTCTCGTCCAGTCAGCGGTGTATTTCCCAAACATGGCGCTGTCTCAAACTATACCTACCTCTTCCGGTTTGTCTATTTGTCGTTGTGTTTTTACTTGTTGTTTTGTTTTCGGATTTGTCCTTGTGTTTTCTACTTTTATTTTGTTTTCGAATTTGTATTGTGTTTTCTGACTTGTTTATAATGTTTTCGGAATCGTTGTTGTGTTTTCTTAATTGTTATTTTGTTTTTTAATTATTTGCGTTTGTATTTTGTTATTTTGTTTTCTGAATCGTGATTTGTTTTGACTTATAGGCCCGTAGTTTTATAATAATTTTGCAACTTTTATATTTGCAATAATACAAATCCATTAAACAACAACACCATTTGATAAAGGTATCAAACCAACTGTAACATTTTCAGAATATTATTCCCTATAATGCACAAGGCTTGTTTTTTATGATTATGCCTTTATTGTTTTTATATACAGTACTAAATCCATATTTTTTATATGCTTAATATACGCTACCTACTTAAATTCCTTAAACTTTGACACCGTTTGAGATAAAGGTATCAAAACAACTGTAAAAATATCTAAATATTATTCCCTATAATGCACAAGGCTTGTTTTTTATGATTATGCCTTTATTGTTTTTATATACAGTGCTAAATCCATATTTTTGATATATTTAATATACTCTACCTACTTAAATTAATTAAACTCTGACACCATTTGAGATAAAGGTATCAAAACAACTGTAAACATATCTAAATATTATTCCCCATAATGCACAAGGCTTGTTGTTTCAGAATATTCCTTTATTGCTTTTATATACAGTACTGAAACCATATTTTTGATGTTTTATATACTACTTAAATTCATTAAACTTTGACACTGTTTGAGATAAAGGTATCAAAACAACTGTAAAAATCTCTAAATATTATTCCCTATAATGCACAAGGCTTATTTTTTCAGATTATACCTTTATTGTTTTTATATACAGTACTGAAACCGTATTTTTGTTATGTTTTATATACTGTACCTACTTAAATTAATTTAACTCTGCCACCGTTTGAGATAAAGATAACAAAACAACTGTAAAAATCTCTAAATGTTATTTGTTTGATGGCTAAGGTTTAGCCTTATTAAAGGTATTGAAGGCTCTCCACCTTCAATACCACGACTGAGGCCTTGAGCAAGGCACTGAACCCCCAACTGCTCCCCGGGCGCCGCAGCATAAATGGCTGCCCACTGCTCCGAGTGTGTGTTCACTGTGTGTGTGTGTTCACTGCTGTGTGTGTGTGCACTTTGGATGGGATAAATGCAGAGCACAAATTCCGAGTATGGGCATACTTGGCCGTATGTCACGTCACTTTCACTTTCACTTTCTTTAATAACAAATCATTGTATGGAAAATTGGATTCGGCATAACATATTAATTGTAAACCAGCTTATTGACAAGAACAGGCAATTATACACTTACCCTAATTTTATTAAAATAGACATAAAAACAATAAAAATAAACAATGTCCTTAATTTAGAACCTCATGATATTTTACTTTGTTTTCAAAACCATATTTCTCTGATAAACAAAATTACATTATTAATTTGTTAATTATCATAGCAAATATTTATATTCATAAGTAAAAAAAAATCTAAATAAACCATACACTGAACGTAAAATATATTTTGAAATCCTTTCTAATATGAGATCAGAAAATAAGAAGCTTATAAAAAACAATAAAAATTGTAAAGCTTTTCAAATTTATGTAACTGCCCTAATATTATACAGCACTTTTTTAGACTGGTATTTTTATTTTAATCTGTTATATTTTAATGTTATATATATTTTTATATTCAGCTCTTTCATTTTAATGGCAGATAAAAAAAGAACATATTGATTGCCATTGAAGTAAAAATACTGTACCTAAACATGGGAGTGTGATACAAATGCTCAGTTTAGAAGAAAATTTCAAATGGCACTTAAGGGCTTTTGCATCTCTACTCTTCATCAATATAGAAAAATACTAATGGCATAATCTGATAAATTATCCCTGTGTATAATAAATAATAATAATTTGCATAATTTACAGTTGTTCTAATACCTTTATCTCCTTTAAATGGGTACATTATAAAACATATCAAATATATGGATTCAGTATAAAAACAAAAAGCCATATGAAAAAAAAAACAAAAACAAAAAAAAAAAAGCTTGTGCATTATAGGGAATAATATAAAGTTATCTTTATCTCAAACCAGAGTTTAAATAATTTAAGTAAAATTAAAACACAACAAAAAAAAAACAAACAAAAAAAAAAAAACAAGCCTTGTGCATTATAGGGAATACTATTTAGAGATTTTTACAGTTGTTTTGATACCTTTATCTCAAACGGTGTCAAAGTTTAATGAATTTAAGTAGGTAGCGTATATTAAGCATATCGAAAATATGGATTTAGTACTGTATATAAAAACAATAAATGCATAATCTGAAAAAAACAAGTCTTGTGCATTATAAGGAATAATATTCTGAATATTTTAGTTGTTTTGATACCATTATCTCAAACATTTTCAGAGTTTAATGAATTTAAGTAGGTAGTGTATATAAAACATATAAAAAATACGGTTTCAGTTCTGTATATAAAAACAATAAAGCCATAATCATAAAAAATAAGCCTTGTGCATTATAGGGAATACTATTCTGAATATTTTACAGTTGGTTTGATACCTTTATCTCAAACGGTGTCAGAGTTTAATTAATTTAAGTAGGTACAGTATATTAAACATATCAAAAATACATTTTCAGTACTGTATATAAAAACAATAAAGGAATAATAATAAAAAATAAGCCTTGTGCATTATAGGGAATAATATTCTGAATATTTTACAGTTGTCTTGATACCTTTATCTCAAATGGTGTCAAAGTTTAATGAATTTAAGTAGGTAGTGTATATTAAGCATATCAAAATATGGATTTAGTACTGTATATAAAAACAATAAAGGCATAATCATAAAAAACAAGCCTTGTGCATTGTGGAATAATATTTAGAGATTTTTACAGTTGGTTTGATACCTTTAAATCAAATGGTGTTGTTGTTTAATGGATTTGTATTATTGCATACATTAAGAGTTGTAAAATTATTATAAAATACATTTACATGTATCAGATGCTTTTATCCAAAGCGATTTACAGTGCATTCAGGCTATACATTTTTTATCAGTATGTGTTCCCTGGGAATTGAACCCACGACCTTTTGCGCTGCTAACGCAATGCTCTACCACTGAGCCACAGGAACATATAATACATAAACACATAAAATGCTAATTCCAAAAACAGAGCCTTGTGCAATAACAGGGATGTTTTTCTGAACATTTTAGTATTGGTTTTATAGTATAATGTAATGTAGTTAAATTGTTGAATTAATTTATATGGTTATTTTATTTTATTTTTTTATAAAAATTAAGCCTTGTGGAATGTAAAGGGCATATATTTATGTCTATCTGAGTTAGTTACGGCTCAAAACATAACAGGCGTTAAGAGTTTAATTCTTATGAAACCGAATGTCTAATGAATGTGACCGACTCAAGAACAAGTTCAGATGGGAACTTCATCCCCAAGAAGGATATCAAGAAATCAAGCATCCTCGCCACAGCTGCTATGTTCACTCTCTCGAACGTCTTCACAAGCTAAGTTCCTTTTAATGCTCTCATGTTATTGGCAATATGTGTGTTGCTATGGCTATCCGCGTTACTTGGGCTCATTAGTTGTTCAGTTGGCAATGTGCGGTACTGTGTTACTGGCATACACTTGTCGTTGCAATATGCTGCGCTTAAAGGGGGATACAATGCCATTTCATGCATTCTGAGTTGTTTACACTGTTAAGAGTTGGATTGTTATGCGCGCGCACTCAGTGACCCGAGCGAGAGCAAGAGCGCGCCGCTCAGCGCGTTTCGTTCATGGTACGGAATTCATTGGCAGCACAGCAGTACTTGCTTGAGAAGAATGTCTCAAAGATGTGTTTTGGTTGTGAGGAAAGGATAAACTTTTCAGTGTTATGTGAACAGTGGATGCAATTTGTTTTTCCGGGGCAGCAACGGAGTTTCACAACGTGTTTGTTTGTTCCCGTCATTTCGGTGACGAATGTTTTATAACAAGGTACATTCTGACGTTGGATTTGCACATGGTTTGATACTAAAGACGGAGCAGTCCCAGCGATAAAGATCCCCGTCATGACTATGAGCTACTGCATTAAAGATCTATGATTGTTGCCAATTGCCCATAAGTGCTCTCGACTCTTCAGCTCCGCCCACAGCTCACCTCCAGGAGCTCGGCTGTTTTCGGAGAGAATCGTAAGCTGTATCTTTCTTTTATAAACCTGATTAAACTGAAGAAGACTCTTCAGAGATGTGAATGATGCAATACTACATTATAGGTTCTCAAGATTAACATGAGATTGGCCGGAACTGTGTGTTATGTCCTCTTTAACCTAGTCAAGTCGCCTTTATTTTTAAGTAGGCTACTTACAGCACAGATTTAAGCAGCAGAAAATAATGACCATGGTGCAAACGGAATCATTTCTGCTGCGGCGCAGCTCCAAGAGAAAATGGTAACGGTCGTTTTTCAGTGAAGTCGTCTACTCCGAAACCTTGGCTGCTGACATGCTGCTTTTCAGCCAGTGACTTCGCAGGCAGCGTTTGTTCATGAAGGTCATGAAACTGATATCGGACTTGCTTTTGAGGCAGCTTAACGGTCAGTGATATAGAACGAGCTTATTGATAACTAAGCAGTTATTTAATTTCTTAATACTGATTACTCGCTAGAAATGACTTCAGACACCATCTTTATTTTGCTCAACCAGACAGGATTGTGGGTATCAAGGCAGCAAAGGATACATCTATTCTGCTTTTAATTATCGACCGAATGAAGGTATCTCAGGAGCCAGGAAGTAAGGCTAACATTCTAAATATGTGACAAACTTTATATGAAGGGCTTTTAAAAAACTCGTAAGATATAGAAGCCTATAGTTTATAGTTTCAGTTCAAAGCGGCTCGCTACCAGATGCTCTGACAGAAAGGCTGCGTGTGCCGCTGACAGAGATGCGCTGTTTAATGTGTTTGAGATGTGCTGTTTTCCTAAATGCATAACTTACATTTCACAGGTATACAGGTGCATCTCAATGAATTAGAATGTCGTGTTAAAGTTCATTTATTTCAGTAATTCAACTCAAATTGTGAAACTTGTGTATTAAATAAATTCAATGCACACAGACTGAAGTAGTTTAAGTCTTTGGTTCTTTTAATTGTGATGATTTAGGCTCACATTTAACAAAACCCCACCAATTCACTATCTCAACAAATTAGAATACTTCATAAGACCAATAAAAAAAACATTTTTAGTGAATTGTTGGCCTTCTGGAAGTATGTTAATTTACTGTATATGTACTCAATACTTGGTAGGGGCTCCTTTTGCTTTAATTACTGCCTCAATTCGGCGTGGCATGGAGGTGATCAGTTTGTGGCACTGCTGAGGTGGTATGGAAGCCCAGGTTTCTTTGACAGTGGCCTTCAGCTCATCTGCATTGTTGGGTCTGGTGTCTCTCATCTTCCTCTTGACAATATCCCATAGATTCTCTATGGGGTTCAGGTCAGGCGAGTTCGCTGGCCAATGAAGCACAGTAACACCATGGTCATTGAACCAGCTTTTGGTACCTTTGGCAGTGTGGGCAGGTGCCAAGTCCTGCTGGAAAATGAAATCAGCATCTCCATAAAGCTTGTCAGCAGAAGGAAGCATGAAGTGCTCTAAAATTTCCTGGTAGATGGCTGCGTTGACTGTGGACTTCAGAAAACACAGTGGACCAACACCAGCAGATGACATGGCAGCCCAAATCATCACTGACTGTGGAAACTTCACACTGGACTTCAAGCAACATGGATTCTGTGCCTCTCCACTCTTCCTCCAGACTCTGGGACCTTGATTTCCAAATGAAATGCAAAATTTACTTTCATCTGAAAAGAGGACTTTGGACCACTGAGCAACAGTCCAGTTCTTTTTCTCCACAGCCCAGGTTAGATGCTTCTGATGTTGTCTCTGGTTCAGAAGTGGCTTGGCTCAGCTTTGCTTGACTGTATTCTTAAGCTTGCGGTCATCCCTGTTGCTTGTGCACCTTTTCCTACCCAAATTCTTCCTTCCAGTCAACTTTGCTGGTATACAGTATATGCTTTGATACAGCTTTGATACAGCACTCTGTATGCTTTGATACAGCACTCTGTAAACAGCCACACCTTTCACTAATGACCTTCTGTGGCTTACCCTCTTTGTGGAGGGTGTCAATGTTCGTCTTCTGGATCATTGCCAGAAGACGAAGTCAGCAGTCTTCCCCATTATTGTGGTTTCAAAGAACAAGAGATACCCAGAATTTATACTGTATGGATGGTCATTGATTGAAACTCAAATGCAAATGTTCCAATATTTTGAGATACTGATTTTTGACTTTCATGAGCTGTAAGCTATAATCATCAAAATTAAAACAAAAAACACTTTTGAAATGTAATGAATCTAAAATATATGAAAGTTTCACTTTTTGAAATAAGTTACAAGAAAAAATGAACTTTTTCACGACATTCTAATTTGTTGAGATGCACCTCTATTCTCCATCTGTAAATGTTAGAAAGCCATGGAATATTTCCATTTTGCTGTCAGAAGTGCATGCGCTTTTGCTTTGCGATTCTCCTCTAAACTCACAGACTTCATTTAGAACGAGCGCCGCCACGCATGCTCGCCAAATAGACAGAGCGCAATGAAATAGGAGCGCAATAACTCTGACTAAAATATAAATTTTGCTGAAATATTTGTAGTTAATAAACAATAAATGACACATATACCGTATCCCGCAAATCAGCCAAAAATACCGATATGAATTTTTGCTCATATTACCCAGCAATATGAGAATTTTTGCTCATATTGGGAACATGCTTGCTCTTAGTCAAAGCTGTATTGTCGGGAACACGCTTGTCCCAGAGCTATCTGGTCGTTATTGGGAACATGCTTGTTCCGGAGCAATCCGGTCATTATTTGGAACATGCTTGTTCTTAAAGCTGTAGTTGAATTGGAAACATGTTTTTCTTAGCCTATCAGGTGTTATAGAGAACATATCGCTTAAGCTTTTAATGTATTGGCAACATTCATTAGGCCACCTGTTGAAGGCAACATGCTTGTTGCTACAGGTTATGTGGGTTTTGCAAAATATTTGTTTTGGTATTGGTAAGGGCAACATTCTTGTTGCTAAAGGCTTTGAGATTTTGCTATCAGTTGTGTTGGGGGATATCAGCATATGGTTTTGTTTTGGGGGGGTTATCGCTTCTCTCCCTGCTCTCATCCATGCTAGGCTGCATGGATGCGCAGGGAGTTCTTGCCCAGAACAGAACCATTCCGCCAATCCAAACTATATGCTAATTGTCAATCATCTTTGACGATAGTGGTCCTGACAGAAATCGAGCGTAGCGTTAGTTCTGGCAGGTCACGTTAGTCAAGCTCGCGTCAGCTGACTCTCAGGTGATCCCCATCTACCTATAGGAATACGACACCTATCTAAGCATCCATATATAAGGTCCTCAGTATTATCAGCAGTTTTCGCATTGCTCAATAGCAAATTACCCTCCTCCATCCCCAACTCCTCCTCTGTCAGTCAGGATCCAGCCTTCTGATTCTCTTTTGAATCAGACAAATTAAAAAATGTGTACATAAAATTACTGAACATTTGAACAAATCTGCATACTTTTGTTGGTTCTGTTCTGTTTACCCTGGGGGGTTATCGCTGCTCTCCCTGCTTTCATCCATGCTAGGCTGCATGGATGCGCAGGGAGTTCTTGCCCAGAACAGAACCATTCCGCCAATCCAAACTATATGCTAATTGTCAATCATCTTTGATGATAGTGGTCCTGACAGAAATGAGATTTGTGATGTACCTCTCTAGACATCTTCCTTGGAAAAAACAGGTATGGCAAAGAAGTCAGGAGAAGGAGGGTGGCAGCCATCAGGAATCCTAACCACCAAGCTCCAACCCATCTGGGGTCATCATTTTTCAAACCTAAATAATCTGAAAAGTAACAGCTCATTCATAAAACATCTCTTACATTTGATAGACATAAAGCCACTAAAACTTACACTAACTTACTAAAAGTTCCTGTCTGTGTTTGATGCACCAAGCAGCATTGCTAAACATGTTGAATCTTGAGGTAAACACTTCTTTTTAAATTCAGTTTAGCTTGTCAAAATGCACTTGTCTAAACATGATTAGTACAGTTGCTAAAGTATTTACATTAGACTCTAATGTTGTTTAAGCTCAGTAAAGTGTATAAATTTACTTTCAATTTATGAAGGAGCAGACATGGCATATCAGACTTACCTGAAGTCTTATCAATGTCAACATAGAAACGAAGCAGCGCAGATGACATCATGTAGCCAAATGCTGGCCCAATTACAGTAATTGCGAAAAGTATTCCTATAGAAAAAGATAAAGGTTGATTATTTCTTGAATTAACCATTGTATTATAATAATTAAACCACTCTATATGGAAATCAATGATCAAACATTACTCATTCAAACCTAGGTAGAAGGGAGAATTCCTCTTTTCTGCATAATCATCTATGTAGGAAATCCCAAAAGGTTGTATGGGGACACCGCCAATGCCCAGCAGTAACTGACCCAGTAGAAGTACTGGATACACTACGTGAGAATCAGCATTTTCTTGATTACATGTCTGCTTAGATTCTTTCTCAAGGAAGATGTTCAGTGATTTGCAAAGACCCGAACTGTTGTCTCTGGTGCCTGTGCAACAAATACATATATATTTTTTTTCAGTTGTTAGGTACTTAAAAAAACAACAACAAACAAAAAAACAATCCTCACTCACTGCTATTGAAGTCGTACTTCTCGCTAATGAAGTGAGGTAGAGCTATAAGGAACACCCCCACACTTGCGATCATCGCACCGATTCCAATACATCTCGGTCGATGCACACGGCTCCCAAAGAAACTCACAAACACGATGAGAACTGTGTTCCCCACCTTTGTATTACAACAAAAGACTTACATGAATGATCAGATATAATAGTCAAAAAGTTGTCCTTGCTGATAAAGAATCAATTTCATATTTATACTTTGTGTCTGAACTTGTACAATAATCATGAAATATTTGCTAACCAGTTGCTAACAACTGCCAAAAACAAATGTGTTTTTCTTCAGGCGATTCATGACATCCTGTCATCACCATTCATATAAAGTTAGCATATTATCCTTGCCTCATTAAAGGCTGCCAGCAGTCCTGATTTCTGACTTGAAAATCCATATCTTTTCTCAATGGTGGTTATGGAGCCTTTCAGATAGCCAGACACCAGGAGCTGAGCAAGCTGTAGCATCCCGTGACACAGTACAAAAAACTGAAACACACACACACACACAATTGCTAGAATGTGCAACACATTGCATGGGGAAAAACAACAAACATTAAGTAGGAAAATATTAATCTGTTAATTGGTTGTAAATGTTCAGGCCAAGCCAAGTTGTGTCCTAGCAAAATCAAGTTCTTTGGTTGTACAGCCATTTCAGAGCTTAAAAAATAAAAATAAAAATAAAAAAGATTTAAGATATTTTGGATGAAAACCGGGAGGATTGTGACTGTCCCATTGACTGCCAAACAATTTTCACTGTCAAGGCCCAGAAAACTATGAAAAACATTGTCAGAATAGTCCATCTGCCATCAGTGGTTCAACTGTAACGTTATGAAGCTACGCAAATACATTTTGTATGCAAAAAAACTAAAATAACAAATTTATTCAACAATTCGTCTCCTCTGCATCAGCGTAGCACCATTTTGGAGAATATCTGCTGGACTCAAAAGATGCAAGCTGCGTACGCTGTTCTGTGTTAGCCGCACCTCACGGATATGCTGTTTTCGTTCAAATCAAAGTGTAAATACACGTAAAAGATGTATCCGTGAGGTGCGGCTGACACAGAACAGCCAAAATGGTGCTACGCTGATGCAGAGGAGACAAATTGTTGAATAAATTTGTTATTTTTGTTTTTTTTTGCGTACAAAAAGTATTTGCGTAGCTTCATAACGTTACGGTTGAACCACTGATGGCAGATGGACTATTCTGACGATGTTTTTCATACTTTTCTGGTCCTTGACAGTGATTTTTTTTTGGCAGTCAATGGGACAGTCACAAGCCTCCCAGTTTTCATCCAAAATATCTTAAATTGTGTTCCGAAGACGAACAAAGCTTTTACGGGTTTGGAACGACATGGGGGTAAGTGATTAATGACAACATTTTCATTTTGGGGTGGAGTAACCCTTTAAGAACACTTTTAAAAAGCACACTTAGTAATAATGTCAAATTAAAAGTTGCACCTTCAAGAACTTTTTAAATCATGTTTTAATAATATTTTGTCATGCTTTAACAAAGTACACTGTTTTAATTAGTTGATTATAGTACTAAATCACGTTAACATACTAAAGCACATGTAAAGCACTTGATTTGATTGTAATTTTAACTGTAGTGTGTTTTTTCAATTATATTTAAAGCTAATATGTTTTAAATGTAAGCGGCTGCTTAGGGCCCCCGTGGCCACCAGAGGGCCCCCAAGAGTAGTCTACATGAAATGACCGTTTATTTTATTTTATATTCGTGATATATGTCACTGGACAGTGGTAAGTATACAAAAGTGCAATATTAAATAATTAAATATTCTATACATATCATTTTATTATTTCCAGAGCGACGTGTCATGCAGGCACAATAATGAGCATGTTGATAATATGCGCTGGAAGCTGCCTTGTGGATCTGTCAGATTAACATCCCGTAAATTCACATATTTCTCCCGAAATACATGAAAGTAAGTGGTCAGTTAGCTGGGAGAAAAACAGAGTAAACTTTATAGTAACCTACACAATGTGTATTTGATAGGAATAAAACATGTCGTCCATTAGGCTAATTGAAAGGAGTATTATTGCCTCTTTCCATAGAAATCAGCGTGTAGCCTATTTAACAAACTAATGTTTTTTTTTTTTTTTACTTAACTCAAGTGTATTTAAATGTCTGAAACCTAAAATAAACTGTATTTGGTTGAAAACACTGAACAGTTATGAAATATGAAAAGCACAGAGCGCGTCTTTCTTTTTATTTTTTTTCTGAGCTCGTCTTTCTCTGGCTCAGCGCCAGCCAAAGGGTTAAAATCGATCGCGTTTTCGGGGTGGAGGGGGGACAAATTCAACATGAGGGTTTTGTGGCACAATGAGGGTTTTGTGGTGCGTTTCTCAAAACCATTGTTAGCTAACTATGGTCGTTATTTCAATTGAACTCTATTTGTAACGACAGAACTTGCGACCATAGTTGCTTTTGGGAAATGCACCCCTGGGGTCTGTTCTTCGTACCTCGCTTAATACATCTGAGATGATGTGAAAGATGCCAGATCTTCTAATCCTGATAACTGATCTCTGGCTAATTTGGTTCTTCAAACGAATTTGCGTATTAGATTAAAATATCTGGATTAAGTTGTCCAAGATTACGGCGCGTTCTCATGTTCCCCAAAAAGGGCAGATGTATCGATACTCGAAACCACGATCAGCAATGCAGCGATTGGCTGGCGGCAAGACAGCAACGTAATGACATCATATCATTAAAAAAGACACCTGACGGAAAAGTTGACAAATTTCTGGACTTTTATAAGGAAACAGCCCAGCGAATAAAACTACATAAATGTTATAATAGATAAATGAAATGTTTTTAATTTATTTGTCATTTTTTTACATGGTTCCCAAATTAATTAGCAATTAATTTAATTTTATCTTTGAAACAGATCTGTTACATGACAGCATTAATTACAGTTTCTTAAAGATCATGTTATCTGCATCTCCTACTGCGCTCCATCAAGCAATTACTCAAATTAATGCACGGCTCAGATTAACTGTATAGCATGTGTGTAAGACTTCAATACAATTATAACGTAATTATTTCATCACTAAGAAATCTTTCAATGAGTAAAACTGGCTGTGTCTATAGTGTTATAGACTACACAACATTGTTATCTTATTTTCAAATTCATTTTTAAATTATTTTTATTTTAAATTATTGTCCCTGGACCAGCAGAGTACTCTTATAATAAAGTAGCAGTGGCTGTGACAGATTTTAAGTATCAATTCTGCTTAAAAAGTTGCAATCTAATCCTGTTTACATGAAATAAGGCTGCTCCCGAGCAGGTTTAAGTTTACGGACCTGTTGCTATGACAGCAAGTCCAGGATGAGCTTCGAAGAACCAAATGATCCAAGATCAAGCTAAATCGGCAACAATCAAATCCAGCTAACTGAGTTAGCGACGTACGAAGAACGGACCCCAGGTCAGATCAGTAAAAATAACTTTCCTGGGTATATATTTTTGTAATAAAAATAAGCTTCTGTTTCATAAACTGATAACAGCTTAATTTACCTCAGCCTACATTTTGCATCTTTGCTATTATATTCCAATATCATTATGCCTCAATTAGCTAGATAAATTAAGAGTTGTTGTTTTATATGTATAGATGCTCTCTGTTGTGTTTAATATTTATTATAAAAATGTATGACTTATAAAGTAGACTTAATAAAAATACAACTTTGATTAATATTTATGTTGTTAAAATAACATTCTGTTCTGTAAATGCATTGTCTGCTGGTTTATTTAGCTACTTTTCAGCACATTAAGTATGCCACTTGATACTTTAACCCCCGGTTTTGTAACGTTAGCTGATCCAAACAGGCAGGAAGACGAGTGTTTCAGGAAAAACAGGCATTTTAATAATATAAATGAAATCACTGGTACAGAGCACAGCATAAACCAAAATTACGTTAAGACAGGACGAAGGCTAGAACAAAACTGAAGGCTTATAAAGGAACAGGAACAAAGGAGTAAACGAGATGACTAATGGAACACAGGTGACTAGAATAAATGATGATTAACTAATGACAGGAAACAAGGACAGGAAATACCAAAAAAGGAAACTCAGGAAGGACAGGGGAAAAACAAGGAAACGAGTCCAGAATCCTGACAGGTTTCTTGTTTCACAGACAAGGCTTAAGCCTAGTCCTAGACTAAAATGTAAATCTGAGCTATTTCAACTGAAAGAAACTTGCACTGACTGATCTTAAAACATGTCAGTGCCTTTGTTTTGTCTTAAGATGCACACCAGTAATGCTTTTTTCTAAGGCATGTTTATAAAAATCACTTAAATGTCTTAATTGATCTATGGCTTAATCCTGGCATACTCTAAGCCCTGTCTGTGAAACCGGGCCTAAGACTTTGAATGTTAAAGTGAAAATTAACACCTGACCACTGTTGCAAGTTTGCAACTGTTACAATTAAAAATCACAGAAGGGTAAAAACATGCAGGCAGACAATGGTATGATGTAAGCAACACAGCTACAACAAACAAAACTGATAATGGGATTTATAGTGTGTGAATAATCAAGCTTTGACAATAACCAGTCATATTGGCGGCACCGAGGGGCCCCCAAATAAAATTCTGCTTAGGGCCCCATAAAGGCTTGGGCCGGCCCTGGTTTAATTACAAAACATTACATGCAGTTATCACCTCTCTCTCTCTCTCTCTATTGCATATTAAATTGTTTATCATATATTTTGGCCTGATTTAGCTTTTTCCTAATGTGGAGAAAGTTGTGTCACTGGACACTTTCATTCGAGAAGTCATATTTCTATGAATATAATTAGGGGTTATATTTGGAATCTTACCTTGATATTGTGAAAGAGACCCATTGATCTGCAAGGTCTTGATGTCTGTGGGTTTCCCTGGACTTCAACAGCTGTCATTTCGTGTTATCACAAGATGCAACACATTCTGGGAAAAAATTAAATCATAGCTATTAATAGTATCTTGCCTTTTCTCAGCAAAACAAATAAGAACTTCCCTATTTTATCTCTCTTTTTAATTTTAATCTAGAAATCTGCAATCTGCAATCAGTTACATGCTGTTTACTACATGCTTTTAAAGTGCCACTATGGGTAATGAAAGGTTCCTATTTTGGTTTTGGGCGTCCCCAGCAACATATTGACATGCATGCAGGGTCAAAAAACACTTTCATTGTCAATATGCATTTATTTTTACCTTACTTGCTCAAGGACTCCCAAACGATTCACTCAACAATTAATTTTTACAAACCCCTCCTTTGCGTGATGCTAATCTATGGCGATTGGTCTCATTTACATTTCATCATGCCTGTAAAGTAGGTTTGTGAGCACAGTGCTGCTTTGTGTACAGCGTTACCGGGGAAACCGCTATTTTTGCCACTACAAAAGCAGCACCTAGTGGCAAAGAATGAATTTGCATTCTTTCGCAAAGAATCGAAGAATCGTCGCTCCCTAACTCGGACTATCCCGCCCCCTCACTCAAGATGAGTGTGAAAATAGATTTTATGAAATATAATGGTTTATTTAAAAAACACAGTTGCCAAATTAATAGGCTTTCTAGCATTAATATGATGCTACTATAGCAAAAATTTAGGACAGTCTGTTTCACAAAGTCGCATTTGAATTGTTACATCTGACACACAAACTTCCCGCGCAAGCGGTTCAACTAGATGCAGGCATTATGCAGCACTACTGACTAAGCTAAAGGTAAGATGAAATAATTCTTTAATGTTTAATAGAGGGCTAGATTATCGTAGTTGATTATTTTGCTGTATTGTTTGATGCTGTTCAATTCGTTAAACTTAAAATGATGCATCTGTTAAATGGGCCACAATGAATGTGTTATGTCAGGGAATCGGTCGCAATAAGCTTGTGTTTCATTGTAAAACAGACACAATTAAGTATTTCTGGTGGTTGTGGTGGTATTTGACTGTATTTGTGGTAAAACTGCTGCCCTAAGACATGTTATTTCCTGGATGTCAGATTTTCGAATTTGATGCGATTTTGTTTTATTATACTCTGCCATCTGTATTTGCTAAGTAGGCTTCCTTTTAGTAGGGTCATTCACTCAGAACGCATTTTTCATTCCACTGCGGTACTTTTCCATTGTATTTCAAAGTAAATGTGCTATGGATGTCTTTGAATTTGAATGCTGCGCTCTCGTCTTTTATAGCAGCTTCTCTGCGCATAATACATCATTCTAAACACGGCACTGAAAAAAAAAAAAAAAACTTTTTTCTCGCGACCAAAACACTATCTGTGTGAACCCAGTATTCTAATAGTTGTAGTAGTAGCGCGGGCAGGTTTGTTTACGGTCCGACAAATATGTGAATGGGCCACATATGTTTTTATTTATTTATTTAATTTTACTTTGCGCTACGTCATCGCCCCCTTTCGTTACCTCAGCCGCCCCCTCATCAGTGCTGCGCTGGCGCCTGCTCTGTATCCACCCAATCTGCCCTAAATAGTATTGAAAATGACTAATTTCACATAGAATTTAGGATGGATAGTATGCACATTGGGACGCAGGCAATAACATTATACACGGTGCACATTCAGATTTAAAACTTTGCAGGATGTTTTCATTCACTTAAGAGCTGTGTTACACACTGCATGAAAGGTAATTTCCAAAAATCCATCATAGGGGCACTCTAAAAATGTACAGGAAATGCTTGTGTTCTTCAGCTAAAATAGCATTTTATTTTATATATTAAATATGCAGTTGTTCAGGATGTTTTTATGATGACGTTTTTTTTTCTCAGGTGGTTGGCTGTTTACACAAAAGCAGCATTGTTTAGTTCACAACTGTTTCTAAGGAATAGGCAAAGCAGTTAAACTTGTATCACTATTGAGCAAGACTTTGCTCCAAAGGGGCCTTTGTCTTTGCAGTTAGTGATTTGTGTCGATTTTGATTCAGTACTATCAAATGTCTGAATTCAACACCAAAATAGAAGAATTGAGGAGAAAGTGACCAGATAGAGACTACTCAGGATAAGAATATTTGAACTGAGATAAAATTGTACTTTTTAAGTATAAAAAAACACATATAATTTATATTTTGTATACATCCTCAATGTTTCTATGTCCACATCTTGATTAGTCTAGCAATGAATTAATAAAACCAAATTTATTTCACAATCATTCCACATTCCAATTAGCATGCCAAGCTGTTCGAGCAAGTTGAGTTCAAGAATCAACAGAAGTGTACTTACAGCTTGCTGGGACTGAAGAGTTGGAGAAAGTCTACTTTCACTTTAAGGAAGTTGGAACAATTTAAGAAGCTGCTTGAGCTGGGCGGGCTTTCAGGATTGTGCAATCTCAGCTAGTACTTGAATGTGATTTCATGTGGAGTTGTAAAAAGAAAAAGAAAGAAAGAAAAAAAATACTAAAATACATGGATTTGTAAATCCATGCATTTCTCATTACCGACGATGGATACATACGATAGAAACACAACATCAGGAAAACGTTTGGAATAAACAGTTAGAAATTTCAAAACTGACCAGCAGATGGAGACAAAGTTCATATTTAAATCTACACTCTCGTTAAATGACAACATTTCATTCACAAGAAAAGACACTGGAAAAGAGTGTTGTTAGATTTTAGGTGGTATTTAGATTCTGTTCTGTGGAAAACCTGGAAACAAATATGAAATTTGGTTGTAGATCAGATGACATCTGATGGCTCACTCTCCTTCATTTGTTCCTAAAATATATGAAGCAAGATAGCCTACCCGAACTGTAGTACAGTATATTTCCCCTCTTATTAGTAAATTTCTCTGTTACATATGGATTATTTTTAATAGAATGCAGTGTAAATTAATTCATTTTAAGTTATTGGGATGCATTTTTCTTGCTATTTGTGGTTGAAACATAAAATTACAAGTTACTTGCAGAGTTATTAAAAAAATAAAAGAAATGTGAAGTAATGTGAAGGCCAAGTATTGTAAAAATACTCACACATATTTGGAACAGCGGGGGCCATTTTTGCTGTGGCGCCCAGGGTGCAAATTGGGGTTAAAGGGATAGTTCACCCAAAACTTAAAATTCTGTAATTAATTACTCACCCTTATGTCATTCCAAACCAGAGCATGTGAGCGGAGCTGAGCGGGGAGCGAGCGGGGAGCGGAGCGTGCAAAATATAGTCGGAGTGCGGAGCGGGTTTTTATCCAAAGGCCGGAGCGATCGCTCTGTCTCGCTCCTGTTCCGCTCCAATACCGCTCACACCACGAGCCTAGGGCATGCACAAATCCACCCAGAATTCACCTGTGCCTTCAACAATTAACAAAACTGTCAGCCTACACTTCAAAAATCGTTCGTTGTGAAGGAGAGATGGAGTTCGTGAAATATTTCCAAAAGCAAACCGACAAGTCATACAGGTGCACAATTCCTGTCAAAAAAATAGATGATAACGATGTTGAACATGATCAGGAATGTGGGGATACGATTTCAGTAAGTAAGGATTCGTATTTTAATCTAAAAAGACACATCATGCGGAAACATGACAGTGTGCTGTGCGAACATGGGGAGGCCAGAGCAAAACGTGAGCATTTTGAATATGGTTGAAATAGGAAATATTGTCTAATAATCAATTAAATAAGTTTTGTCAAGTCAAGTCACCTTTATTTATATAGCGCTTTTAACAATACAAATTGTCAAAGCAACTGCACAATATCAAAATGGGAAAATAGTGTCAATAATGTAAAATGACAAGATTAAACACTCAATTTTCAGTTAAAGGCATTTCATTATTGAATTCAGTGATGGCATCGTCCAGCTCAGTTCAGTTCAAAAAGTTTCTGTTCAATCAAGTCGACGTTTTGTCATACGAATATTTTAATGTAGCCTACTTAACCCTGTCCATGATTTTTTATTTAATCGAGAAAGAGATAATGAGCAAAAAGGGTGGCTAACCGCACACTGATCCACTCAAAACTGGAAAAGTCTACAAAAACATTTTTTTATTTTATAAATTGCATCGTGCAAAAAGTGCAACGTGCATGTAAGTTAAAAAACTTTTTTGGAACACATGCTGTGGTGAATAATAAAGCGAAGCATCTTCTGATAGGATAAGAACACGCAGTCTCATGAATAATTCTGAGACACCAACGCGTCAACAAAGTATGGAACGCGGACAGGAACAAATGTCTATGGAAAGCGGACGGGGCCAAAATACATTAAATGGAACACATCAAATTTGACCGTGTCAACACGCACAGTTTGACCATGTTAAGGTGCCTGTGTAATATTATTTAAGGCATTACACTCTATTTACCCTCATATTAATACTTTCTTTAGTTTATAGTGTAACTACAGCTATCTGCTGTACTAAAGTAAATTAAAGGGGTCATATGATGCGATTTCTTGTTGTCCTTTTCTTTAGTGTGTTATGTAGCTGTTTGTGCATGTATACGATCTGCAGAGTTACAAAGCTCAAAGTCTCCCACAAAAGGATTTATTCTATCTAAAAGAGAAGGCTGATCCTTACATGGCTTGATTCAGCGGAGGATATAATTTCTGACGAGAAAATCATTCATTCTTATTTTTACATTAGTTACATAAACTTGTACTCATTTACTAGTTCATAATTCAAGACAATGTGGGGAATTATTACAGTGAAAACATAAGCAAAGATTTATAATAAATAATAATAGCCTAATACTTATTTTTTTATATAAATATATAAATAATGCTTATTATTTTATATGTTTTTATGTTGGAAAATCCTGCATTTGCCCAGTGCCTATGTATACAAATAATAAAACCAAAATATTTTTTTCCACAAGCAGTTTCATCTCTTTATACTGGCTTAACTCTAGTGGCTGGAAGGTGTTGTTCTCAAGATGGTGCGAGTTTTGTGGCCGTCTATTCTGTGTGAGTCCTGGAGCATTGTGTGGAGTGCATGGCAATTATTGCTCAACCTTCTGATAGTTTTCTTAAGGCCAAAGTATACTTCTTTTTTTACATTTACGTTAGCTTACGCGCACAGTCGTATGCACAGCCTTGCAAAGTATGGCTGTGTTCGAAATGGCATACTTGCTTACTGCCCAGTACACAGTGCATACTGCCTACTATTTTTTAAAGAATAGTGTGTGAAACAGTATACAATAAGCAACAAATGTTTCAGAGTAGTATGCGATATGACGATATATATCGGATGGACGAAATAAAAAGTCTATCGTTTCATATTTTGCTCTATCGTTTATTTCGTGGTGTCGCTAATACATTGTTTACGGTAATACTTTTTCATCATTTGGATGACTGCGATCTTTACACGCCACCACGGGGCGTGAAGGGGAGACGGAAGCAGGTGGCTCTGAGTAGGAGCACGATCAGCCAGGACAAAACGAGGAGCTCGCTCCTAAACGAGGGACTACATCTGTAGCATGGACACGTGTTTTAAGCACAGCCGTTTTAAAACAAGCGATTTTAAGCCGTTGAAACACAAACAACAGAGCTATATGCGTGCGCCGTCTCTGTTTGTGAGCGATTACATAAACACACTTATATTTTTTGCCGCTTTATTGGCTTTGAACGATTACATAAACACACTTATATGCGTAACAATCCCCGTCTTTGCAAGTATCCTCATAAACACAGTGATTTAGGTCTTAAGAGAGAAAACAGCTGAAAACAACGCACATGTAACAGTATATTGATCCGGACTTCGGTCTTAAAGGGGAAGCTGTCCAATATTCGTCCTGTCTGCCATTAATCAAACAACAGTGAGAGAAAATCTCCCACTGCTGCTCTTGACTATATCACTTTAATAAGAATAAATTAAAAAATAATGATATATTTATATAACTTTAATAAGAATAAATTAAAAAATAATGATATATTTATATATATGTATAGAATCTATCAATACATAATACATGTTAATTATATCATGTTAATTATATCTATCATAGATAGATGATATAATTAACACAGTGAAGACTAATTAATTTACACTAGGGGTGGGCGATATGACCAAAATCTTATATCACGATATGACTAATTTTATATCACGATAACGATATATATCCTGATGTAGTATTTTTTTTCTTTTAAAAAGGTTTTTATGATATTAAAAAATTTGATACTATAGAATTTTCATAATCCTTGTCACCAATGTCAATATCAAAGTAATACAAGCCTAAAAAGAGACACACAAAAAAAAAACTCAAGCTCACTGAAGATAAATAAAGTCAGTGATGAAATAAGAATAAGAAACTAATTGCAAGCAATAGAACAAAAACTACAATAAATAAGAAACGCTACATACATTGTGTAAATTAATTAGTCTTCACTGTGTTAATTATATCTATCTATCTATGATAGATATAATTAACACGTGTATTATGTATAGATTCTATACATATATATAAATATATCATTATTTTTTTAATAATATTTATATATATGTATAGAATCTATACATAATACACATGTTAATTATATCTATCATAGTTAGATAGTGCTGTATCTATCTATCTATGATATATATAATTAACATGTGTATTATGTATAGATTCTATACATATATATAAATATATAATTTTTTTATTTTATTTCTTCTTATTAAAGTTACAAAAGTGATTTAGTCAAGAGCAGGGAGAGATTTTCTAGCAATGTGCTATGATTAATATGAATGACAGACAGAACGAATATTGGACCGCTTCCCCTTTAAGACCGAAGTCCGGATCCAATACATTACATATGCGTTTTCTCTTGCAGCTGTTTTCTTTCTTAAGACCTAAATCGCTGTGTTTATGAGGATACTTGCAAAGACGGGGATTCTGACGCATATACGTGTGTTTATGTAATCGTTCAAAGCCAATAAAGCGGCAAAAAAAAAGCGCGGTCCTCTCACACAGAAACAGAGACGGCGCACACACATAGCTCTGTTGTTTGCGTTTCAACGGCTTAAAATCGGTTGTTTTAAAACTGCAGTGCTTAAAAACGCGTGCCCATGCTACAGATAGTGAGATGGTCCTCACTGCAGAACACAAGATCCAGGGGGCGGAGTTGGATCTAGATCCAACTCCTCCCACCTTACATAGACCTAAACCTACCCGTCTCCACCCCCTGATCCCTAAACCCACCCATCCCCACCCCTAAACCTACCCATCTCCACCCCTAAACCTACCAATCTCCACCCCCCTGGATGTGGATCCAACCCCGCCCCCTGGATCTTTGTTCTGCAGTGAGGGGCTACTGCAGATAGTCCCTCGTTTAGTTCTGGTCGTTCTCCACCTGGTTCTGTCTCCCCTTCACGCCCCGTGGTGGCGTGTAAAGATCGCAGTCATCCAAATGATGAAAAAGTACCGTAAACAATGTACTTTGCGACACCACGAAATAAACGATAGAACATAATATGAAACGATAGACTTTTTATTTCGTCCATCCGATATATATCGTCATATCGCACAGCCCTAATTTACACAATGTATGTCGCGTTTCTTATTTATGTAGGTTTTTGTCCTATTGCTTGCAATTAGTTTCTTATCCTTATTTCATCACTAACTGTTTGTTTTCAGTGAGCTTGAATTATTTAATTTTTTTTGTCTCTTTTTAGGCTTGTATTCAATTCAATTTAATTTCACTTTATTGTTGGGATTTCTTCCAAATATTGTTTCGCATCCAATAGCATTTACTGTCTAACATTAATTCACATCAATACACATTACACAATATAATACACACACACACACAAAAAGGCATGTTCGTACACATCAAACATCATTTTTGTTTTATATTGTATTTTTTACATTGTATTGTATTTCTATTAGTTTGATATTGACATTGGTGTCAAGGATTATGAAAATTCTATGGTATCAAAGATTTAATATCATTAAAAAAAAATCAAGAAAAAAAATAACTATACCGTGATATATATCGTTATCGTGATATAGAATTAGTCATATCGTGGTATAAGATTTTGGTCATATCGCCCACCCCTATTGTCACATGACATACACAAACATTAATTCAGCACAGCTGTCAAGGTTGTTACCTTGCAAACAAATGTGTTAACCATTCTTTTTACAAAGGCTTGTTAATAAGGCTTCATATTAGTAAACAATGCTATATTTCCCAATTGAACTCATTTCATTATTGATAAACTTTACATAAGCTATTGAACAGAACTGAATCAACACTGAGTTGTCTTTAACTGAACAATGATATTTTTGGCAGTTACACTAATTGGAAAAAGTGATAGGCTATATTCTAGTTACACTAAGTGCAAATAATAATAAATTCTGTTTACACTAAAATAGCAGCATTTTCTTTAGCAACAGGTGTGTAAATAGTAGTTAGGTTGCAGATATTTAGCCTATACTTCAGTGCTGTACTACATTATAAAACAGTATGCAATAACATATTGAGTGTAAATTATCATAAATTTTATTTGATGAACACCACGTTATTGGGACAAAAACCTACCTACAGCTAAGCACACTGTATTATTAATAAAGCGTTTAATTTCCACTTTTCAAATATTTACTTAATTTTTTATTGAAAATAAATGCCTTTCTGATCTGGTATGTGATGGGAAAAGGAGTTGCACGAGTATGACAAAAAGCCGGATCGAACTTGGATCGCTCGCATGAACAGCACATATCGCGCATTTTTTACTCACTGGCTCATATGGAGGATAGGAGCAGAAGAAATAACGTACAGCAGGTTGGGTTAACAACGCGGCTGGTTTCCTCAGAGTTAATCTTCCCAAGTGGATTCCTTCGTTGAAGGGCCGTGACATTGAGATTGACCGGGCACATGACGTGTATGAAGGAGGGAGGGGCTCCGATCGGCCGTGCACTCTCATCTTCCGTGTACTAAGATGGCATGACGGATCAGAGATCCTGAAAGGTGCTCGGCAGGCTTATCCGGTGAAATGCGCACAGGACAATGTCACACTACTATTTTTTCCCGACTTTAGTCCAGCCACAACGATCAGGAGAAAGGCCTTTAATCCGGTTTTGAAGAAGATGACTTCACTTGGTCTCCAGCCCTTCCTCATCTATCCGGCGGTAATTAAACTACGGCACAAAGGGGAGCAGAAAAGTTTTGACTCTCCTCAGAAAGTGGAGGATTTTATCAGCTCCCTGTCTCAGCAGAAGACGTATGCCGCGGCTCTACGGGAAGGCAACGGGAAAACAGCGGCCACTATCTCTCTGGCCCGGCGGGAGGAGCTTGATGGCTGGGATGGAGGCGGTCCTAGCTGCCCAGGAAGGGATGATGGCAGGATGGACATGGATGCTTGCTTAACCTGTTTTTTGATTTTTCTTCTCTCCTCTCTCCTACTGGGATATTATATATCCGGTACAACGATCTCTTTGCTGGTAAGACTAACACCCCTTTTTTCTTTTTTGGAGGGGAATAATGGAGAGTATGTTTAATTACAATTTTTTTTTTAGCTGTGTGAGCCTTTCGGGGGACATGTCTTGCGTTGGAGTGGATCGGTCACGTACCATCACTATTTTTTGTTGCTCAATCAGCCCTACGTTCTCGGTAATGTGCGGTCTGAGTTGTTTCTTGTTTATGGTTGTCGGTTGTTCATGTTTCTATGTTGTTTTTATTTTTTACAACAGACATTTATACTTTTATTTATTTTACCCTATTTCTAAAAGGATTTTTCACCTAGGAGGTTTGGTATCTAAAATGCACATCAGCGTTTACATGTTACTTACAGAATGGAAGTGCTTCTGCTTTTTTTCATTTATTGAATACAATCTTGGGATTATGAATATTCAATGCATACTCTAAATATTTTATCACTGAATGTGAATGGTTTAAATTCTGCTGTTAAACGAACCCGTGTGTTAGAATATTTACACCGTAAATCTATTTCCTGTGCCCTAATACAAGAGACACATTTAAAACAATCTGACGTGGCACGTTTCCAGAATAACTATTATAAGTTAGCAGCCTTTTCCTGCGCTCTCAATAAAACTAAGGGGGTGCTTATCCTTGTTAACCGGAAGTTAAATTTAACAATTGAACACCTTGGTAGTGATGAGAAGGGTAGATTTGTTTTTATCCGATGCAAAATATATAATAATAGGTTATCATTGGTCTCTATTTATGGTCCGAATGAGACAGACAGTGCATTCCTTACACAGATTTCCAAAACTCTACTTGAGCAGATTGATTGCCCTCTAGTGGTGGGTGGTGATTTTAATGCTGTCGTAAATCCTGCTTTAGATAAATCTCAATCTGATACAACAGCCAATCCATCCTCTAAATTACTGAATAAATATATCACTGAGCTCAACTTAATCGATCTTTGGAGAATTCAGAATACTAAATCTAAGGACTTCACTTTTTTTCTAATAGACATAAGACTTTAGAGATAGACTACATATTTCTCAGCCCATCTTTAATTTCGTCTAATTCCTCCATCTCTATATTACCAATTTTATTATCTGATCATTCTGCTGTGTTGTGCAGTGTTCCTCTTTCCGATGTTCAAGCCAAGTCTCCTAGATGGTGCTTTAACATATCATTATTAGGTAATCAAGACTTTCATTACTTCTCTAAAATAATATATTAAGGAATTTCTTGAAATTAATATGCCCTCTGATGTGGATCCTCAAATACTGTGGGAAACGATTAAGTGTGCTATACGAGGTTTCTGTATATCTTTCTCTTCTACTCTTGCCAAAGCGAAAACTCACCTGTTTACACAATTAGAAAATAAAATCCAATCATTACAAAACCTACAACAACAACATTTTACTGAGCAACAGGCTACATAGCTGTCCTCTTTAAAAGAAGAATATGATTTACTTTCACACTCAAAGGCGGAATTTATTTTACGTAGGACTAGGCAAAAATATTATTTCGAATCAGAGAGACCTAGTCATTTATTGGCCCTTAGGTTGAAAGAATGCGAGTCTAAGGCATATATTAGCGCAATAAAATCATCGGATGGTCAGGTCACCACGAACCCTGTGGCAATTAATGAAATATTTAAAGGTTTTTACCATAGACTGTAAAAAAAAATGTACGTAGTGTCCGTGACATCACCCGTAGGTTTCTGAAGAGGATTTTTGAAGCTCAAAGTGGGCGGAGCCGGCCGTCGCCATCTTGGCAGCGCGTCACTCCCGGATAATCGAAAATGGGCAAAAAGGCGGGATGTGGGTGGAGCTGGTTGCTGAAACCACGCCCGCCAAGCGCGACAGTGGTGACAGCAGCGGCAATCCACCTGTCACTCCCTTAAGTGGCCACGCCCTTAATTATGCAGAACTTTAAGGCTTAATATAATTTAAACGGATGAGTTATAAAAAAATTCACCCCCCTCACAGTTGTCAAAATTAGCTATATATACCAAAACCACTTTTTGTACCAGGCTGTAAACATACTTTTTTCTGCTGTAAAGTTTAACATGGGGAGTCTATGGGATTGACTCCCTTTTGGAGCCAGAATTGAATTGCACTTTTAGTCACTTCCGTGTTTGTTTCAAGAGAGAGAGCGGGAGGTTGCCGCTTGGTTTTTACACAAATCTGTATAAAGCCGAAACAGATTTTGATGAACCAATTTGTAAGCAGTATTGAGATAAATTGGAACTGCCTCGGATCTCGCAGATGGATAAAGAATCTTTGGAGGCCCCATTAAGTATGAAGGAACTCCACGTCTCTCTAAAAAGCCTTCAAAAGGGCAAATCGCCGGTCTAGATGGTCTCCCCCTGAATTATATTTAGAAATTTGGGATTTGGTAGGGATACTTATGCTTAATTCATTCAATTTTGCAATTGAACATGGGGTATTTCATAGAGATAAAAAAACTTCATTGATATCATTACTTCTTAAAAAAGGGAAAGATCCATTAGATTGTTCCAGCTACAGACCGATTTCGCTTATCCCATGTGATCTAAAAATCTATGCTAAAGTTGTTGCTTCTCGTATGGAGAAGGTTATTCATAGTTTGATCAAGGAGGACCAAACCGGTTTCATCAAGGGGCGCAATGCGTCTGACAATATGCGTCGACTCCTTCATATTCTTGACTTTGCAGATTCTCATCCAAGCCCTTGTGCGGTTTTTTCACTGGATGCAGAAAAAGCCTTTGACAGGCTAGAGTGGAATTATATGTGGGCAGTTCTGCAATGTTTCGGCTTCGGTGAACACTTCATTTCTATGATTAAGACATTATACCACTCACCTGCAGCATCAGTCATAACTGGTAATATTATTTCCCCCCATTCCCTTTACAGCGGTGAACGAGACAGGGATGTCCGCTTTCCCCCTTATTGTTTTGTCTATCTCTTGAACCCTTAGCACAAGCCATCAGGAAATCTGAAGTATCGATTAAGATTCATGATCATAATCATAGTATTTAATTATACGCTGATGATATTATTCTATATTTAGACCACTTTGATGTTTCAGTCTCTAGTATAATTAAGGAATTTGATAATTTTAGTAGCTTATCAGTATATAAAATAAATTGGAGCAAATCTGCTTTAATGCCAATTAACAATGTTAAAGTTAATTCTTCTAATCCCTCATTTATCCATATTAAGGAATCTTTCACTTATTTGGGCATTACCATATATAAAAACATTCATAAGATTGCCAGAGACAATTTTAATAATATTTTAGTTAAGGTCAAAAATGACATTCAAAGATGGAAGAATCTTAAAGTCTCTCTCCAAGGAAGAATCTCCACTGTTAAGATTAAATTTTTTTTCTCTATGCTACCACTTTCTCCCCCTCCAATTTGTTACCTGGAATGATAAATCGATTAAATTTTTTTCGCGCAGGAGGACTCTCTATGCTATTGGTCGTTCCCACTTTCATAATTGGGTTGATCCCCCATGGAGGGTGATTCCAGGTTACTTTAAGGAGATAAATTTGGTTCGGTTGTGGCTCCATAATTTCTAAGACCCTTCAAATTTTTATCTGGAATGATAAATGCCCTTTAGGTGTAAACAGAATTAAACTTACCACATTACAACATTTTGTCTTTCTTATTGCGTTCTGCTCTAATCGCGTCCTCTCCCATTTCCTCTCATCCAGGAGGACTGGCTTAATATATAAAAAATTATTGATCTTTCTATTACTATTTGGAATAGGGAATTATCAAATTTTGAATTGCATTATTGGTCGTTCCAGCTTAAGGCTCTTCATAATTGGGTTGATCCTCAATCTACAGTTTCATGGAGGGTGATTGAAGCTGACAAGGTTAAACCAAATAGACTTCAAGATATTTTATTTACTGGTACAGTAAACAAAAGGGGATAATTATAAATTTGGTTCGGTTGTGGCTAACTCTATTAAAATCTGGAAAACGGTTGAACGTCGGATAGGAGGACCCTTCAAATTTTGTAACAGTACACCTTTATGGCACAAGTGTTATTTAATTTTGTATGTGGAAATCGTCCATTTGTCCAACCCTCTTGGTCTTCTTTAGGTGTAAACACGCACGTGTTATATATATGATATATATGATAACCAGGGCCTCTGTTCATTTCAGACATTAAGAACCAAATTTTGTCTACCAGCATCCGCATATTTTGTCTTTCTTCAATTGCGTTCTGCTCTCAAAGCGTATGGCGTTTCTTGGTCCTCTCCCATTTCCTCTCATCCTATGCGGGACTGGATTGCACCATCTGCTGGTCGGCCATCTGTTTCCTTAATATATAATAAAATTATTGATCTTTCTATTAAAACTATTTGGAATAGGGAATTATCTGACCTTGATTTATCTGTCGACTGGGAGAGAGTGTGGTCTAATCTCAGCTTAACATCTAAAAATTTGGCTCATCGTCTTCAAAGTCATTCATAGAACATACATAACTCCATACAAAAGATTCAAAATGAAACTACAACCAAATTTTAACTGCCATATATGTAATACTGCATCATCAGGTACTTTTCTTTATATGTTTTGGGAATGTCCTATCGTCATTAGTCTATGGACTCATGTAAACCTGGTTTTATCATCCTTACTACAAATTGATTGGTTTGTTAACCCAAGTTTGTGTTTTCTTAATGATGATTCTGGTCTCTGTATAATTTCAATGCAAAAGAGAATGTTGTTTGCTGGTTTTACAGCTGCGAAGAAGACAATAATACAGAACTGGTTTACACCGCACATGTGTGGAAAAACATATTGGATCCATAGCCTCCTGCAAATAGTGACTTATGAATGTACAACAGCACGAATTAATGGGGCCAAGCCTTCGACCATTGATGCTTGGCAGTGTTTTCTTTTTGATATACGTGATTGTATAAAGGAGTGACTTTTGTGTTTTTCTTGTCCTTCCCTCTCTCCCTCCTCTTTTGACTGGACTTTGAGATATTGAGTATGTGTCTGTTGTTTTGTATTGTTATATTTTGGATGTTATGTTATGTTATGTGTGAAAAAATAAAAAAATATTGATAACAAAATTTGATTTCGTTAGACCATTAGTCTATGTATCAGGCCAAGCCACAGTATTATATTTTACGTGCCTTTGAAAATGGCAGAGAAATAACGCTTCAATCATGGGTATAGGAAAAATGCTATACTGTTGATTATGGAAGTGTCATGTTAATCAAGATGAGAAGAAAACATCAATAAGTAACTGCCTTATAAATAACTGGATTCAACCTCATGATAAACAGTTTGTGTAATAGGTTAAATTGCCATCACACAACAGCCAGCAGCGTTTCTCCCTCTGTGTCTCTCCCTCTTTGTGTCTCTTGACGCTATGGGTAAACTCCTGTTTACTCTTATACTGATGCTTGATTTGATAATGTAACTCGTCAGCTGCGAGCGGCTTGGGCTCATCTTTGCCCACCACCGGCCTGCGGACTCAAGAATACAGCGCATCCTTCCAAGACCTGCAGGATGACTTCTGCCCTAGTGAAGAGGGCTTATGCAGTGGCTAGCCAGGCCAGCTCAGCACTGCATATGATGGCGGTTCTCCAAGTATTTCAGGCCAAACCTCTGCGTGACTTGGACGAGTCTGGCCGAGATCCCAACACTTTCAAGGAGCTGCGCACAGTGCCAGGACTGGCCCTGCGCACTACCAAGGCGACAGTGCAGTCTATCGGCAAGGCCATGGCCAACCTGGCGGTGGTTGAACTTGATGGAGATCAGGGATCAGGGATGAATTATCAGGGAGATCAGGGATGAATTATTTCCTTGTAGCTGGCCAGTCAATCGGCAAAAGTGACTTGGTCGTTACGTTTCTAAGGGGAAATCGGAGATTGAACCTGCCTCGTCCTAGAACTGTGCCGACATGGGACTTATCTATAGTCCTACTAAAGGGCCCTCCTTTTGAGCCGCTTCAAACGGCTGACCTGCAGCTCATGTCGCTCAAGACTGCCCTCTTGTTGGCCTTAGCATCAGTCAAACAGGTTGGTGACTTGCAAGCGCTCTCTGTCAGTGCTTCCTGTCTGTAGTTTGGGCCCAACAACTATAAAGTCATTCCAAACCAAAATGTGGTCATGTGCCTAAGGTTCTCTCAACTCCATTTAGAGCTCAGGTCATTACCCTGTTGACAGCGAGCAGCAGTGTTGCCAATTTAGCAATTTTGTATCTAGATTTAGCTACTTTCCCACCCCTTTTTTTTTTTTTGTTATCAACAATTTTTTTATTTTCATTTTTTTACAAACAACACAACATAATATCCAAAATAAAACAAAACAAAACAGCAGACACATACTCAACATCTAAAAGTTCAATCAAAAGGGAGGGAGAGAGGGAAGGACAACAAGAACACAAAAGTCACTCCTTTAAATAATCACGTACATTCAGTAAAAAACACTGCCAAGCCTCAATGGTTGAAGGCCTGGCCCCACCGACTCGCGCCGTTGTACACTCACATGAGACAATTTGCAGGAGGCTACGGATCCAATATGCCTCTCTACACATGTGTGGTGTAAACCAGTTCTGAATTATTGTCTTCTTCACAGCTGTAAAACCAGCAAACAACATTCTCTTTTGCATTGAACTAATACAGAGATCAGAATCATCATTAAGAAGACATAAACTTGGGTTAACAGACCAATCAATTCTCAGTAATGATGACAAAACCAGGTTTACATGTGTCCATAGACTGATGACGACAGGACATTCCCAAAACATATGCAGAAAAGTGCCTGATGATGTAGTGTTACATATATGGCAGTTCAAATTTGACTGCAGTTTCATTTTAAATCTTTTGTAAGGAGTTATGTATGCTCTGTGAATGACTTTGAAGTGAATAAGACGATGAGCCAGATTTTTAGATGTTAAGCTGAGATTAGACCACACTCTCTCCCAGTCGACAGATAAATTAAGATCAGATAATTCCCTATTCCAAATAGTTTTAATAGAAAGAGGTTTTGTAATACAATCAATAATTTTATTATATATTAAGGAAACAGATGGCCGACCAGCAGATGGTGCAATCCAGTCCCGCATAGGATGAGAGGAAATGGAAGAAGACCAAGGAACGCCATACGCTTTGAGAGCAGAACGTAATTGAAGAAAAACAAAATATGCAGATGCTGGTAGACAAAATTTGGCTCTCAATGCCTGAAATGAACAGAGGCCCTGGTTATCATACATATCACCGCACGTGTTCACACCTAAAGAGGACCAAGAGGGTTGGACAAATGGACGATTTCCACATACAAAGTTCAAATTGTGCCATAAAGGTGTACTGTTACAGAATTTGAAGGGTCCACCTATCCGACGTTCAACCGTTTTCCAGATTTTAATAGAGTTAGCCACAACCGGACCAAATTTATAATTATCCCCTTTTTTTCCTGTGCCAGTAAATAAAATATCTTGAAGTCTATTTGGTTTAACCTTGTCAGCTTCAATCACCCTCCATGAAACTGTAGATTGAGGATCAACCCAATTATGAAGGGCCTTAAGCTGGAACGACCAATAATATAATTCAAAATTTGGTACAGCCAGTCCTCCTGCGCTATTAGGATGTTGTAATGTGGTAAGTTTAATTCTAGGACATTTATCATTCCAGATAAACTTAGAAATTATGGAGTTGATCTCCTTAAAGTAACCTGGAGGGGGAGAAAGTGGTAGCATAGAGAAAAAAAAATTAATCGAGGTAACAAATTCATCTTAACAGTGGAGATTCTTCCTTGGAGCGAGACTTTAAGATTCTTCCATCTTTGAATGTCATTTTTGACCTTAACTAAAATGTTATTAAAATTGTCTCTGGCAATCTTATGAATGTTTTTATATATGGTAATGCCCAAATAGATGAAAGATTCCTTAATAGGGATAAATGAGGGAATAGAAAAATTAACCTTAACATTGTTAATTGGCATTAAAGCAGATTTGCTCCAATTTATTTTATATCCTGATAGGCTACTAAAATTATCAAATTCCTTAATTACACTAGAGACTGAAACATCAAAGTGGTCTAAATATAGAATAATATCATCAGCGTATAATGAAATACAATGATTATGGTCATGAATCTTAATCGATACTTCAGATTTCCTGATGGCTTGTGCTAAGGGTTCGAGAGATAGACAAAACAATAAGGGGGAAAGTGGACACCCCTGTCTCGTTCCCCGCTGTAAAGGGAATGAGGGGGAAATAATATTACCAGTTATGACTGATGCTGCAGGTGAGTGGTATAATGTCTTAATCATAGAAACGAAGTGTTCACCGAAGCCGAAACATTGCAGAACTGCCCACATATAATTCCACTCTAGCCTGTCAAAGGCTTTTTCTGCATCAAGCGAAAAGACCGCACAAGGTGTTGGGTGGGAGTCCGCAAAGTCAAGAATATGAAGGAGTCGACGCATATTGTCAGATGCATTGCGCCCTTTGATGAAACCAGTTTGGTCCTCCTTGATCAGACTGTGAATTACCTTCTCCAAACGAGAAGCAAAAACTTTAGCATAGATTTTTAGATCACATGGGATAAGCGAAATCGGTCTGTAGCTGGAACAATCTAATGGATCTTTCCCTTTTTTAAGAAGTAATTAAATCAGTGATGTTTTTTGATCTCTGTGAAATGCCCCATGTTCAATTGCAAAATTAAATGAGTTAAGCATAAGTATCCCTACCAAATCCCAAATTTCTAAATATAATTCAGGGGGAGACCATCTAGACCCGGCGATTTGCCATTTTGAAGGCTTTTTAGAGAGACGTGAAGTTCCTCTAAACTTAACGGGGCCTCCAAAGATTCTTTATCCATCTGTGAGATCCGAGGCAGTTCCAATTTATCTAAATACTGCTTACAAATTGGTTCATCAAAATCTGTTTCGGCTTTATACAGATTTGTGTAAAAACAATTAAATATGTCATTAATTGCCACAGGGTTCGTAGTGACCTGATCATCCGATGATTTTATTGCGCTAATATATGCCTTAGACTCGCATTCTTTCAACCTAAGGGCCAATAAATGACTAGGTCTCTCTGATTCAAAATAATATTTTTGTCTAGTCCTATGTAAAATAAATTCTGCCTTTGAGTGTGAAAGTAAATCATATTCTTCTTTTAAAGAGGACAGCTGTGAAGCCTGTTGCTCAGTAAAATGTTGTTTTTGTAGGTTTTGTAATGATTGGATTTTATTTTCTAATTGTATAAACTGGTGAGTTCTCGCTTTGGCAAGAGTAGAAGAGAAAGATATACAGAAACCTCGTATAGCACACTTAGTCGTTTCCCACAGTATTTGAGGATCCACATCAGAGGGCATATTAATTTCAAGAAAGTCCTTAATATATTCTTTTAGAGAGGTAATAAAAGTCTGATTACTTAATAATGATATGTTAAAGCGCCATCTAGGGGACTTGGCTTTGACATCGGAAAGAGGAACACTGCACAACATAGCAGAATGATCAGATAATACAATTGGTAATATAGATATAGAGGAATTAGATGAAATTAAAGATGGGCTGAGAAATATGTAGTCTATCCTAGAGAAAGTCTTGTGTCTATTAGAAAAAAAATTGAAGTCCTTAGCTTTAGTGTTCTGAATTCTCCATAAATCGATTAAGTTGAGCTCAGTGATAAATTTATTTAATAATTTAGAGGATGGATTGGCTGTTGTATCAGATTGAGACTTATCTAAAGCAGGATTTATGACAGCATTAAAATCACCACCCACCACTAGAGGGCAATCGATCTCCTCAAATAAAGTTTTGGAAATCTGTGTAAGGAATGCACTGTCTGTCTCATTCGGACCATAAATAGAGACCAATGCTAACCTATTATTATATATTTTGCAAATGCCTTTCTCCTGATCGCTGTAGCCGGACTAAAGTCAGGAAAAAACAGCAGTGTGACATTGTTCTGTGCGCACTTCACCGGATACGCCTGCCGAGCACCTTTCAGGATATCTGATCTGTCATGCCATCTCAGTACACGGAAGATGAGAGTGCGCGGCCGATCGGAGCCCCTCCCTCCGTCATACACGCGATGCGCCCGATCAATCTCAATGTCACGGCCCCTCAAGGAAGGAATCCACTTGGAAAGATTAGCTCGGAGGAAACTAGCTGCATCTGGACCTTCCATCCCTTCTGGGAGTCCCACCAATCTAACATTGTTCCGCCTGCACCTGTCCTCCATATCTGTCATCTTCTCGGTGAGTCGCTCCAGCTGATCCTTTAAATCCGTAACTGTTCTCTTATCTTCCCGCGCCGCTGCCTGAACAGAATCAACGCGGTCACGTGTCTGCTTCGTCTTGGTAACTATGGCCTCAAACTCATCTCTTAGCTCTTTAACAGACTTATTGGTCGCTAGTATGTCCTCACGCAGTTCGCGCAATGCTGGAATCAGCACAGAGTCCATCGCATCTCTTACTGCCGAGTTCACAACCGAATTCAAAGTGCTTTGGTGTTCTTTAAATGCTAGTTCAATGCGGCTAGCAATAGCACTGTCCAGCTCTTCACTGGAGATGGCTGAATCTCTGAATTTTTTCTTCATTGGCGATTGCTCAATCTCCCTTTTCCGATCTCCTTTGTCTGCCTTAGCACTCATGATGGGTCTAATGCAGAGTGGTTCAAATTTCACTGACAGGATCATGAAATATTTGGCAAAGTGAGCGGAGCGAAAAACTAAGCCTGCATCACCGTCGAGGGGTCACGTGATCCTCCTTCCCACCCCTTTTGAGAATTTTTTTCAAAAGTTCAGGGACAAATATAGCAACTTCTTGGACAAACCTTATCTAAGTTTTTATGTTGCCCACTGATCTATATTCATCTTTATATAGATCAGTGAATTTGCCATTATGATGTCATCTAGTGACATTTAGCTACCAGTTTTAGCTTCTTTCAATTGAAAGCAGTCGGCAACACTGGTGAACAGGGTCCCAACCCACTTAGGGTATACGTCGAGCACTCTGACTTGTTCAGACAGTCAGAGCAGCTCTTTGTATGCTTCGGAGGCTGCTCAAAGGGGCTGCTTGTTACGAAGCAAAGGCTATATTGCTGGACAGTAGATGCTATCGCCCTGTCCTATGCTGTGGCTGGCTTGCAATGCCCCATAGGTGTGAGGTCCCATTCCACCAGAGTAATGGCCTCCTCCTGGGCATGGTCCAGTGGGATGTCTATTGCTTAGATTTGCATGGCTGCCAGCTGGCCGTTGCCATCCACTTTCAGTAGATTTTACAGTTTGGATGTCCCCACTTTGTAGGCGGGGATCCTGTCTGCTTAAAGGGGTGGTTGATTGCGATTTCACTTTTTTAACATTAGTTAGTGTGTAATGTTGCTGTTTGAGCATAAACAATATCTGCAGAGTTGCGGCGCTGAAAGTTCAATGCAAACGGAGATATCGTCTTTTAAAATTCTGGCAGTTTAATGCCTACAAAAACGACAGGTAAGGGACTACAACGAGTTACTTCCCGGGTCTGATACGTCACAGACCCAGATAAACCCCGCCCCCGGGAACACGCAGCAAAGGGGGCGGAGCCATGCTGCGCTGCTTTAGAGAAGAGGAAGAGAAAAGTAGGGATGCACATAAAAATCTCTTCATATATGAATCGCAATTCTGTCTTCTAACGATTATAATGGATTCACAAGTTTCAAAATCATTAAAGCAGCAGTTCTTAATACTGTTACTCTGTCGCCCTGCTCTGCATCTCTCTCTCTCTCTCTCTCTCTCTCATTCAGATCGTCAGATAAGCTCCAACAAACTGTTCCAATTATACACTTATTTTCACACAGCAATGAGAAGCATTATAAATGGACACGCGTGCGGTTGCTGTGCTGTATTAAAGCTTTAATCAGGATAAAACCGTATATTAAAAGCTAACAGAAGCAGTAGCACTTACAAATAGCAGCGTATTTAAAAGAGACAACAACAACCAAACATACCATTAAGAGCCGTGCTTGCACAGGTTCTGCACGATCCTCTTCACTAATATCCTCTGGGTCTCAAATTGATAAGCATTATAGACAACGCCACTGTTTACAATTCAACCGGAGCACATGCCACTGAGGAGAGGGGCGGGACGTTCAGACCTGCAGTAGAGGCGGTTTAGCCAATCACAACACACTGAGCCAGCTAACCAATCTCAGCCCATCGCGTCTTTCTGAAGGAGGAGTTTCATAAAACCAGGAAATAAATCGAGGCGTTTGTCAGAGAAGGGACAGAGAGGTGTGGAATAAAGGTAAATTATGTGAAAAATAATGCGTTTTTAAAAAAAACAAGCATGAACACATGCTAGACTGCACCCCATAAACACAATCAAGCCTAGAAAAAAAACAGTCAACCACCCCTTTAATCTACCTCATTCCCCTCTTTGAGTGGAAGGGCGATATTAGATATTAGGGGTGGAAAAATACATGTATTCGTACCGAACCGTCACGGTACAGACATCTCGGTTCGGTGCACGAGGCCTTACAACGAATACAGGCAATTCACCCCCAATCCAGAAGGCGGCGCAGTAATGCAACGCTGTTTGATAACCGACAGCAGAAGAACAGCGAATGCCATGAGTTGCGCACTTGAAAACAAAGCCCCCAGACAGTGACCATGTGCTGATTCTGAACGCGTCTCTCACATAGACTGACAAAGGAGTATACTTTAAAGGCTTGCGCACTCATCTGTTTGCAAAATGGGGCTTTGTGCTCATGTATCCTACCTCTCTCATTCAGCAAAAATTCAAATATTCCATAATATTTCCATATTTGCGATGTAACGTATCTGAATGCTAAACTATTATTCATTATGTAAATCATAGACTTTGTATTTCAGTCGCGTTCCAACGGTGACACAGAGGCGGGCGCTTGATGTTTGGTTCACTATATTTTATATTTATAAAGTACCAACTGCGCTGTCAAGTTAGCAATGCTGGAACTGATGTGTTTTTTTTTTGTGTGTGTGTGTGTGTGCGCGCCAGAGCGATTACTTCAACTGTTTCCTTATACCAGCAGAATAAACTTTAAACACTTATTGTCGTATTAATAATGCATCACTGTATAAAGGTCTGCTTTTATTTGTGTACACTCACAATGAAAACAAAACAGATTATATATATATATATATATATATATATATAATATAACAATGTAATAATATTTAGTATTTTGACATCTAGGTGGAAAAAATTGTAATTTGCACTACTGTCTGTTCAAAATAAATGAAAAGAAACCGAGCATAGTAGATTTTTAATTTTTTTCCCCTGTTGTAGTCGATATAAAAAAACTGGATGACGAGTAATTTCTTACTGCTAAATTCTGAAAAAACAGAGGTGTTAATTATCGGACCTAAAACCCCCACAAGTAATAACCTAGAACACTGTCTAACACTTGATGGCTGCTCTGTCGATTCTTCGTCATCAGTCAGGAACCTAGGTGTGCTATTTGATAGCAATCTCTCCTTTGACAGCCACGTTTCTAGCATTTGTAAAACTGCATTTTTTTCATCTTAAAAATATATCTAAACTGAGACCTATGCTCTCAATGTCAAATGCATTGTCAAATGGGGGGGGGGATTCTATATAAAACAAGCCGTCAGATTTTAATTTAATGGATTATTATTGTCGCTTTCCTTACACACCACATTTAACAAACTTACAAACATCAGTGTGTACTATTTAACAAATGTCTTTTTTGCTAGTAATTAATTTAAATTAATTTTTATGTGGTTGAAAACACTGAATCGTTGTGATATAAGGCTAAAAGCACTGAGCGCATCTATTTCTGGATCAGCGCCAGACAAAACGCGAAAGCACGTTTGAATTTGTGAATGTTCTAAATACACCGGTGATCGTCCGCATCAAATGGTTAAAATCAACGTTTCGGCTTCTTGTAGGCAGTGCTTAATTTGTAAATTGCGAGGTCCTGGAACAAAGTGGGGTGTCTGATCAAATGATCAGAGTAGGGAGAGGTAACGGAGCATTCGCGCAATTGGTGGACGTGGACCAACTTAAGTGATTACTAGCTTGCACCAGTTGCTTTTATAGTGTGCACATTGTAGGCTACTCTAAAAAATAATGGTTCTTTTATTTCAACATTTATTTCAACATATTTTAGTGTTTGGGTAGTTTTTGTGTAACCCAGCTCCTGACAGTCGCATTTGCGGATCATTGCAGGGCGGGCTTCAGAATGTCATAGGGGGAGCTAAGCCCCCCCAAGCCCCCCCCTTGACGCCGGGCCTGTGCGTTTATGACCTCAAGGTTAGATTATTGTAATGCTTTATTGGGTGGTTGTTCTGCACACTTAATAAACAAACTACAGATGGTTCAAAATGCAGCAGCTAGAGTTCTTACTAGAACCAGGAAGTATGACCACATTAGCCCAGTTCTGTCAACACTGCACTGGCTCCCTACTAAACATTGTATAGATTTTAAAATCTTGTTAATTACTTATAAAGCCCTGAATGGTTTAGCTCCTCAGTACTTGAGCGAGCTCTTATCACATTATAGTCCTCCACGGCCGCTGCGTTCTCAAAATTCTGGCCATTTGATAATACCTAGAATATCAAAATCAACTGCGCCCAAACTCTGAAACAATCTACCAAACACTGTTCGGGAGGCAAACACACTCTGTCAGTTTAAATCTAGATTAAAGACCCATCTCTTTAACCTGGTTTACACATAACACACTAATACACTTCTAATATTCAAATCCGTTAACGGATTGTTAGGCTGCATTAATTAGGTCAACCGGAACAGGGAACACTTCCCATAACACACGATGTACTTGTTACATCATAAGAAGATTGACATCTACGCTAATATTAGTCTGTTTCTTTCTTATTCCGAGGTCACTGCAGTCACCAGATCAGATGGTGGATCAGCACCTAGAGACGACCTCTACAGCCCTGAACGTCAGCGGAGATCAGGACACCTAGATGAGCCCCAGAGACAGATCCCCAGTGAGGACCCCGTCACCTAGACAGCCATCGGGAAAAGACCACTGGAACCAGTTGAGCCCTTACAATCTGACTTTGCAGCAGTTGGAATTGAACTGCTGGGTCGTCAGGCCAGAGGAGAAATGGCCCCCCCGACTGAGCATGGTTTCTCCCAAGGTTTTTTTCTCCGTTCTGTCACCGATGGAGTTTTGGTTCCTTGCAGCTGTCGCCTCTGGCTTGCTTAGTTGGGGACACTTCATTTCCAGCGATATCGTCGACTTGATTGAACAGAAACTTTTTGAACTGAACTGAGCTGGACAATGCCATCACTGAATTCATTAATGAAATGCCTTTAACTGAAAATTGAGTGTTTAATTTTGTCATTTTACATTATTGACACTATTTTCCTATTTTGATATTGTGCAGTTGCTTTGACACAATTTGTATTGTTAAAAGCGCTATATAAATAAAGGTGACTTGACTTGACTTGACTTGTTGTACCGAAATCGTATCGAACCGAGGTACGTACCGAACCGTGACATCTGTGTACATTCCACCCCTATTAGATATACCTCAGATTTGTGGCTCGGGTCTCCTCTAAAGCTCAGGCTACGGAGCCCTTATTAGAGTGCTACTGAGTTGGGCTTGTAAAGCATGCTTCGTTCTGCATCTGAGCATAGCATGCCACTGTTGGATCTGGTTACTAACGTAACCTTGGTTCCCTGAGATAAGGGAAAGAGTGTTGCATAGCTTTCTGTGCTATAAGCTGCACGTGAATCAGTGAATGTCGCTTCAGTCGAATTAATTCTGATGATATGCAGCTCTGAGCTGGCTTATATAGCCATTGGCTCCTCCCCTTTTGGTGGGTGAAAGCGCCAATGGTTTGTGCAGCTACACAAACGTTACCAAATCAGGCTTCAGTATCAGAGTAAACAGGACCCATAGCGTGACCCATAGCGTCAAGCGACGCAATGCTTGTTCCCTTATCTCAGGGAACCGAGGTTACATTAGTAACTGGAGCATTTTTCAGTCAAGCCGTTTAAAGGGGTCATGAACTGGGAAACCAAAATTCCCTTGATCTTTTGACATATACAATGTCATTGTACTATAAAAACATCCTGTAGGTTTCAGAACTCAAAACTCTGTCGTTAGTCTAAAAACAGCTTACAGTGCACAGCATAAATGAGTGCACCCCCTCTAATACTTAACAAATTCAGCAAATACTCTTTACTTAGATGACACGTTAGGGTTCTTTGGAGATATAATGTTCCAACAAGCCTGCTTGATCAATTACCAAAGAAGAATGTCAAAATTATTCATCAAAATAATATTTTCTTATCAAAGTGATAAAATGTTGTGTTGCAAAAATGAGTACACCCTCCTGAAAGTTTCTAAAAAAAATGTTTAAGGCTATTTTTGATCAACAGGTGAGTATATTGAACCAAACCTTTTAAAGACCAGTAATTTTCTGACAATTAAAAGTGTTACATAGTCCTCTGAATCATACTCAGACTTAATGCTGGCAGCAGTGGAACCAGTTGGGAGAGAACTGCCAGGTGACTTATTCCTTAGCATAAAAGAGGACAATGTTACAAGAGGAATACCAAATTATTGTTTTAAGTGTCAAAATATAGCAGAAGTAGCATCGACATTCAAAAACAATGGACTTGTGACAAGGCTCCTGAAATAATCAGGTCTTTACTTTGTTTTCATTTAGTGATGAGTGAATTTTTGTTAGAAAAAGAGCAGGAGAAATAACATGCAAGTGTCTCAGAGCCGGCAAAAGCTATGAAAAGAGTGACACTTTATCTCACAGAGTATGACGCAGCCTGCAGAAGTGACATGCATGGTTGTTGTCACCACTAGAATTACCCTACTGTAGCCAAATCAAAATAAACTAATTTAACCTCTTCCAAGGCCCATATTTACAAAATAGAGACTTCTGGGAATCCATACTCTGGTCTCAAGAGACCAAGTCAATCATTTCAGATCCAAAAGCATCCAAAATGTTCTGTTGTTGCTAGAGGAGGAGTACAGTGAGAAGTGTTTGGTACCCACAGTGACATTCAGTGCTAGTAAAGCTCTTCTATAGGGATGAATGAGTGCTGAAGGTGTGAGGGAGTTGTGCTTTATCAACGCTGTCATGAATTCACACACCACTGTGTGATGGAATACAAAAATACTCTGTGAGAAGATGCTACCCTCCCCTCATTCCCTGCATTAATGGGCATTTTTTCAGCATGACAATGAAGATATTCATTCTCCCAAGGTGAAAATCCTTCAGTGGACATGTATTTCACTCAATCTTAGCACTCTTGAGCAGCTGTGGGGGATTCTGTAGAGAAGAGCTGAGCAAAACTTGGCATTAAAGACCAGAGCATTTAAGGAGGTCGTCCTCCAGGAGTTAAACAGGACAGATGTGAAAATTTGTCATGAACTTGTACACTCAGTGCCAAGAAGGGTCAGAGCAGTATACTGAAAGTTCTGTATGACATACTAAGTACTAGAGTATTATACATTTGCTGAATTAAATCTAGGGTGTACTCATTTCTGCAGTCCTTCATTTAAACTAAATTGGCTAATTTACTTATATTAAAGAAAATGTTGGCATATATTTTGTCATTTTTATTAAGTATATGTTTAATACATTTCAATTTTGCCATCTTTCCATTAATTATATTTGTGATCATTAAGAAAATACATATTTTATATTTATTCAGATGGGGGTGTACTCATTTATGCTGTGCACTGTATATTGAATGCTAGTGTGCCAAAATGACAGCTTTTTGAATTTTCTACTCTATGATGTAATAGTATAGATAAGCACCACCTCCTCAGAAGAAGCTCAATGCTTGCTTCGACATCACTGCCTGTTAAGCCCCACCGACCGATTTGCGCATGTAGTGTTTACGAGAGGAGAAAGCACAAGTCTATGCAGAAGCCAAACAATAAAGATGGCTCTGAAGACAACAAGATGCTGTGCAGTGCCAAGTTGTGGAAAAAAGGGTATGCGTTGCCTTCCTTCTGATCCCAACGTTAGAAAAGAGTGATTGAACTTTATTTTTAATGAAGATCCAAACTGCGTCAGTAAGAACTTGGTCCTTTGTTCACTTCATTTTACAGCAGATTTGTTTACAAACCTGCTACCTTCAGGTTACAAATCTGACGCTCTAACCATTAGGTCACAACTGCCCAACTTAGTTCTATGCTGGATAAATCAGATGGTTTGAGATGTATAAAGTTGCCTGTGATCATCATATGGTGGGAGAGTGGATCGGAGTAGTCACACCAAGATCACTTCTAGTGTGAAAAAAAATATATATATATTAGGGGTGTAACGTTAACAAAATTCTCGGTTCGGTACGTACCTCGGTTCTTTAATTCATGGTTCGGTTCAATTTCATTACAGTTAGGGGGAAGAAATGCAAAATGTAAAAATTGCTTGTCATTTATTATTATTAACATTTGTGAACATCAACAGTATACTTTTTTAAAAACAATTTTTAATAAAATGCCTGCTTGGTTTAAATAAAAAAAAATTATAAAATAAATGCATGAAAATAAAATAGAATAAAACACAGATGTTCTCCAATAAATAAAATAATTCTTAAATAATTTAAACAAAATATAAAAGGTAGTAAAAATAAAATGTATAAATAACTATCCATTACAGCGCAGTATTAACAACCCAAGCTTGCAGGCCTGCTCAGATTTTTTTTTCAAAGAACCTAACTTTTCCACACATTGTCTAAAGTATAACATTACAATTCCAGCTTATAGCCCTGTTCAGTTTCATTCAACTTTCATGTTTTTTGTCAGCAAAATTAACTTGTCTACACTGTCTGCAGTAAGGGCAGATCTGCTGGCAGTTACAGTATCTCCTGCTGTTGAAAATACCCTCTCACTAGGGACAGAGGTTGCAGGTACAGCTAGGTAGCACTTTGCTAACTTTGCAATACGAGGATACATGGACTCATTGGTCCTCCACCATACAAGTGGGTTGGAATCCAGTGAAATACAGTCCACTGCCTTGCATGTGGCAACCTCTTCCTTCACCAGCTGCAAAGTAGGCTTCTTTCCCAACTGAGTCTTGAAGATCTCACCAAACAGTTGAGACATGGCTGACTTCTTGTCAGGAGGAGATGATTCAGATGCCTCTGGGTGTCCTCTCTCTGGAGATGAACTGACTGCTGTTGTCCCTGTGGCCTCCTCAATCTACAAAATAAAATGACAAAAGTTAAATATATGATTATTAGTACTGACACTATAGCAGCAAATGTTTCAGATTAAGCAATAAAGATATTATATGCACAAGAAAATTAATACCTGTTCTTCTTCCATGGATACAATCTCTGTGATGAGGTTGTTGTAGATTCTGTCACGATAGGCATCATCCACATGAGGAAGGGCCTTGAACCATGGGCCAAGAGCTGTGCATTTGTGGAGGACATCAGGACAAGCAGAGTATCTGTCCTCCAGGTTTTCTCTGATGGCAGCCTTGACTTCTCTCACAGTTGGACTGTCTTCCTCTTTGGGTTCCATAGGTTTGAGCTCTGGTTTTGATGGGCAGAATCATTGATACTGAAGGTGTGGATTCAGTGCTCATCAGTGTTGTGATGATTTTTAGTGGTTTAAGGACCTCAGTTATTCAATTCAATTCAATTCAAGTTTATTTGTATAGCGCTTTTTACGATACAATCGTTGCAAAGCGCTTTACAGGAAATTAAGTTTCTACAATATATTTATACATTGTAGAAACTTAATATATTAACTTATGGCAAAATTTGTTAATTCTGCATGTTGTTGGGGGATCAGAGGTTGGCATCCTCTGAGGTCCTCTGAGGGGTTGGCATCATCTCTTCTCAGGTGTTTGGTCATCTCAGATCATTTAAGGGCTGGATCCAGACTGAAGCTTGTGTAATTCCTTGGCAGAAACAGAGAAACAAAGAGACATAATTAGCGTAGCTGTTGTTCCATTCCAGCAAAAATTATTTGTTCAACCCATGCTAAAGAATAATAATGTGCATTTGATCAGATATAACTGCAGTACAAGATTATGAGATGCATTATATGAATGCATTATGTGAATGCTTGGCTAAAGTGATGTGTCTTTAATCTAGATTTAAACAGAGAGAGTATGTCTGAACCCCGAACGTTATCAGGAAGGCTATTCCAGAGTTTGGGAGCCAAATATGAAAAAGCTCTACCTCCTTTAGTGGACTTTGCTATTCTAGGTACTACCAAGATTCCAGAGTTTTGCGACCTTAGGGAGCGTGATGGATTGTAGCGAGATAGAAGACTAGTTAGGTACGCAGGAGCTAAACCATTTAGGGCCTTATAGGCAAGTAATAATATTTTGTAACTGACACGGTACTTAATAGGTAGCCAGTGCAGAGACTGTAAAATTGGGGTAATATGATCATATTTTCTTGACCTGGTAAGGACTCTAGCCACTGCATTTTGGACTACCTGTAGCTTGTTTATTGAAGATGCAGGACAACCACCTAGCAGCGCATTACAATAGTCCAGTCTAGAGGTCATGAATGCATGAACTAGCTTTTCTGCATCAGAAATAGGTAACATGTTCCGTAGCTTGGCAATGTTTCTAAGATGGAAGAATGCTGTTTTTGTAACATTGGAAATATGTTTTTCAAAAGACAAGTTGCTGTCTAATATAACACCCATATTTTTGACTGTAGAGGAAGTAACAGGACATCCGTCTAGTTGCAAATTGTAATCCAAGAGATTCTGTGTACTGTTATTTGGTCCAATAAGTAATATCTCTGTCTTATCTGAGTTTAATAGGAGAAAATTATTGGTCATCCAATCTTTTACATTTTTAACACACTCAGTTAACTTAGATAATTTAGAAGTTTCATCTGGTCTTGTTGAGATATACTGTATAGTTGAGTATCATCAGCATAGCAATGGAAACTAATCCCGTATTTTCTAATAATATTACCATATGAGAATGAGATGGGCAAGAATGAGCACAATTGAGCAGACACAACGTTTTCTAAAATTTTAGACATAAACGGAAGATTTGAGATGGGTCTGTAATTTGCCAGTTCACTAGGATCTAGTTGTGGCTTCTTAATAAGAGGCTTAATAACTGCCAGCTTGAATGGTTTTGGGATGTGACCTAATAATAACGATGAGTTAATAATATTGAGTTAATAATTGAGTTAATAATATACGAGTTAATAATATTGACACCACCGTGTTTCGACTCACAGGGGCTGATGAAAATGATGATGAAAGAATTCTTCCAACGGAAAGAGGAAGATCGGAAATGGGAAAAGAAAGAGAAACCAGATTCAGCCTGACTAGCGGACGGACGAGATGTCAGCGACCAGTTGACACAACCAGCCACGGAGAACAGCACTCCTTCACCTCACTCTCAGAGAACCGTAATCACACTAACTTCAGATGGACACGAAACCCCACCTGAAAACCCAGCAACAGAGTTAGACACTAACTCAACACCTAATGCTCCGAATTACAGCAGCGTCCAACAAACACCTGCTGACGAAACCCCTCAAGTTCCTGAAAGTGCTGTCTTGGTCGTCTGTCACTCCTCCGATGAACACCACATCAGCCCTAATATTCTAACTGTTTCCTTCCAAACTCCAGTCCCTCAACTCCTAGGCGATCTCATTGAAAAAGGTATAGCCAGAAAGTTCTACCTCTCCATCATCATCGAACGACACATCAGAGTCGAAGCCCTTCTTGATACCGGATCCGACATTACTCTAATGTCTACCGAACTCCTGGAGGAAGTCCAAGAAAGAACAAAGAGGACTAACAGAACCCTCAGACTCCAAAGGTGTGAACTTAACCTTCAATCATACTCCCACACGGGCCTACAACTAAAACATGTGGCCCCAATTCACCTAACGGTGGGATCGATGGACCTCGTCCATCCCGTATACGTTTCACCACTTAAAACGTATCCACTCCTCATTGGGAAAGATCTGCTTAATCGCTTCAAACCTCTAATAGACTTCAAGCACCTAAAGATGTGGACACAAGTCCGCGAACCTCTGCCTTTCCAGGCGTTAGACTCCAACGAGTCACAGTGTCAAGTCACCGACACCGCCCCAAGTCACTGATCGATGATGCAGTAGCAAAGCCAGGATCTGGACCAAGCACAAACAGCAAGGACAAGGACCCTTTCCTCTGCTCTGTAATGCCTTTGTGGAGGAAAAGGACACACACCCACACACACTAAGTGCAACCACTAATTCCTTAGGCTCAAAGAGCCACTTTCGTCTCTATCTGCAAGTCATAAAATTGACAGATGAAGAGCACCTCACCCAACTGGCTGGCCGATTTCCTGCCATGCTATCGGGTTATCATCTTAAGGAAACCTCTAAAAACCAGTAGAGCTTTGAGGGAAACATCTGCTAATGGCCCAGCGACAAACTTTATGGATTCCCTGATCGTTAACGCATAATTCAATGATTTTTATCAACAAGAAAAAGACGTTTTTACGACAGACGGCCGAGCTAAAAAAGACCAGATGCACGCCCCAAAGTGACTTTCCTGACCTCCCGTTTCTCTCACATTCCAAACTGAAACACCCCTCAATTTCTCTTCTTGAACAAAGAACACCCAAACTCTCATAAACTTTATACCAAAAGACAATTAATAATAGCTACTGGGCTATTAAAGCAATATATTCAAAAGCAATATATACAATATATTTTACAATATATACATTCAAGTTGTATTTTATGAAATTAAGCTTGCTGTGTTATTGGAATCTATGGTATTTTTGGAATCTTTTGATGTCTAATTTTCCCGATCAATATTGTTTAATTTCACATGCTTGGTGTGATTATTTAGAATTTAGGATCGTTTAATCTATGCCTTAGCCATGTAATATATAAAATTTAGATATGTACTTTGGGGAATGCCAGATATCTGCTGTTTGGGTTTTAATGAAAGCTCATTTCAGTGGCAATAATTTGGTGTGAATGAAAATTAACCTTAGCACCATAATGTATGATTATAACACATATAGAAATCTGCCAGGATATTTTCTTCATGTGACAAAATAACTAAGCAGATAAATTTACGCACGGAAGATTGATCCATGTGGGCGGGGCTCCGCCCACAGGAACCATTTCATTGGAAGAGCGCTGGTGGACGCCCTGACGTCAGTCCATCTAAAAAAGCAGACCCCTAGCTCGCTCTCTCTCTGCTGCTCTGCTTGAAAATCGTGCACTTCTTGAAACTTGGAGCTGCTCCAGAAGAGCTCCTAGCCTTTAACATCTGGCCGAGTCTCGAACATTGAACCAACACTTAGTCAAATCCCTGAAGAAACCCTTGAAAGTCTGAAGCTACGCGAAAGGAACTCAAGGAAGAACTTCGAGCGTCAGAAAAAACCGAGCAAACAACCAGAAGGGCATCCCCAGAGTGACGTCACGCAACGACGCGCGGGATTCCCTCAAGCCACACAGATCATCTCAACTTAAGCAAGTATCAAACAAAATCTCTATAAAGTGGCTGAATCGTGTGGTATTTATCTCTAAAGTAACGATACTAGAGTTCTCCTCTTGATGATCGGCACGGGTAAAATCGTGTGGAAATTGCAAAACAGTGCTATATTTTAATCATTCAGAAATTGCAACAATTCATTGCCTGTGTGTATGTATGTATTTTGTTTTGTGTTATTTAGCTTAGTTCATGTATTTTAGTAAGATAGCAAATAAACTCTTGTTTGATTTATAGAGAAGTGTTCTCTGTTCTGTTGTGTAATATTCAGATCAAAACTTTGCCCAGATTACGTTACCTATGCTCATAACTCTCATAAGGTTATTCAAATAATTATGTATTATTATATCGTGGCCACAATAATAAACAGAATTTCTCAGATATACTGAAATCTAACAACTCGCTGGACGATTGTTAGATAAGGTATAAGTTGGACGATTTGATTAATATCAATTGATCATATCAATATCAGATCGTAAGATTCCCTAAAGCTAAAATAAAGCTTAAACCAAAGAGCTAAATTAAACAATGTATTGTTTATAAAAATTATTACAGCTCACTGCAGGAGCCTGAATCAAACAATAGATGTCCAAGGCACATCAGTGTCTGACACGGCACTAGCCCTGTGGGCAGAGAACTCAGCCATCAGCCTGAAGCTATTCAAAACATTGAAGCAAAGACATCAGTGTCTACCACATGTCGCTAAGCACAGCCGCTTCCCTCTCAGTCCCTGGTCGACAACCATGGCCACCTCCAAGATCATCTGCGCTCTGGACATACGATGGAACAACAGACAGCTGAGTCACTACTTCCTCGTTGTCCCAGACCTGCCGCATGACATCTACATTGGAGCGGATATCCTGGTCCGGCTCAATGATTGCATTGATACCGTAAACGACATCATATTGGCTCCCCTGTCACACCAACTGACAACATCAGTCAACCCCTGTCACACCAACTGACAACATCAGTCAACCTCAAGAACCTCCAATCCGGTCAAACCATGCCAGACGCATGTGCTATGATCACGGAGCAAGAAGCCACAATACCTGCCTACAGCAAGAGTGTCAGCGTCCGCCTCAACATGCGACCTGGCCAAGCTCTCAACAGTAAGCTAGGCTTCTTCCAACCTTCCAGGACCTGCCTAAAACTCGGACTGACTCTGGAAGCCACACCTCTCATGGAAGTGTCATCTCGTGCTGTGTATGTGTTGTTCAACAACTGTACGGCCCAAGACATCCACGTTCCCAAAGCCAATCACTTGGGATGGCTCCTCAGCCAGGCGTTCCATGACTTTGAACTGATGGTACCTGTCATAGGCCCTATACCCACACAGCTAATGTTAGATGAATACGACGACACCGTAACATTCACAAAACCCCACGAAATCATTGCCATCACTTCCATTCTGCTGATGTCCAGAGAAAGTGTCTGCCGTTCAGAACTAACAGATGACACTCACCTCGCTGTCTACGCTGTCTCAACACAGCCTGCGACAGAATCACCTACACATGTGACCATCGGGGCCCAAAGCCCCTCAAATGACTTAACTGCAGAAGAACCCTACGCTGGGTTCAACGCACAAGTTCAACAGATCCTGAGTGAGGCGGATGCCCTCCACAATGAAGCGGATCGCCAAGGACTCAAAGAGGTTCTGCACAAGTACAAGAACTCCTTCGCAAAGGACTCCCTGGATTGTGGACTGACCAACATCCACACTGTGCGCATCCCGACAAACCCAAATGCGCCACCCACATTTGTGCGACAGTACAAGATTCCAATAGCGTCATATGAGCCAGTGCAAGAGATTGTTGACTCCATGCTGGAAAAGGGGATCATCCGGCCCTGTAACAGCACATACTCTGCCCCGATATGGCCAGTCCTAAAACCCAACGGCAAATGGCGGCCCACCATCGACTATCGCAAGTTGAATCAGCAAGTACCATTGTCACGATGGCCTATGACCCAATTGGACCAAGAAATTCCAAAAATCAAAGGCTCGACGATCCTTTCCACACTGGACGTCGCCTCCGGGTTCTGGACAATCCCTGTCCATCCCGATGACCAACACAAGCTGGCATTCACCTTTGGCAATCGACAGTACACCTTCACACGGTGTCCCTTCGGCTATGCCAACTCACCAGCAGAATTCAACATCTTCCTGAACAAAGCATGCCCTGACGCCTGAGCCAGAGGCAACCTTGTCTATGTAGATGATGTTTTGATGAAAAGCTCAAGCGTGGAAGACCACCTCAAAGAAATCGATCACGTCCTAAACCAGCTAGCAACGGCAGGAGCCAAGATCGCCCTTCACAAAGGACAGTGGTGCAAAACCAAGGTGAACTATGTCGGATTGCTTGTCGGAAGAAACGGCATCGAGCCACAGTCTAACCGCACCCAAGCAATCCAAATCATAAAGACGCCGACTAACATCGCTGAGCTGCGAAGCTTTCTGGGAGTGTGCAATTATTCACGACAGTTCATTGAAAACTACGCTGACATCGCACGACCACTAACTTCCCTCCTGAAAAAGGATGAACCCTTCGTTTGGACGAAAACACAAGACACAGCAATGGGCCAGCTCAAACAGCGCCTGTGCTCTGCTCCGTGCCTTGCCTACCCAGACCCAGGAAACTAATTCTATCTGGACGCTGGATTCTCCAATCATTGCCTCAGCGCAGGCCTATACCAGCTCCATGACAAAGACAAACGAGTGGTCACTTATGCCAGCAAAATGCTGCTTCCCCCAGAATGCAAGTACTCAAACTGCAAAAAGGCTTTGCTTTGCACGGTGTGGGCTATCCAGCGTTTCTCTAATTACATCGGTCACCAGCCAGTCACCTTCCTAAACAGTCAACGCATCAGAGATGGCGTGGTGACCAACGCACGCATAGCCACCTGGCTAATGACACTCCAAGGACGGGACGTCGAGGCAAGATATGCCCAAAACTACAAATCCTCGCTTGGAAACAGGCTAGCGGCCTGCCAAAACTGTTCAATGGACACGCTGCACACACCAGCGGAACCTAAAGAACTGCCACAACCTCAACTGACGAATCACAGGTACTTCGAGGAGAATGTGTGTGAAGGAATGCCCACAGCATATGTCGATGGCTGCTCCTAAAACCACAAGGGCAATTTACAAGCTGGAGCGGGAGTGGTCTGGCTCAACAACGACCCTTGTCCACCCCGACAATTCAACTTAGGCCCTCGTTCATCACAATATGCTGAAATAGCAGCCATCGTCATCACACTTCAAATGGCTGCATCCCACAACATCAAAGAACTCCTCATCTGCACCGATTCGAACTACGCCCGTCTAAGCTTCACATGCCATTTAGCTGGATGGAAACAGAATGGATTCAAGACAGCTAACAACAAGCCTGTCAAACACCAGGAACTCTTCCAAGCAGGCGATGCCATTGTCACTGAACATGACATTATCGTTTATTGGAAAAAGGTTCGAGGTCATTCACGTCAACCAGGACAAGACAAAGACTTCAATGACCAAACCGATGCCCTCGCCAAAGCAGGTGCATTACACAGAGAGTCCTGGACATTTCAAGCCCTCCCTCCCAACCCTTCAGTAGCGGCCATAACCCACCGCCAACACGCAACAAACCCCCGCCTCCTCCCACATTGCCATTTCACCTCAGTTCGCTGCTAACGATCTCCTCACACTCCAAAATGCGGATCGAACACTTCGAACTATGGCAGCTCACATTTCCGACCCCTTAACTCATCCTATTTTCACCTCCGACCTAGCCACTTCCTCCGAGCTCCGCAATCAAGCACATGTTGCATCTGAAAGACGGTGTGCTCACATATGTCCCTGAGCCCCTAATTACGCCAAAGCTTGTAGTCCCTCACGGCCAAAGTTGGATGATGCTGACACACGCACATAATGCACCATGCGCAGGACACCATGGCGCCAAGGCCACCTATGAAACACTCAAGCAAGTAGCATACTGGCCTGGCATGCAGCAAGACGTAGCGGAATACGTGAAAGGATGCCTGGTGTGTTGCCAGTTTCAACCGGCCAACCCAAACCATCGAGCCCCACTGCAAAGGAAAGGAATGACTTTCCCATGGTCTGACCTCCAGATAGACTGGGTAGGACCCCTGCCACGGTCAATGCGAGGTAACAAATACTTCCTCACCGTGGTTTGCGAATTCACGAAGTGGATAGAGTGCCTCCCAGCTCCCAATGATACAGCAGAAACGACAGCCTGCCTGTTAATGAACCACATCTTTTCAAGATTTGGACTGCCTTTAAGGGTCAACTCTGACCGCGGAACCCACTTCACCGCCGAAATCATGCAGGAAGTGTGGAAACTCCAGGGTATACAGGCCAAGCTCCATATAAGCCATCACCCAATTTCCTCAGGTCAGGTTGAACAGGCCAATAAGACAGTGGTCAGCATGTTGAAGAAGTATGTGTCCGCCAATCAAAAGGATTGGGATATTAAACTTCCGCTGGTACTGATGGCTGCTCGAGCCACCCCTCACCAGTCTACCGGAGTACCCCCGTTCACATTGATGACAGGGAGAAACATGACGCTACCGCTACACCTGCTGTACCAACCTGGTGACCTGAACCTCGTCACCACCTATACCACTCACCAATACCTGGAAGAGTTGCATCAGCACCTGAGAACGACTTTCGCCTTCGCGCAAATGCAACTACAACGAAGCGCGGAAGGTCATAAAGCCTACTATGACCAAAAGGCCTCTCACCATGAGCTCAATGTCGGAGACAAAGTGTGGTACTACAGCTTCGCCCGACCAAGGCAGAACGCTCCCCATCGCCTGTCAAAGAAGTTCCTACCTCACTGGACAGGACCACACGAGATTGTAGACAAGCTCTCACCTGTCGCCTACCGAATCAAAATCAGACAAGGGCGCAGCGAGCCAGTCCTTCGATGGGTCCATCGAAACCAGATAAAGAGGCATCAGAGCTCCAGGCGACTGGGAAAGGGGGAAGATCAAACCCACTGACACAGACCGACAATCATACGCTCTACACCACACTAACATAATCTCTGTTGTTTAGGAAAACATTTAGCGACCTTGCTGAAACACAATACTTACACTCTCTCCTCAGCTGCACTGCTAGAGTCAACCTCTAGTAGAGAGGAGTTACTTCACACATGTGACACTCGTTTGCTGCCTTACCTCATTCGGTGTCCTTGTGCCGCCGTTTCTCGTTTTGTTGTTTCCTTTCACCTGTGTCTCTCTTTGTGTTTTTCCTTCTTCCTCTCTCATTATAATTTCCTCTCCCCTCTAGTGCCCTCATCAGGGAACTCCCTTTACCAATTCCTTAAATCCAGGTCCCAAAAATTAAGATTGACTCCCTTCAATAAAGTCGTTGTAACTTGTTGTGAGAACCGTTGTCAACCGATTGAGTCGACCCGCCAAATCATTACCGACATGCTACGTGAAGTAAGTTCCTCGATTGATAACTTAGCCATGGGTAGGATTCCACACTACTTGATACCTCTTAACCTTGTCCAAAACATCCTAACTTCGGCCACCGCGGGCCCTGCTAGTCCCATCCAAACCCATCTCGCCTTTTCCCTGGGTAGCGCTATTGCCTTGTACGTAGACCCGGAAGCAGGCGACTTGGCCTTTCTCCTCAGTTTGCCCATTATCGACTCTAATAACATTTACCGGCTCAAAGACGTTGTGAATGTGGGATTTTGGCAAGGGAACACCTATGTCAAAATCCACACTCCTGAAGTCGTTGCGTATCACGATAACAACGAGCAGTTGTACTTGGCCCCAAACCTAAGGATGTGTACGCTCACTAAGGACATTCACTTCCTCTGCCCGAGTAAACCCTTCGTCCGCGATAATACTGAGGGCATCTGCGGCCTAGAATCCATTAGACCTGACACTAGCTGCCCTGCCGAAGCGACACCACGTTCTCAAGTTGAGGTAACGCAAGCCGAAATCATCGGAAACCGATGGCTGGTCAATACCCCAGCACGAACAGCTACCCTCTCATACGATCAACACGACACAGCCACACTCATTATCCTGCCAACCAAACTTTATGGATCACTGTCCCTAAGGGCTAGATCCTCCATATTGATGAGTTAGCATTGTATCACCGTACCGACGACGAGTATCAGGCTGAAATCGAAATCTCACCCTTCTTCAAACAGCATTCCTTCGTCCTCGATCCAGAATTGGAAGAAAGGATCAAGGAGGAAGGAACGCAACTTATTGACTTGACTCCTGTTGATACAGCTTTAGAAGCTATCGCTTGCCTTCCGACCGCTGGTGCGCCAATTATTCGGTCTTGGTCTGCCGCTGACACAGCGCTTTGCATCTCTACTATTGTAGGGTACGTTGTGACATTGACACTGGCCTACCTCCTACACAAGCGAGTGAATGCCATTCAAGAGTCTTTCAACGGATGCACGTCAGGCGTCCCGCGCATTTTCCGACGTCATAAGACCGACCAAGAACCCGAATCTGAGAACTCAACCAACCTGCTTGAGATCATGCCTATACCGCCTCGTCGAACCCCTGACAATTAAACCAATCGGAATGACTCAATTGCCAATAATCCTAAAGAATGCACCCCTACATCTTCTCAAGTTCCTAACCTGTTCCTTCCCAAATTACCCTGCACCAGGATTCAGTCAATGATGGAGATGTTGTTTGTGTCTTGTGTGTGCCTGTTCTCCCTGCTTCTTGTTCCAGTGCCCGCCGACGTTCGCAATGGGAACCTCACCGAGCAAAGGGGGATGTGTAATGCCTTGTGGAGAAAAAGGACACACACACACACACACAGGATGGCAGGCGAGCACATTCCTCCGGAATGTCGTAAAATTAATAAATAACCAACATCCTGTTCTGCCCTCACAAGACCATCAAAACAAGGATAGATTGGAGGAGTACATCTTGAATGTATTAAAACAGGACTTCACTGTTGGTCCTTATCACTTAAACCATAATTCAACTGAAACAGGACAAAAGAACTCTCTATCTGGGAATGGTCCAGGATGACCGTTTAACGCATAATTCAATAATGAGAGACTGGTTTACGAGAAGAAGTCTGAGCCTGAAGTTGCGCAGATGCATGCCCCAAAATTGACTTCCTGACCTCCCGTTCCTCCCCGGAACATTCCAAGAAAGTGTCTCTTTCTCTTCTCGTTTCTGTTCTTGGACAAACAAAGACTCAAACTTTCATAAACTTTATAAAGTGTTCCAAAAGACAATTAATAATAATCATTGCTGCTATTAGAAGCAATATATATACAATATAGATACAGACAATACATATATATTCAGGTTGTATTTTATGAAATTAAATTAAGCTTGCTGTGTTATTGTAACCAATTATATTTTCTTAATCTGTGACATATAACTTTTCCCTGTGTTTAATTCATATGCGTGGTGCGATTATTCAGAATTTAGCATAGTTTAATCTATGCCTTAACCATGCAGTAGATAGAATTAGTATATGTACTCTGTGTATGCCAAATATGTGGTGTTTGATTTTTAATGAGAGCTGGTTTCGTAAGCAATAAGTTGGTGTGCATGGAAAGTTAACCTTTAGTATAATAATGTATGAGTAAAACACTTATAAGAATGTGTTTATATTTTCTTCGTGGTATTAAAACAACTCCACAAGAGGATTTACTGCATGAAAAATGAGCCATGTGGGGCGAGGCTCCGCCCCCAGGAACAATTTGATTGGAAGAAGCTCTCTGGTGGGCGTACAGCAATCAGTCCGTTAAAGTTGGACACAAGAGCTGCTGCTCTCTCTGCTTGCTGGCGCGCTGCTTAAAAAACTTTGACTTCGCTCACTGATCACACTACGAAGCGCCCCTCAGCCATATACCATCTGGTGAGGAGTCACACATGTCTCCAAGTTCTGACCCAAAGGAACTTCAACATCTGAAGCCGTAAGAACTCCAAACAGACTTCCTAAGAGCGTCATCACAGCACAGAGCAGCCAACCAACCACGAAGGGCATTCCCAGAGTGACATCAGGCAAGGAGACATCTGCGGGATTCCCTCAAACCAGGAAAGGAAACGAAATGGGAGAAAACAACAGATCAGCGGTCATCTCAACTTAAAGCAAGTAACGAACAACTAGCTCTATAATTTTGCTGAATCGTGGTTGTATTTACCTCTAAAAGTAAAGATAATAGAGTTCTCTGCTCGATCTGCATGGGTAAATCGTGTGGAAATAGCAAACAGTGCTATATTTTAACGGCCTCCAAATTGCAACAATGCATTGCCTGTAACGTGTGTGTATGTATATATTTTGTTTTGTGTTATTTAGTTTAGTTTCATGTATCTTGAGTAGAATAGCATAATAAACTCTCGTTTGATTTATTAAGAAATCTAATTTTCAAGTCTTAAACTATTTGCCAAAGATCGCGTTAGCTATGCTCATAAATTTTGATAAAGTACTATTTGGTTTGTTTTATCGTTGGCCACGAATAAGATAAACGAAATTGTTAAAGATATACTGAATTTAACGATTCGCTGGACGAGTCGTTAAAACCTTAGAAATTATAAGTTTTGATTAATATCAATTAATCATATCCATATCAAATCTTAAGAATTGATTCCCTAAGAGCTAAATTAAAAAATTAAGGTCTAAAACCTTTACACAGTGATATTTACATTTGGGTGGTGCCTTTTCAAATGAGTTATCAAGTTTGACGTGTTACCAGAAGCATACCCAATCACTGCTGAACATGCTGCTTTCGTCTTATCCACCTGTCTTTGTCCATTGTCGTAATTCACTGGAAAACCGAAGTGTTTCCAAACAGGAGACCGTAATGATAAGGGAGGGTCTTCAAGCTCTGGGTTTTCATTCGCATTGGCCATGATGACATTCACCAGCCAGAGGCAAAAAAAAAAAAAGCATTTTGTGCGAGGTGGAGACCTTGCGGTTTGCCGCTTAATATGTTCGTGTGTTTACGTTTGTGAATGACATAAATGTAAAATTTCCCATTTTTTATTTAATAACCTTATTAATAATATTAGGCTACTATTAATAAAGCAGAATAGCCCAGAATATGAACGCAACGCCCTGCACGTTAAGCTTTTTCTCCCCCATAGAAAATGCTTAAGGTAGGCTAATGAACGAGGAAAAATTGTGAAAAAAAAATCCCCTTTTAGACTTGCACTCTATTCATTTACTAACTGCTTGTTTTCTTAAAAACAAAAACAAAAAAACAACAACACTAGTTTCTCTTATCTTTTTGTATTCTATCCTTTTTTTGTTTTCTTTTCATTTATTATACAATTAACAAAACCAAATAAGGCCTCTAACATGCCTGATGCTTGTTCTATTCTTTTTCTATTCTATCTGTTTTCTTTTTATTTATTATTTAAAAAAAAAAAAACCTTGCTACGTGTACTGCGTAAAGCTAACTGAGACTTGTTATAGCGCTTGCATATCATTGCTCTTGTGTTGATTTTGATTGCTTCCATTGTCCTCATTTATAAGTCACTGCTAAATGACTAAATGTAAATGTAAACGTAAACAGATTTGGTATTTTGATTTGGGGAGAAAATCTTAACGTGCAGTTTGTTGCATTCAAATTCTGGGCTATTCTGCTTTATCAATTGTAATATTATTAATAAGGTTATTAATATTGGTCTAATTCTAATAATATTAATATTAGCCTAATAAATAATATTATATATATATATATATATATATATATATATATATATATACATTCATATATATATATGAATATATATGAAGTTCCGCTTCCGGCGCTGCTGTGTTCAGTCGACGTTAAAGGATGGCTCCGCTCAATTTGTGTTTTTATATACTCTTTTACGTATTTTTACTTTCTCTTTTTACACGATTAACGTCTGCACTATTTATCTATGACAAAAGAACACTTTTGGACATCGGACACCGCTGCACTAACCTGCTTCAGAACACTTTACCCACGGATCCAGCGTGGCCGTTGGAGATTCTTCGGAACGCCGAGTTCAACAAAGGCCACCCGAATAATCCCAGAAGGCGAAAGAAACACCGCGGGCGACGCGCTGGAATTCGTGACAGACTGAGAAACAAAGCTCACAGCCCCCCTCTCCCCAGTATTCTGCTCGCTAATGTCCAATCCTTGGAAAATAAGATGGACGATCTTAGAGCCAGGATTAGTTTCCAACGGGACATTAGGGACTGTAACATCCTTTGTTTGTCTGAAACATGGCTCTCTCCCTCGGTACCGGACACTGCAGTAACTCCGTCTGATAACTTTGCTGTTTTACGGATGGACAGAACAGCTGATGCCGGAAAAATCAAGGGCGGTGGAGTGTGTTTCATGATTAACAAGAAATGGTGCGACCCCAGGAATATCTCCATTCTGTCGCGTTCCTGCTCGCCTCATCTGGAACATCTCTCCATTATCTGCCGCCCATTCTATTTACCCCGCGAGTTCTCCGCGATCATCGCTACAGCCGTTTACATTCCACCTCAGGCAGACACGAGCTTGGCTTTGTCCAAACTCCACGAAGAGCTCAGCGTTTACATCAACAAACACCCTGACGCTGCCTCTATCATCGCTGGGGACTTTAACAAAGCCAACCTCAGGAAAGTAATGCCGAACTTCCATCAGCATGTATCCTGTCCAACTAGAGGACCGAATACACTGGATCATTGCTACACTCAGTTCAAGAATGCCTATAAAGCTCGTTCCTTGCCAGCTTTTGGTAAGTCTGATCACGCGGCCATTTTCCTCACACCGGAATATAAACAAAGGATCGCTCAGGAATCCCCGGGGGTGAGGGAAGTGACGCGCTGGTCCTCCCATTCTGAAGCTATGCTGCAGGCGTCTCTTGATGACGTCGACTGGGACATGTTCCGGGCGAGTTCAGCTGACGTCAGCGAGTTCACGGATGTAGCACTAAGCTTTGTTTACATGCTGACCGAACAAGCCACTGAAACGGTAACAATAAGGACATTCTCCAATCAGAAACCGTGGGTGGACAGAACGGTGCGGGCTGCGGTTAACCAACGCACTGCCGCATACAACGCCGGTCTTCTGTCAGGAAACATGAGCGTTTACAAATCATCATGTTATGCTCTCCGACGGGCAGTTAGAGCTGCTAAACTCCGATACAGAGAGAGAATTGAGTCACACTTTCAGCTCAATGACTCTCGACGCATGTGGCAGGGACTGAAGACCATCTGTTCCTCTGGAAATAACCCCTCCGCCGAGGTGAGAGCAGATCCATTGCTGGCCGAAGAGCTAAACATCTTCTACGGCCGCTTCGATCGCAACGGCGGTGCGACTCTGCCGATCAACGCGTCAGGAAGCAGCAGACAGAGCAGCGATGTTGATCGTGTTATCACCGTGACGGAGGACGAGGTCCGGAGAGAATTAAGGAGAGTAAACATCAGAAAAGCCGCCGGACCTGATGGGATTACTGGTCGCGTTCTGAGATCGTGTGCCGATCAGCTTGCTGGTTTGTTTACTTCCATCTTTAACGAGTCCCTTGCTACCTCTGTGATTCCCACCTCATTCAAGAAATCTGTCATCATCCCTGTGCCTAAGAACAGTAAACCCTCTTGCCTGAATGACTATCGTCCAGTTGCCCTCACATCAACAGTCATGAAGGTTTTTGAGAGACTTTTAAAGAAACACATATGCTCCTCCATCCCTGCTACCTTGGACCCTCTTCAGTTTGCCTATCGCCCAAATAGGTCTACTGATGATGCCATCTCTCAGGTACTGCACTCTTCCCTCACTCATATTGACAGCAAAAATGGCAACTATGTCAGACTGTTATTCATTGACTATAGCTCAGCTTTCAACACTATAGTCCCCTCCAAGCTAGCTGTCAAACTCTCAGACCTCGGCTTAAACACTCCACTCTGTGACTGGATCCAAGACTTCCTCACCGGCAGACCACAAGTGGTGAAAATGGGCCAGTTCACCTCCAACTCCATCACCCTGAACGTAGGAGCCCCGCAGGGCTGCGTTCTGAGTCCCCTGCTCTACTCTCTCTACACACACGACTGTGTGTCCTCTCACAGCTCCACTTCTATTGTCAAATTTGCTGATGATACTGTGGTTCTGGGCCTCATTTCCAACAATGATGAGACCGCATACTTGGGTGAGGTAGAGAGACTAACATCATGGTGCCAGGACAACTGTCTCTCTCTGAACGTGAGCAAAACTAAAGAGCTGATTGTAGACTTCAGGAAGAGACAGCAGCGGCCCTACACTCCTCTTATGATCAGTGGGACCCCTGTGGAGAGAGTAAGCAGCTTCAAGTACCTCGGTGTAAACATCTCCGAGGACCTGACTTGGACTGCACACATTCAAACACAGGTCAAGAAAGCCAGGCAAAGACTGTACCATCTGCGACAGCTGAGGAAATTCAGGGTCTCACCAGCAATCCTGAAAACTTTCTATTCAGGGGCCATAGAAAGTGTATTGACTCAGTGCATCTCAGTGTGGTACAGTAACGCCACAAATCAGGACTGCAAGGCCCTGCAGAGAGTCGTGCGCTTAGCTGAGCGCATCTCTGGGTCTGCCCTCCCCTCTCTGCAGGACATCTACCTCAAACGCTGCAGAAGCAGAGCTGCAAAAATAATCAAGGACTCATATCACCCCGGTAACCGTCTTTTCATCACACTTCCTTCGGGCAAGCGCTTCAGAAGTGTGATGGCAAAAACTGAGAGACTGAGAAGGAGCTTCTACCCTCAGGTCATCAGGCTCCTAAACTCAGTCTCATAAACATCTACAGGACTCATTTAATTAACTGCGACACCCATCATTCTCCATCATCCGCATTGCTGCTATGTGTACATACCCGGTTCATCCTGTTTGCACATTCATCTTGCACATCCCTGGTTATATTAATATTTATTAAACCCTCAGTTGACTGTATTGCACATTTTAGTTCATTGCACATTTTACTCCTTATTTTATTTCTTGTTTGTACTATTATTATTATTATTATTACTTTTATTTTTATCTTATTCCTACCTATATTTATAGATATGCTCCTGTGTTATGTATAATCTTTTATTTTTTTTATTTTTTTTTTTGCACTGTCCATTGAGCGGACCCGTCCTGATCTACATTTCACTACTGATTATACCCTGTATGATTGTGTATGTGACAAATAAACAAGAACCTTGAACCCTTGAACCTTGATATATACAGTATATATATATATATATATATATATATATATATATATATATATATATATATATATATATATATATATATATATATATATATATATATATATATATATATATATATATATATATATATGAATGAATGAACGAATGAATGATGCTAATATATATATATATATATATATATATATATATATATATATATATATATATATATATATATATATATATATAAATGGGAATTAGTAGAGAAAAGTAGAGAATAATTGAGACTTTCACTCCCTAATACCAGTGGAATATACTTGCACATTAACAACAATATGATGCAACACGTTTAGGATGATTGCGTAGCACCGACCACATCAACTCCTGCCAAGGTAATAGTCGTCAAGGAAAACTGTAAAGTAAACATTCTAGAATGACTAAGTCCTCCCACTTTTTCCCACTTGGCTTTTTTCCAACAAATTTATTATTATGTGTAAATGTTTGTATGAACATAAAAATATTCAACAACTGAGACGTAAACAGAATACATTTTACAGACATTTGATGAACAGAAATGAAACAAATAGTCCCCGAGCGGGGGTCAATTTCAACAGTAGCAGTCAGTAAGTAGCAGTCAGTATACGGTGTGTCCACCAGCTGCTTTTAGTACTACAGTGCATCTCATCTTAATGGATTGAGAAAGATTTGCCAGTTCTTGCTGTGAGATATAACTTCACTCTTCTACTAAGACACTTGCAAGTTCTTGAACAAATCTGGGGGTGCATATTATCACATGTAGTCTGGCATTACAAGGATATTCAGCTGTCCTTCTTGTGAAAGCACTGTCTTAGGCCTCTTACTTAGGCCAGTGGCCACATCTGCAGTCCTCATCTCTCTCTCTCCAGCAAGTAGAATCAGTAGAATCTTTTGACCTAATTTATTGGAACTGTGACATTATTTAAACTGTAAGTGTCTTAAGGACAGCTCCACAGGAGCATGTGCAATAAGTGTTTATGGTCATTCTAACCAGCATGAAAAACAATGTTTAAACTCATTTTAATAAAGATCTGTAAAGCTTATTTGGATTTTACTAAATTATCTTTACAGTACAGTATCCTGAAAAGGGAACATTTCTTTTATTGCTGAGTTTACATACATACATAATAGGAAGGGTCAAACAGGAAATAATTGCACAAAATCTGAATATATTTACGTACATTGTGAATATACAGAGGTAAATTTGAATATATAATTATATGTCTGAATATATAGAAATAAATCTAAATATTTCACTCAAAAAAATGATTCGGCCTAAATTTACATTTTATGTAATTCAATTACATAACAATTTTCCATCCATTTAGATTACATAGTTTTAACATAAACAAATCAATTAACTTAATGTGATTCATATGCATCAGTCATACGTGAATGAAACAGGTAAGATTTATGTAATAGTTCACAGCAAAGTCCCCACACTGCTCAGTGTTCATGTGTTTCCACACTACAGAGTGTTAAAGTAGCATTGAAGCAGTGTTGGAGTTAAGAAGATAATTATGTGATGATTGATCATTAATGATGAACAGCTGCTGTTATCAAGAAGAATCACCGGAGGAAAAAGAAACACAAGAACTACAACTGACTTCAGCCACAGCCGAAGATGAAATCAACTGAAATAAAAGAAAACATTAAATCTCTCAAGATCTGATTAAACAACTCCACAAACAGCATCAGACTGACCAGATTGGCTTTATTTCTGTCAGACTTCTAGAGAAGCTCTTATTGAGAATTAACAGAGGTTTAGATGCTTTATTGTTTTGTTTGAAATCACCATCAAAGAGACCAGTGTTTCCTTTTGTTGGGCTCTTGACATTTTGGTGTTAATATTAAACTGGTTGTTTTAATTGTGTGTTCATATAAAACACACTTGGCTTAACCAGCAAAGCCAAGAAGAAAGAAAAAAAAAAAGAGTCATTGGCAAATGATCCACCAACCTCATTTCAAGGCCAATATCTGATTGTGTGGATATTGTATAGCTTTAGATTTTTTTTTATAGCTTCAGATCTAGCAGTATTGTAAAAATCAGATAATTTGAATAATTTACAAATCACTTTGTGCACAAAAAGTTTTCATCTGCAGCAACACAAAGACCACAAACATCAAGAATCAGTATATGAATCTCAACAATGGTGACAGTCAACAAAATGCTTCATGTTGCAATGCATGATGGGTACCAGCATAGTACAAGACTATCCCGTGTATCCCAGCATGCATTGCAGCATGAATAAACAATGCAACTGAATTGTCTGATTATTTTCTTTTATTCTTACTATTTTATTTTACGTTTGCTGTTTTAGTTGTGAATTTTTAGTAGCTTGTGTTGTGATCAGAGTTTTACCTGAATATTTTGTTGACTGTCACCATTGTTGAGATTCATACACTGATTCTTGATGTCTGTGGTCTTTGTGTTGCTTTTTGTGCACAAAGTGATTTGTAAATTTTTCAAATTATCTGCTTTTACAATACTACTAGATCTGATGCTACGAGCAAAGCTAAAGCAATATAACAACCACACTGTAACTGATTTTTGTAATTTGAACAGTATTTTACTGTAATATGTACAGTAAGATACTGTAAAATGTATATACAGTATTTTACTGTAAACTGCAAAGGATTATGGGAAAATATATGGTCACTACAGTAAACTACTGTAAATTTACAGTAGTGAACTTGCCCGCGAAAAGCTGACCAATGGCAAGGGAGATTTATTTTGTTTGCTGTTTGGTGGAAGAAGCGGTAAAAGGACAAAAGAGACTCCTTGCACTGTTATCTGGACAAAAAGGTTAGTATATTATTTCTGTTTCTGTTTTATGCAAAACTGAGATATTTTAAGATGTTTTAACTTGTTAACAGCAAACTAACATTATTCATCGTGTCGTTTCTCATGTTGGGAGTTGGGGCTTTTATTTTCTCTGACTGACTGCTGCCGACGCTCTGGGCCACGACACTGCCGGATTAACGCCGCCATAACGCTGATAACATCGACTGGTGAGTAAATTAAGGTCACCTATATTAGTCAAAATAAACCTTAGTTAAACCGAGAAACACATTTGTAGGTTCTGCTGCCCTTTAATGCTAGTTAGTTAATCTGGCGAGCCATTACTTAACCTTAACAACGAACTAACCTGAAATAACGTTACTGAGGTAAAGTGCCTTGGCAACACCACTGTTTCAGTGGAGATTTTAAACAGTATTTTCAAGTAACGTTACTTCTTTTGTTTGTTCTTTTCAAGTTTCTAGTCTAAATGTCATCTGCATCGTCGGATGTGTATTTTGGAGCCTCTTCTTGTGAATGCCATCTATGATAACATCAACTGGTAACGTTAAGTGAATAATGTCAGTTAGCCGAAGTTAACGAACACAGAGAAGCATAATATCTTTTGTACACTGCCACTATCTCAAGTGTAATTCTCTTCAAATGCTATTTAAGTTAGAAACGTGTGTACCAATGTTGTATGTAACTTTAGAGACGGTCCCTAAATTCAGTGAGAGACGTAAAATAAAACCGCGAGCTAACATGAAATACTGAGGAAAACTGAGTTAAGAAATACCACTGTAAAGTACATCTTTTGTATTTTATTTTCAAGTTTGTGGTCTTGTGGTCATGTCGTCTGCATCGGAGGAGTATTGGAGTGTGTTCCTGTGATTGCCCTCGTAACAACAGGTGAGCTTTCAACAATTTAACTAATGTATGTTACTAAAGTAGCCAAATTAGCCACTGACTGCTGTTCTCTCACTAACTCGCAGAACGAGTTTACTTTTTAAAGAGAGGGACGCTAGCAACACAGTTGCCAAGTCCGCGTATTATACCCCACTTTGGGCTTCTTTTTTTGTAAAGTTGAGGGAAAAAATCCCTGGTCGCGGGTTGCGGTTTTTTGGGCTTCGTTTCTTCTTCGTTTCAACTTCGTTTCTTTATTTATGTTCGCCGTATTCTCCAATGCATTGATTGACACCCTGTCTGCTCGCAGTTAATAGCCAACCAGTGCAATAATATAAGAGCCGTAGAGTAATTTGCCATATGTTCTGCCCCTCAGTGGAGAAAAATCACATTCAGAAAGAAGACGCGTGACGCTGTAATCCAAGCGATGACAGAAGTAGACGTAGAGGAGTTTCTTTTAGCCTAATTTTTACAATGTTTTTGTAATGTATTAATTATCACAGGCTGTAATAAAAAAACAAGTAGTTATATCCTAATGCTAAGATTAAATACATTTGGTTTGAATAGGCTGGTATGGCAACTTGGCAAGATGTCTTAAAATGTATTTCTTTTTTTAACATTTAAACTTAGACCACATTATTAGATTACCTTTTGACTTCATGAATACACAGCTTAATGATTTAAAAAAAATATATATAATATTTTTAATAATATTATAACATTTTCTTTTTTAATATAATATATCTTATATTTTAATATAATATTTTATATATTTTTCTATAATATTTATGTCATTTTGTTTTTTTATGTCATTTATTTGATAGTTATGTATACATTATTTGATTTTAAATGGAAGAAAAACCTGTTTTTGACCTCAAAATAAAGCACGTTCCCTCTGTAACATGGCTGTAACGAGCAGTTTTGTGGTGCTTGGAATTCTTTATAATTAATTAAAAACAAATATTGCCACATTGATGGCTCAAGGAGGTGTAATTGTTAAAATAACACAGTTTAATTTAAAAAAAAATATATAAAAAAATGTAACCAAGTGCTTTTCAAGTGTAATATTTCTGTAAAGGCTAGGGACAGAAAAATTGACATTTCCATAGAATGACCCCCTATATATTTTAGGCTATAAATATGTGGCTATGTTACAGCTCCCCTTTGAAGCTCTTGTGTTTTTCTCCTTTTCCATCTCTCCAGTCCTATTCTGCTCACAGCTGATTGGAGATGAGTTTTGTTCCCACTTTTGTTGCAGTTTGCTAATTTTTGTAAAATAGCTTCTGTTTTTGCTTTTCAGATAAAAGAGTGGTTTCAGTGTAATATGTTGCAGGTTCATTTATTGGTAATAAATAATTGATAATAAATAATATTGATGATAATAAATCAAAAAGAATATTGGGCTTGATTTGGGCTTGTTTTTGAAGCTGCGGTTGCTTATTTGTCTCGCGAGAGTTGGCAACAGTGGCTAGCAATATATTAATATAGTAAGTTATGCTAATAAATATTAAAAATGTGGTAACACTTTACAATAAGGTTCATTAGTTAACATTAACGTTAGTTAAAAACATTAGTAAACATGAACTAAGAATGAACAATACTTCTACAGCATTTGTTAATGTTAATTTCAGCATTTACTAATGCATTATTAAAATCAAAGTTGTGTTTGTTAGCATTAGTTAATGCACTGTGAACTAACATGAATAAACAACAACTGTATTTTCATTAACTAACATTAACAAAGATTAATAAATAGTGTAATACATGCATTGTTCATTGTTTGTTCATATTAGTTAATACATTAACTAATGTTAACAAATGACACCTTATTGTAAAGTGTTACCAAAAATGTTTGTATTACTGTACGGTAGTTTTTTTTTTTTTCTGATCATAAACTATAGTAACACTAATAGGGTGTTGTGACTCTGTCTGTTACAGGAGATTTCTCCAAGCAAAAACAGGATCCTGACTATGAGGGCAGAATCATTATACAGCCAGCTGTCCATTTTGCAGAAATGCAGAATTAGGTAACCCAAAATACATTTTGTTTTACACTGCATTTACATTAATACATTTGCCAGATGCTTTTATCCAAAGCAAGTTATATTGTATTTAAAGTAGGGATCACGGGGCACAACCTAACACTGTTTGACTTTCTTAGTTTGTGTAAATCCACGTGGGGTTCGAGTATAATTTTTTTATACACTTTAATTTCACACTTGTCTAGTACAAATATTTTGCGTTGTTTCATAATTAGTGTATATGTTTTTCGTTATATTTCGTGACGGCATGCCCCGTAGGTGGGGTACATTGTAACATGCGAGGGGCACGTTGTAACATAACCATATGACAGCTTAAAATGTTATCGGATCTAATGAAAAAAATATACAAGACAAACTAAAATATTTTGTCAAAATAAAATCATGAACTTTTTCAAATAAAATAATGGCATTTTTTAAGAATTAAAACTAATCTAATTTTGGAGTTTGACAATGAACACATTGCGACCATGCTTGGGACGGCCCTGATCGCAATACATAGCTACGTATACAGTGTAGTTCAAAACAGAGTGCGCAAATGAATAAACACATTCATGAAATTCATAACGGATCCCCTCCCCTCCCTCCACACACATCTATCATAGGACACAGGACACGAGACACATAAACGAGCCAAAATGCTTTACATTTCTTGAAATAATAATTTCTGAACATTAAACATCGATTGTCAGTCTTTATTCACCTGCTTATTGTGGCTTCTCATTAAAACTCATAAAAGTAAATGGTGTAAATTGCATCACTAATGTCATAGAATAGCATAGTTTAATAATAGCGGGGCACATTGTAACGCAGTGTTATAACGTTCCCCATCTGTGCAACTGGAATTTAAAACTGGTTAGTGTCTTCTGCTAGTTAGCGAAGCATTATAAAACTATCTAAACTGATAAATAACAGATTGGAGATTAAAATAATAGCAGATTTGTCTAATATTAAATGAATACTTAAAACTGAGATGCCAAATTTACTTGAGCCAGAAATTTACTTTTACGACATCTTCAAAAGAGTTTAGAATTTTGGTGCTCTTTATTCTCTATATAGTGTTGATATGGCAGCTAGTAAATACTGTAAATTTGGTTATGCTGGCATGTGTGGAAATATTTAAACCATGCGTTACAACTAACCCCGTTTTAGTTTGTGCCCTGCGCTCCCCTACACATTTTATTAAGTTATTCATTCCCTGGGAATCAAACAGGCGCTAGGGGTGGGCTAAGGGGGCCGAAGCCCCGAATGTTTTTATTACCATGTCTTGTGCGCATCAAGATTGAGTTTTCATGCGCATTAAAATTATTTCTATTAAATCAGCACTTAAACGGCAAAATGCAGCTGCTTCAGGTATCTTTAACTTACTGTAGCCTATAAATTCATAATACCGATATCCCCATCTGACAAAATTAGATTACTGTTACTGTATAGCAACAAATATAGATTTTTAATCATGAGCAAAGATTTTCTTGGGCACACACATTTAGAATGACCAGATTATATGAACAGATTGGTTAGCATTTAGTGTTGTAGCAATAAGCTTCTATATTCTTTCGGGCAAAAAATTGACTCGGGTCTTTGTTCGAATTTCAACCGTTTACTGAATGTTCTCGTACAATGAACAGAAACAAATAAACTCCGGTCAAAAAAACTGTGTTGCTCCGTCTTTCTTTCCTAAAAAAATATATAAAAAGATAAATAATATACGGAGCAAACCATTACAGAATAAACATGGGGGGTGTTTAACCAATGTACATATAAATCTAAACATATTAAAATAATATCTACTCAAGCACTTCTAACTTCAATGTTAAATTTTAATTAGTGATCGACCGATATTGATTTTTTAGAACCGATACCGATACCGATAATTTGTTTGTTTATGTGCCCGATAACCGATATGCAGAACCGATATTTATTTACTGTTATACTTGTGTTTTTGACACAATGATTACAACACCACTGAACTGAACAAACCATTTTATTTATAACAATCACTCCCTCCTTGCATAGAAAACAAAACAAATCTTATTTATACACCAATAAATAGAGGGGTCTGAGAGTACAAAAAATAAAAAGTGCACTGTTACTAAACAGTTTTTGTTTAAAAATAAAATCTTCGATGAGGTAAAAAAAACAAACAGGTAAAATAAATAAAGCACATAAAAGTAATTCTCACCAATTAAAAAATAAATAAAACTTGTGGCGGCAGGTGACGTCACGTTAATTAGCATATTCATGACGTCATTGTGTCAAGTTTGCATTCAGACGAGTTTTGGCACTTAAGATCTGTTCTAAATGTCACATACTGTAATTAATACAACAATGCCAATAAAGCTGTTCACATTATACTTTCTGTTGTCATACATTAAACAAGTATAAATAGTAAACAGGAACCATTAATTTTACATGTTAACCAGGAATCACTCTCACTATACTCCTTAAATCCTGATTTATAATCGCAACATCGTCTGATAAAATCAATATACATCTAACTTACACTAAAAAGCGACTATATGCGGTGGTTTTGGCTGTATTACTGTTTTGTCTCATTCAGCGCACTGTCTGCGTCTGAGTAACAAGCTATGCGCATATTAACAGACGAATTATGTTCATATTTAAAAGTCCAAACAGTCAGTAAGCGACAGGTGCTTGGAAACGCTGTTTTGTAAATGATTTACTGACGATTTTGCTGCGTTACGGACAAATTAATGCGCTGCTTCACTGCCGCTCACTGCACAGAATAGACGCCGAGAGAGGTGACGCTGCACCGGGAGAGTCAGATCTCGCACTCGCGGGGCAGTAACGTTACTGGAGACAAATTCCAATTGAACGATAGCTAAGGTTTTTTCAAAAAAAGTCGCTAGGTTTGTCAGTATGTACCTGTTGTGGGAAAAAAGCCGCCAAAAGGGTCTGAAAGTTGCTAAATACTGAAAGTCGCGCTCTTGTGTGTGAGAGGCGGGAGCTGATGGCAGCGGGCGGTGGATATTGTTGCAGCCCGCCACAAGTAAAGAGAGAGAGCTTGTCTGAGGGAGTGCCTACAGTTCTTGAGCACACAGAACGAGCAGTGTGTGGGGAGATTTTCAACCAGTTAATCGATCGCGGATGGTTTCATTATCTCGGGCGGATAAAAAAAAAAAAAAAGTGTAAGATAATAATAGTAATAAAAACAAAAATGTGTCACCAAATATACTTGGGCGGCCGTTAATATACCTGGGCGGCCCGCCCAGGTAAAGTCTATGTGTGGGAAACACTGGAGTTGTGTTTACTAGGATGTTTATTAGGGAATTGATGGTTATATAGTAAATGTTTATATAATTACGGTGTTTTAATCGTGAATATTTTTAAAAGTTACATGCGGTGGCCGTGCTGTAGCATTTCCTGAGCATCAACCCACTGAGTGAACAGCAATATGAAGCGGCTTCACGAGACTAATGATGAGCAAATATACAACAGAGAGAGAATTTAATTCAGCGCTTTTACTTCCAATTTGCGCTCATTCATGGCTGTATTATTTAATTCATGCAAAGTTACGTCTTTATTGGGACAGGACTTGACGGATTATCTTACGTGACTCGTCTATTTCTTAGAGCCAAGCTGCATAAACTACATATCAAGCATATGTATCACATCTAATTTGTGCATTAATGGCTGTTATGTTAAATAAAATTTACTAATTACAGCAAAGCAAGTAATACTTTACCTGTGCACGCCGTTGTGTCGTCTCCCCTCAGATGCGCTGTAATGGCGATCATGCGTGCAATTCTTAAAACGCCCACAAGATGGCGGCATTTATCGGAAAATCCGATATTACAAAACCGATATCCGATTATGGAAAAATGCTTAAATATCGGGAAAAATATCGGTAAATCGATATATCGGTCGATCTCTAACCGTGACGTTTTCATTTTTTTAGTACCGACTTGGTACCGAAGTACCGGGTCTTTTGACAACACTAGGTTCTTTATTATTTGTCCCTAACCAGGCTGTTTTGGGGCACCATTGACTTCCATAGTAGGAAAAAAAATACTTAAAATCCAGAATGGTTACAAACTTTCTTCAAAATATCTTCCTGTGTGTTTGGCTGAACAAAGAAATGCATACAGGTTTGGAACTACTTGAGGGTGAGTAAATGATGACAGAATTTTAATTTTTGGGTGAACTATCCCTTTAAGTGAAAAGCTGCATGCTAGTAATTAAAAGATTCATCATTAAAACTTTTTTAACTTCAAATTGTTGCTTCCAGCTAAAATACAACTCCTCCATCCATAATATTGCTTTCTTCAGTGAAAAGGTTGTCTCTTCTGAATTGGGAGAGAAATATGCACTGATCAAGCACCATTTATAAGTGAAAAATAGTTCTAAACAAATATATTGGTAGATTTTGATGTAAGGACAACAGCGGATTGACTTTTTCACTGGTGGATTTATAGTTTATGATTTATAGATTTTTGCCTGAAGCAATGGTTTAAAATTAAAATGCCTCGATGGATTTGAATATTTCAAACATGCAGCTTTTCACTTCACAAGACATTAATCGATGAACTAAAGTCATGTGTATTACTTGTGGATTGTTGTGATGTTTTTATCAGCTGTTTGAACTTTCTTTCTGACGTCACCCATTCACTGCAGAGCATCCTTTGGTGAGCAAGTGATGTAATGCTAAATGTTTTTTTTCTTAGTCAGCTTTTGTTTCTGCTGTGCTTTTCATGACCAATCGCTTCTGATTTATCAGCTTTATTTGTTGAGTGTGTCTGATCATCAGATCGTCCAGAAATTTACCCTGAGAGCAAGCGGAAAATTGTTATCATGACTAAAGGTCATTGCACACGGAGTCCGAAATTTTCGTATGCGTTTTTTCGTATTCGTAATCCTAAAAATTCGTCATGCACAGAAACCTTGCACACTGAGTTCGATGCGTATTAATTAATCCGTTGCGAAAAAATGTGCAAAGTGAGTCTTCAAGCATTGAGGATGATTTTGTTGTACTCTCGCTTCTTAAAAAAAAAAGAAAAAGAAAGGAAATATTGGGTCCATCCAATCCTGAGATATAGAGAGGAAGGAGAGTTCCCCCTCCTTATTAAGGAGCAGCGGGATTATCACGGGATTATCAAAGTTTACTTCAGGATGTTAGGGGCAGTCGTGGCCTAATGGATAGAGAGTCGGACTTGTAACCCGAAGGTCGTGGGTTCGAGTCTCAGGTCCGGCAGGGATTGTAGGTGGGGGGAGTGAATAACCAGCACTCTCTCCACCTTCAATACCACGACTGAGGTGAGACCCTTGAGCAAGGCACTGCTCCCCGGGCGCCGCAGCATTGGCTGCCCACTGCTCCGGGTGTATGTTCACTACTGTGTGTGTGCACTTGGATGGGTTAAATGCAGAGCACAAATTCCAAGTATGGGTCACCATACTTGGCCACACACCACTTCCCTTTCCCTTTCCCTTCCCCCTTAGTGGCTCAGTTTGATGCTTTGCTAGCGATAATAGAGCCACATATTAAAAAGAAGACCACCAATTTCTGTGAACTCAGTGTGCAAGGATCTATATTCAGTGCTTTGTGCTGCGAGACGAAGTGGATGAATTTGACAATCGCCATTCTGGATTTTGGCGTTCGCTTGTACGGTGGCTCTGAACTGTCAAAACACCTCTCAAAATGCTTGCCACAGATGCAAAAAACAGCAAAAATCTAACCCGATCTGGATTTTTTTATGACGGAAAAAAATTTCGGAGGCAGTGTGTAAACGTGATTGACATAACGTGAGGTCGTATTTATTTTTCAACGTACGAAAATGTTGGACTCAGTGTGCAATGACCCTAAATGTTGACAGCACATACATTCACCTGTCTAAATCAATGTGCTCAAATTATGAGAGATACAGCCTCATGAGCTTACAAAATTGAAAAACAGAATTGAGTAACTATATAAGCTCATTTTTAGTTTTTAACTGAATACCTGGCATGGATTAAAATAATCTTAAATTACTTCCAACAGGTATACCCATCTGAAAATAATTGCATTTTCACATAGAGTATGACCTCACAGCTGTTTTATTATAATACTGTGTAAATCTCACAGAAACAAAACAAATTCACATTTAAAAAATCAAACGGCCTGATCTTAGGCCAGAATATGGTGTCTTTTTATGCAAGAAAGTCAGATTGCTAACAAATCAATCACTCACTAAATTGAAATGAAGAGTACCGTGAGACATAAAAATCTTTTATTCAGTGCTGTTTTTATACTTAGATCTTAGGCAACTGTGATTGTGTTTTTATATATATATATATATATATATATATATATATATATATATATATATATATATATATATATATATATATATTAGTGATCGACCGATATTGATTTTTTAGAACCGATACCGATACCGATAATTTGTTTGTTTATGTGCCCGATAACCGATATGCAGAACCGATATTTATTTACTGTTATACTTGTGTTTTTGACACAATGATTACAACACCACTGAACTGAACAAACCATTTTATTTATAACAATCACTCCCTCCTTGCATAGAAAACAAAACAAATCTTATTTATACACCAATAAATAGAGGGGTCTGAGAGTACAAAAAATAAAAAGTGCACTGTTACTAAACAGTTTTTGTTTAAAAATAAAATCTTCGATGAGGTAAAAAAAACAAACAGGTAAAATAAATAAAGCACATAAAAGTAATTCTCACCAATTAAAAAATAAATAAAACTTGTGGCGGCAGGTGACGTCACGTTAATTAGCATATTCATGACGTCATTGTGTCAAGTTTGCATTCAGACGAGTTTTGGCACTTAAGATCTGTTCTAAATGTCACATACTGTAATTAATACAACGATGCCAATAAAGCTGTTCACATTATACTTTCTGTTGTCATACATTAAACAAGTATAAATAGTAAACAGGAACCATTAATTTTACATGTTAACCAGGAATCACTCTCACTATACTCCTTAAATCCTGATTTATAATCGCAACATCGTCTGATAAAATCAATATACATCTAACTTACACTAAAAAGCGACTATATGCGGTGGTTTTGGCTGTATTACTGTTTTGTCTCATTCAGCGCACTGTCTGCGTCTGAGTAACAAGCTATGCGCATATTAACAGACGAATTATGTTCATATTTAAAAGTCCAAACAGTCAGTAAGCGACAGGTGCTTGGAAACGCTGTTTTGTAAATGATTTACTGACGATTTTGCTGCGTTACGGACAAATTAATGCGCTGCTTCACTGCCGCTCACTGCACAGAATAGACGCCGAGAGAGGTGACGCTGCACCGGGAGAGTCAGATCTCGCACTCGCGGGGCAGTAACGTTACTGGAGACAAATTCCAATTGAACGATAGCTAAGGTTTTTTCAAAAAAAGTCACTAGGTTTGTCAGTATGTACCTGTTGTGGGAAAAAAGCCGCCAAAAGGGTCTGAAAGTTGCTAAATACTGAAAGTCGCGCTCTTGTGTGTGAGAGGCGGGAGCTGATGGCAGCGGGCGGTGGATATTGTTGCAGCCCGCCACAAATAAAGAGAGAGAGCTTGTCTGAGGGAGTGCCTACAGTTCTTGAGCACACAGAACCAGCAGTGTGTGGGGAGATTTTCAACCAGTTAATCGATCGCGGATGGTTTCATTATCTCGGGCGGATAAAAAAAAAAAAAAAGTGTAAGATAATAATAGTAATAAAAACAAAAATGTGTCACCAAATATACTTGGGCGGCCGTTAATATACCTGGGCGGCCCGCCCAGGTAAAGTCTATGTGTGGGAAACACTGGAGTTGTGTTTACTAGGATGTTTATTAGGGAATTGATGGATATATAGTAAATGTTTATATAATTACGGTGTTTTAATCGTGAATATTTTTAAAAGTTACATGCGGTGGCCGTGCTGTAGCATTTCCTGAGCATCAACCCACTGAGTGAACAGCAATATGAAGCGGCTTCACGAGACTAATGATGAGCAAATATACAACAGAGAGAGAATTTAATTCAGCGCTTTTACTTCCAACTTGCGCTCATTCATGGCTGTATTATTTAATTCATGCAAAGTTACGTCTTTATTGGGACAGGACTTGACGGATTATCTTACGTGACTCGTCTATTTCTTAGAGCCAAGCTGCATAAACTACATATCAAGCATATGTATCACATCTAATTTGTGCATTAATGGCTGTTATGTTAAATAAAATTTACTAATTACAGCAAAGCAAGTAATACTTTACCTGTGCACGCCGTTGTGTCGTCTCCCCTCAGATGCGCTGTAATGGCGATCATGCGTGCAATTCTTAAAACACCCACAAGATGGCGGCATTTATCGGAAAATCCGATATTACAAAACCGATATCCGATTATGGAAAAATGCTTAAATATCGGGAAAAATATCGGTAAATCGATATATCGGTCGATCTCTAATTTTAATTATTTAAATTATGGCTCTTACATCCCCAGCCCCTAATTGTATAGGTAGGCAAAGTATATCAATTACCACATCAAATTAAATAGAGCCATAAACCTTCAGAATAAGAGTCTTTGAAGTTATAATTCGAATTTCCATTCAATTCACAATCAGACAGCTTCTTGTAGAAGACATATTTTGGAGATGGGACGATTCAGTGTGCTGCTTTTCGTCTGAACACCCACACTGCGAACATTTCCCTTAGAGTCAGGCATTGTTTTGATGATGCGACCCATCATCCAGGAATTCCGAGGTGCACTGGAAACCATAATTAGGACAATGTCTCCAATCTCGAAGTTTCTTTTCAACCTGGACCATCGCTGACGTTCCTGCAAAAGAGGTAAGTATTCCAGAGTCCACCGATGCCAGAAAAGATCCGTCAGGTATTGAATTTGTTTCCATCTGCGCTTTGCATAGACATCATCTTTTTTGAACACGCCTGGAGGTAAGCTTGCTTGTTTCCTCATCAACAACAGATGGTTTGGGGTCAAGGCTTCGAGGTCGTTAGGGTCGTCAGACAATTTAGTAATAGGCCTGTCATTGATAATTGACTCCACCTCACAAAATAGTGTATGTAGGCCATCATCGTCCAATACCTGCTGTCTCAGTACGGAATTCAGAACCTTTCTCACTGTGCGAATCTGACGTTCCCAGGCCCCGCCATGGTGAGATGCTCAAGGAGTGTTAAATATCCACTGAATTTCTCTTTTTAGCATCTCTTCTTGAATCGTTGCCTGATTCAAATTCTGCAATGCTTCACGCAACTCCTTTTCAGCTCCTGTGAAGTTTGTTCCATTATCGGAACGGATTACTGAGACATGACCTCTTCTACAAACGAATCGGCGTATAGCATTGACACATGCATCTGTGTCCAGAGAAGCTGCGACTTCTAGATGAATAGCTCTAATGGTGAGGCAGGTAAAGAGCACACCATATCTCTTGACCATAGAGCGTCCTCTCCTCACCTCAAACGGTCCGAAGTAATCGACGCCAGTATTACTGAATGGTGGTTTGTCAGGAAGCAGCCTATCTTCTGGCAAATCTGCCTTCTTTTGCACACCAGTCTTTGCATGTAGTCGTCTGCAGATGAGACATGCATAAATTATCCTTCTAACTGCAGAATTTGCTTGTGGAAGCCAGTATTTCTGTCTTAACTTTGCCAGGACACTGTTTTGACCCAAGTGACCAACGCCTTGGTGGATGTGTTCAAGAATTAGGGAGCATATACGGAGGTCTTTATGCAAGATGATGGGATGCTTTGATTTTTCAGGCATCGCCGATCTGCTCAATCTACCTCCAACACTTAACACGCCATCCTCAAGGTAAGGATCCAATCGGAATATGCAGCTGTCTTTCCTGACATGCATCTTTCCTTGTTGCAGCATTTTTCTTTCTTCCTGAAACTTCTGTTTCTGGCTGTAACGAATTAGATCCAGCTCAGCGTTTACCATATCCTCCATGGTAGGTGTTCTTTCATTCAAACCTCTTTTATAGGTATCCATTTCTTTCTGTACCAGAATGTTTTGTATATTGGGATCTCTTTCTGTTTGACTGATCCTTGTCTGTATCTCCTTCCTCTTGCAACTTAAATCCAGCAGGATTTCTTTGAGATGCGTTAGTCGTACTACAGCCTTCTTTAGGCGCTGCCAGCTTGAATAATAACAAACAAGACATTCTAGGCCTTCCTTAGTGTTCTGAGTGCCTATTGCGTTAACAATGGAAATCTTTTTGAGCTCACGGTCATCAACCGCAAAAGACACTGAATCCTCAGGTCTAACTGACCACTCGCATTGTGGCTTCAGCAGGAAACTAGGTCCTTTGATCCAGTTTTTGCTTTCGATCAAGTTGTCCGCATTTAGGCCTCTTGAAGCTTGGTCTGCAGGATTATCTGCTGAGCTTACATATCTCCACTGAGAAGGTTTAGAAGCCTCTCTGATTAATGAGACTCGGTTTGCAACAAACGTCTTGAATCTTGTGGAGTCATTTTCGATGCATCTCAGCACTGTGGTGCTGTCAGTCCAAAAGTTAGAATCCTCAAGATTGATTTGAAGCTCCTGTCTCAGCATCCTATCCATTTTAACTGCAATGGTGGCTGCTGTCAATTCCATTCTTGGAATAGTAACCTGCTTGAGTGGCGCCACTCTGGACTTTCCCAACATGAATGTGCATCTCTTTTGATCATGGTCATTTGTCAACAAGAGGTATGTGACAGTCCCGTATCCGTTCTCGCTAGCATCTGCAAAGTGGTGCAACTGAAAGGTCTTGACATGCCCGAACCCTGCAGGTTTGATACATCTACTCACACTGATGTTTGCGAGCTTCTGCAAATCCTCCAGCCAGGACAGCCACCTCTCAGCCTTTTTCCCTGCAATCTCTTCATCCCATGTTATTTTCTCTCTGCACAGGTCCCTCAGAATGAGCTTTGCCGGTAGCACAAATGGTGCTAGGAACCCAAGAGGATCGTAAACGGACCCAACAACCGACAATATACCTCTTCGGGTAAGTGGTTTATTTTGCATTTCAATCTTAAAATTAAACGTGTCATTCTCTGTACACCACAGAATTCCCAATGCTCTTTCCATGGGAAGCAACCCACTCTCCAGATCTAAGACTTTCACGTCAGTGGCTCGTTCTTCTTCAGGTATGGACGAAAGTACAGTTCTGCTATTACTAGTCCATTTTGTCAAATGGAAACCACCTCGATTACAAAGCACTCTGATGTCACTTGCGAGAATGACTGCTTGTTCTTCAGTTGCCACTGATTTAAGGCAATCATCAACGTAAAAATTCCTCAATAGTGTCTGAGCTGCTTCTGGAGTAGTGTCGTTGATTTCATCTTCTGCTGTTCTTCGAAGAGCGTAACAAGAGCAACTCGGTGAAGAGGTTGCACCAAACAGGTGTACACGCATCCTGTACTCTTCTTCATCTTGATCTAGGTTGCCGTTCGGCCACCAGAGGAACCTCAAAAAGTCTGCATTCTCCCTAGGTACTCGAACCTGATAAAACATTGATTCGATGTCAGCCATCATTGCAATTGGCTCCTCACGGAATCTGGTCAACACCCCTATAAGTGTGTTGGTGAGGTTAGGCCCTTGAAGTAACTGACTATTCAAAGAAAATCCTTGGTAAGATGCATTACAGTCGAAGACAACACAGATTTTATTTTTCTTCTGATGATAAACCCCGTGGTGAGGAATGTACCAGACCTTTCCATCACCACGGTGTAAATTCTCATCAGGTACTTTCTCAGCATATCCTTTCTCAATGATGTTGTTCATAAATATGGTGTAGTCCTCATAGAAATCAGGATACCTTCTGAGCCTTTTCTGGAGGCTCCCGAGATGCTGTTCCGCTAAAACCCGGTTGTTCGGCATCTTGATCTTGTCGTCTTTCAAAGGTAATCTCATGTAGTAATGTCCATCCATGAACTGAGTAGATTTGGTCACAGACATCATGAATTGCCGGTCCTCTTGTGCCATTTCAGAATTATCCTCATAACGACGTTCAGGAAAATCGATATTAAACTGCTTCACCAGCAAATCTTCAATCTTCTCCACAGATATGCGATTCACTGTATAGCTCTGTATACCAGATTTTCTTGTCTTGATGCTCTCTTCCTTTGGTCCATTTGACTATCCAGCCAAGAACTGTCTTCACTGCATAAGGCCCCATTGCTTATGCTGTTTATCACCTTCCATGGTTCCATGGCCTTATGAGCGTTCACTCCAATAAGTAGCCCTACTGCAGCCTCGATATGTGGCAGACGAACTTCATGCAAGTAAGGCCATTTCTCAATATCCTTCTGTCTAGGAATGTTCCCTTCTTTCACGGGCAAGTGTCGCCGAGTCAAGACAGTGGGTAGATCGATATAAGTATTCTCTTCTAAAACACACACTTCTAAGTCAGACAGCAAGTATCCTTGCACCTTTTTTTTGTTGACCCATAGTGCAAAGCAGAAAATCAGTCTTCTTGCCCTGTATGTTCAGTTGATGCATGAGATTTTCTGTGCAAAAGGTGCTTGTGCTTCCTGGGTCTAGGAAAGCGCAAGTCTACAGATTTTTCACTCTTCTTTGATTTCACCTTTACAGGTATAACGGAGAGGATGCACTCACTATCGCCAGCCCCAGTATATCCACAAGTTTCCTGACCCAGTGAGAGAAAAGTATTTGAAACTGCAAAGTCGTGGTCTTCAAACTTTTCATCTTGCTTATCTTCTTGTTTAACGATATGTAGGACACCTGGATGTTTTAGTGAGCAATCTGGACATGACATTCTCCTCTTACAATCTTTACTCATGTGTCCTTGTGTTAGACAGCCAAAGCACAGACCTTTACTTTTAAGAAACTGAATTCTGTCCTTGTATTCCTGGTTCTTAAGCTTAATACAGGAATCAAGTGTGTGTTCCTTGTTACAGAACAAACAAGCTCTTCGAACTGCAAAATCAGATCTATCTGTATTCGGTTTCTTTTGTCGTGAGTATTCTGCTTTGTCCTTGTCAGACGGCGAGACATTTGTGGCAAAGATACTACCTTTGAAACCACTCTTCCTTGAGTTCTTCTCTGGAAAACTGAACTTTCCTTTTCTCTCCACCTTAACGTCCTGAATATCTCCAAAGAGTGGGTCATTCAAAACTTGAGCATTTAAGTCAATAAAGTTGACCAAATCTTCAAATGTGGCTCTTCGTCCATTTCGTTGCTGAATATCAAAGGCTGTATTTCTCCAACGTTCTCTAAGTCTGAAAGGAAGTTTTGAAAGGACTGTTCTCATGTTTGTCTGATTATTCATCTCATCCATGAATTCAACATCAGCCATGGTATTTCTGCATCCAATAAGGCATAAGTCTTCATTCCCTTATTGTCCTCTGTTTTGATTTGCGGCCATTTTAGAGCTTTCTCAAGGTAAGCTGTAGCTATCTTCAGCTCGTTGCCATAATGTAGCTGAAGAAGACGTTTTGCTTCTTTATAGCCCTTAGTTGGACTCATATGTTCGCAGCTGCGAACAAGAGCTTGTGGTTCACCACTTGTGAACTGTTCGAGATCGTATAACCTGTCTTGAGGATTATTAGTCTTGTTCTCAATCGAGTGGTCGAATGCCCTTATGAAAGAAATATAGACAAGAGGATCTCCAGAAAATATTGGCACATCTCTTTGAGGTAATTGGGATAAGCTCTGCTGCTTGACCAACAACTCAGTTATTTCGTTTTGGCGGTGCATCACATTGAACAGATATCTGCTATCATCAATCGACTGTTGAGTGTTACCATGATCTGTGGTTAGTTGAGATAGTCTCTGGATAGAGCTTTGATCCTGGGTGCTTGACATAGGCTCAGACTTTCTACACAGGTTAGATACTGGCTGAACTTGCCGTTGCTTTCGGCCTTTGAATGAATCACCAGCTTGTGACCCAGTCTGTGACCTGTAATAATCATTCATGCCATCTTGACCTTCTTCATACTCTTTTAACACTTTGAGTTCCGCATTTGATGCAGCAATTTCTGTATCCAATTCAAGCTGTTCTTTTTTGGCCTTCAATCTCAACTCTTCAGCCTCTAATTCTTGCTTCGTTCTTAAAGCAGATGCTCGGGCTAAAAGTGCTGCATGCTTAGCCTCCGCCTTGACACGAGCAGAACTGGTTAAAGATGCCACAGAACTAACGCTACTTGTCACAGATCCACTTTTCCTTCTATCACAACGAGTCATCACCTCTGACACACTATCACTTGGTTTAACGCCGTCGTCATCTTCATCTTGAGGCTCATGCTCATCAGACCCATTTCCTTTATTTGTGGTTGAAATTAGGGCTGAACGATTAATTGCATTTGCGATAATATCGCAATATGAGAAAACGCGATTCTTCAACCGCAGAGGCTGTGATTACACTGTCACGTGACACGCGAGAGTAGGAGTAAAGCGGTGTGTTCGACTTGAAGATAGATCGTATGACATCGAAGTACGGCGAGATAAAGCATAAGGAGACGTCCGCTCTCTTATAGCTCTCGCAGTACTTTGATGACACACACAGCGATCGGTCTAGCAGCGCTGCTTCAATTCAAACACATCTAAGCAGTCTTCAGAGGAAGCATCAAGTTGGCACGCTATGTTGCCAAGTCCGCAGATTGCCGCGGGTTGTTTTCGTGTCCGCGGGTCTTTCATAACATGCAGAATTGACGCGCTACATGTAAACGATATTCTTTGCTGTATTTTCCTGTCAAAATAACGGAGTTCCTTTAGAATTCTTCAGCTTTTAAGAACTGCCGGGTTCTCCGCTAGTGGGCGGAGCTAATGCGTAAACGGCAATCTCATTGGCCGGCGCTCACCTATCATCGTCCCTGTTTTGATTTCAGCGAATCAGTTCGAGCGAACGCAGACAACCTGATTAATATTCATGAACCCAGCAGCTCAATAATCCTTAGTGCGTTTTATATTGTTATTAGTAGTAGAATTCGTAGTAGTTTTATCTTATCAGTATTATTTGTAGTTTTCTTTTTCCTTTTTTTATAGAAACACTAAATGATAAACAAGCACCACCACTAAGTTCAGTCAACATGACAAATATGCATTCATACATGGTTATTCTAATTACTAAAGTTATATCATCATATAATGCTAAAATGTAATGCTAAATTATCATAATATCATATTATAATGTTTGACTGACTGATGCTAAGTGAGATATTTAAAAAAAACTGTGCCATTTTACAAACAAGCTTTATATAGATATAATTATATATAATTGAAAATCATTCAATGGATTATTGTAAATATTATCAACCCTCTATGGACACCTTGGCAATATAATCTCCATTGGCTTGTCATTTTTTTTTAGTTTACTCACCAGACTAATATTAATTATCTGATATACTATAAAAAATGACAAACCAATGCAGATTCTATTGCCAAGGTGTCCATAGAGGGTTGATCATATTTACAATAATCAATTGAATTTGATAGGTGTCTCTCACATTGTCCCACAGAAACATTAAAATAGTGTAGATTAGTGTGCAATGTATTATAATAATAATGTATTCTATTTAGTGTCCATTTCATTCATTTAACATTTAATATTGGGGACATCCAAGTTATTTGACATATTTGAACATTTAAAAAAAAAGTAACAATAGTTACTTTCCCTGGTAATTAGTTTATTTTATAATGATGTAACTAGTAATAGAACTAATTACTTTTTTAAAGTAACGTGCCCAACACTGCATACTATACAATGATTTATTGCTTGTCTTTGTTGAATAATACAGAATATAAAGAGCTTTTAAATAACAGTTGAAGTGATCGCGTCACACACACTCACACACACACATCAGTTCCAGCATTGCTAACTTGAAAGCCAGTTGGTACTTTATCAAAATAAAATACAGTGAGCCAAACATCAGCGCGGCCGCCTCTGTGTCACCGTTGGCATTCGCTGTTCTTCTGCTGGCGGTTATCAAACAGCGTTTCATTGCTGCGGGCGCCCCCTTCTGGATTGGGGGTGAATTGCCTGTATTCGTCGTAAGGCATCATGCACCGAACCGAGATGCCTGTACCGTGACGGTTCGGTACGAATAAACGTACCGTGCCACCCCTTATATTTATATATATATATATATATATTTATATATAAAAATGGATTGTAGTAAATGTACGTATATCCTACCATCGGCCCAGACGAACGGCCCACTTCATTCAAAAATTCTAATTAATTTAGCTTACTCCGGCTCAGTGCAGCGGCTCAAAAGCGCTCGTCAATGTCAAAATGTTTGAAATAGCCAATCAAAGTGTAGAAGGCGGGATTTACTGTTCACTGACGCTGAGCTGTGCGCGACTTGAATGCGAGGTAAGATGTAAGCAGCTAAACATGATGAGACAATTCAGCAATATTTGCCAACCGTTTACGATAAAAATAAAAAAAATAATGCCATGTACGTTATTCGTCCCAATGTAGGCTACATAACATAGCAGTTTTCAGCAGACATGAGATAAGAGTTAATCTCTATATAGGCTTTCTTCCGTGATTTCACATGTCTAAGAAAATGTTTAAAAATCTATAAAAATCATTCTCAATCTTACTCTAGAACATTGCAAATCTGAAGACTTTTGCTTTCGAGTGCTGTGCATAGGAAAGTGATTTATATTATAGGCCTAATACAAATATAATTTGCTTATTAATTCACATGCATTAGCCTATTTTATATACACACTGGTGGTTAAAAGTTTGAAATAATTAAGGCTTTTTATTTATTTTAAAGGAGATTGAATTTATTTGATCAAAAATACAGTAAAACAATAATATTATGAAATATTACAGTTAAAATAGTGTTTTTTCTATTTAGGATGTTTTAAAATGTAATTTATTTCTGTGATCAACTGAATTTTCAGCGTCATTACTCCAGTCTTCAGTGTCCCTTCAGAAATCATTCTAATGCTGCTTAATTTGCTGCTTAATTATTATCAGTAATTATTTGTGATCAATTATTAATAATGGTTTATTATTGGTATAATGGTTCTCAGTTAAAGAACAGCATTTATTTGAAATAAGTACTTCGTAATAAGTGTAAATATCTTTACTGTCACTTAAATCAATTTAATTAAAGTCCCTTTTTGTATTCTATAATCTTTGATTTAATGCAACATTGTTCAAGAAAAATATTAATTAATATTTTTTAATCTTACCCAAGACTGAATGGTATCAGATTTTCCACAAAAATATGAAGCAGCACAAGAGTTTTCAATATTGCTAATAATCAGAAATGTTTCTAAAACAGCAAAGCAGCATTAGAATGATTTCTGAAGATCATGTGACACTGAAGACTGGAGTAATGATGTTGAAAATTCAGCTTTGATCACAGAAATAAATTATATTTTACTATATATTCGCATAGAAGACGGCTATTTTAAATTGTAACATATATATTTCACAGTACTGTTTACTGCATTCTTCATCAAAATAATTTGCACTCTTTTCTACAATTGGAGCTCTATTCCTTAAAATGATAGATGTCAAGCTCCTGCAAAACGACAAATACTGTATATGACCAATAGAAAGGCCCATAAAAACAGTCCGCATTTTGCACTATTCAAGTCTTCTAATCTAGACGATACCAGAGTATTGTGTCATATGGACTGATTATATGGATTTAACTTTAGTGATATTAAACTGTCCCTCGTAAAAAAAATCTTTAAAATGATTTACTATTTGCCATATACACCAGAAAAGAGAAATTATAATGTAAAGAAGTATACCACTCATTTATGGTGTGGTGCGGTGTGTTGCCGACCAGATTTGGTGGTGCCAAAAAGTCCAGGGCCACTTTTTGGCCCCAGTCCGCCCCTGAATCAAACCCATTAATTCAGCATTCTACCACGTTGCTCTACAGATTGAGAATGCATTGTAAAAAATAGAGCTTTAATAATTTGAATGTGATGGATTATCAACTAATTATGTACCTTCCTTTGTAGGTGCGTTCAGATGTAGTATATAATGTTTTTATTAACATCAAAGTGCATACAGCACCAAGTTTGACAGTTGTGATAAATTATGTAAACACTGCTTTGAAAAATAATGCTTTTTTTTTTTCTTTTTTTTTGTGCTTGCAGGTTAATTCAGACGGTCAATCTTTGTGGCACCTGATGCATTGAACGTCACAGATCAGCTGGAATTCTGGAAAGAGGGTGCAAAGAAAAAAGATCTGCCTGAATCCCATCCTGCTGTTTCTCATCGGAGAGCTTGTCAACTTTGACTGTGAAAATTACTGACATTTAACACAACTCAAAACTCATTTTTACTATATTATTTAATTTTACTAACACTACCAGTCAAAAGTTTTTGAACAGTAAGATTTTTAATGTTTTTAAAGAAGCCTCTTCTGCTCACCAAGCCTGCATTTATTTGATCCAAAGTACAGCAAAACTATTTTGAATTTTTTTAGTATTTAAAATAAATGTTTTCTATTTGAATATATTTTAAAATGTAATTTATTCCTGTAATCAAAGCAGAATTTTTAACATACTTTAGAAATCATTATAATATTCTGATTTGCTGCTCAAAAAACTATTGTTATTATTATTATGTTGAAAACAGCTGAGTCAATTGTTTTGTCAACAGCATTTATCTGAAATAGAAATTTTTTGTAACATTATAAATGTCTTCATCTTCACTTTTGCTAAATAAAAGTAGTAATTTCCAAAATACTGAATCCAAGCTCTTGAATGGTATAATGTTACAAAATCTTTTTATTTCAGATAAATGTTGATCTTTGGATCTTTCTATTCATCAAAGTATCCTGAAAAAAATTACTCGACTGTTTTAAATATTTATGATGATAATAATAATAAATGTTTATCAGCATATTAGAATGATTTCTGAAGGATCATGTGACACTGAAGACTGGAGTAATGATGCTGAAAATTCAGTTTTGATCACAGGAATAAATTACATTTTAAAATATATTCAAATAGAAAGTTATTTTAAATAGTAAAAATATTTCAATGTTACTGCTTTTGCTGTATTTTGGATCAAATAAATGCAGGCTTGGTGAGCAGAAGAGGCTTCTTTAAAAACATTAAAAATCTTACCGTTCAAAAACTTTTGACTGTTAGTGTACTTACTTGTTTTTGCTTTTCAGTATGTGTATGTTTTGCCATGATACAAAGTGCCCAGGGGACTGTGATGATGCCCTTTTTTTCAGCTAGATCATCCTAGAGATCAAGACTTGTAATTTGTACTTTTAAAAAAAAAATGTTCAACAATTAAAAAGAATATTATCAGAACTAATGCTCATGAGTTATTGTGATTTTTATGGGGTAGGGGGGGTGGTAAAAATCATGGATTACAGTGCTGCACCACAATTTGATTGTTTTTTAAAGGTAAAAAATGTTTAAACTACATGAAAATAAACACTACAGCACTGATACTGTAAATAAAAATACAGTAATAATACTGTAAATGAAAATGCGGTAATACTGTATATGAAAATACGGTAATAATACTGTAAATGAAAATACGGTAATAATACTGTAAATAAAAATACGTTAATAATACTGTATATGAAAATACGGTAATAATACTGTATATGAAAATACGGTAATAATACTGTATATGAAAATATGGTAATAATACTGTAAATGAAAATACGGTAATAATACTGTATATGAAAATACAGTAATAATACTGTAAATGGAAATACGGTAATACTGTAAATGCAATTACGGTAATAATACTGTAACCATTTTTACAGTAACTTACTGGCATCCAGCTGCCAGTAAGTTACTGTAAAATTTACAGTAATCTTTTTACAGTGCATATAATCATAAATTGGACTTGAAACGAGATTGGTGGATCATTTGCAAACAACTCTTTTTGTTTTGGCTTTGCTGGTTAAGCTAAGCGTGTTTTATATGAACACACAATTAAAGCAACCAGTGTAATATCAACACCAAAATGTCAAAGGTCAAGAGCCCAACAAAAGGAAACACTGGTCTCTTTGATGGTGATTTCAAACAAAACAATAAAGCATCTAAACCTCTGTTAATTCTCAATAAGTGCTTAGAAGTCTGACAGAAATAAATTCAGTCTGGTCAGTCTGATGCTGTTTGTGGAGTTGTTTAATCAGATCTTAAAGGATTTAATGTCTTCTTTTATTTCAGTTGATTTCATCTTCGGCTGTGGCTGAAGTCAGGGGCCCGTTTCAGAAAGGAGGTTAAGTGAAAACTCTGAGTATGTTAACCCTGAAATGAGGGAAACTCTGGGTTTTCCGTTTCAAAATGGGAGGTTTGTCAAACCCGGGAAAGCAGGGTAAGTCAAGCCCGTTTTAGAAAGAGAGGTAACTTATACTCAGAGTCAGTTACCGTGGTAACTTACCCTGTGAACCTAACCTGGTCGGGAGCAGGTTTTCTTCGGTAAACCCAGAGTTTCTTTCTGTCTCCTCCCCCTTTTTAAAGTGTAAGCATGTTTTAATACCTCATTCATGCTGCAAAATTGCTTTTCTTACTGAGTATTTTTGTCTTATTTCAAGTACAAAGATTTAAAACTTCTTAAGTTAAGATGCATTTTATATAGATAAAAATGATTTAGATATTTAGTCTTGTTAAAATATAAAAGTGTTCTCCATCTTAATGCAAAAGAAACAAGAATGGGCTATTTTTAATTTATTACCGCATTGCCAGATAATTTGCAAAATAAAATAAAAAAATCACTTGAATTCATTTTTTTTCCTTCATGGAAACAAGACTAAACACGGTATATTATTTATTTTATTATAATTTTTTTAAACCATATTCATGTGCCTATTTATTTGAGCGGTACCATTAGTCGTTCTGTTGAGTTCATGCAGTTTTCTTCAAAACATCGGAGATGCAGAGCACATTATAAGTCCTGTATGCAGATTTTAATGAAAGTGTGCATCGCTCTCACGCTCTTTCTGATAACTTTTTCCTGGGCACAAATCTGTCATAGAAGAGTATCACAGGACTGTGGGTCAGTGGTGTAGAAATCGGTTCACTTGATAACATATTTCTGTGACGTCTGGAAGTAACCCAATAATCCGAATTTCCTTCAGGATCTCCACCGTGGTTGGATGCATTGATGACAAGTATATTCCCACCATCACACCTTCTGAAAATGAAACTGATTACTGTATGGAATGGAAAGATGCCAGATGGAGGGGTAGTACGAGCGGTAACCACCACCACAGCTGTTAAATAAACCAATTATTCAAAGATATTTGGTCAAGTTATTCTTTTTACTTTTGGATTTGAGAAATCTTCCAATACTTGACCATCTCCTCTTCATCTGTCAGTGGTGCTGCTGCAGGTTCTCCCTCTGCCTTCTTGCTGTCGACAAGTCAGTAGTTAATTTTATTACTCTAGTTAAGAAATGTCACAGGTTGGATTAGAGAATATTTAATTATGTGAAAAGAGTGTTAGACTATGCGGAAAAAGCTGCAATGCGTTGAAATAGACATTGAATGATATTTAATGTCAAATGTTTGTAAAGTAATTTAGCCCACACCCATGAACCTTTCATGTTCAAAGCTTTACCTTGATTGAATTGTGTTTTTATACTTCATTTTTAGCTGCTGCCACGTTCTTGTTTCTTCTTTGTCTTTTTCCTTTTTTTCTTTCTTTTATTTGTGGCCATGGGATACCATTAAAACGAATATTATTTCAATAATTTACAGTTTTTACCTCTGATATTATAACAGTTTTTAAGTTATTGACAGTTATTAATAATTAAAGTTACGCATTGACGGAAGTATGCACGCTGACGTCTTTTTGGCGGGAGCTGTTGCCATGGTGAATCGTAATTTCGGCGCTCTGCTGATCATGACTTTTCATAGTCGTGGTGCAAGCGCTTAACTCAGAGTTAACCTACTTAGAGTTGAGTAAACTAACACAATTCAGCCGTTCAAAACCCGAAAACTCTGAGTTTCCCATCTCAGAGTAAAGCCCTATTCGGACGGTAATTGTTTCTCAGGGGGACGTAAGTGATTTTCACCATACACAGGGGGTAGTTGGTGATTTAATTGCCGTCCGAATCCAGGATGTCGGTGTTTATCTCTCACCACCCCCGTGAAAATCCCCGGCCGAATTACCTACTGTTTTTAGACAAACACTAAGGTCGTGTGGTAATTTAATTGCCGTCCGAATCCACATCTCTGAGTTTACGAGAAGAAATCGATTGAAAATTCTGTGTTTAATCCCTTTTTGAGCACTCCCGAACACCTAACGTTGTACTTCGGTGTAATTTACATATTATTTCTGAAATGCTGGAAAGTATTTAAAAGAACAATATTAACTTCATGACTGCTCAACCACAGCGACTGGGAGCAGAAAAAGAAGAAAAGCACATAAACTTTCAAATGGGTCTTTATTGTGGCAGCAGCAGGTATGCAATACAATTTTAAAATGTGTATTATAAACAGATATATATCGCGTATAATTATATACAACTATAGCGCGTCTATTTTCCTATTTTTAAACAGGAGATTTAAGTAATCAAATAATAAATATTATAAAATATGCTTGGAATAATAATAATACATTTTACATAATAAGTATTTTTAAATACATTTTACACAATAATAAGAATACATTTGTAAATAAAATTCATTTTATTTACAGCAGACAATCATGTGATTGGCCACGTGAGCAGCGCGTTCCCGGGTGCGCAGGATCACAGAACTCGCTCCTCCACTGTGAATAAATCTCCATCCGAATCCATGAGTTTTATCACTGAGGTGATATGTAAATTTATTTTTACAGACGTCCATATGAGAAACAATTACCGTCCGAATCGGGCTTAAGTCAACTCTGAGTTCAAGTTTAAACTCAGAGTTGGTTGAACCTCCTTATTGAAACGGGCCCCAGGTGTAGTTCTTGTGTTTCTCTTTTCTTCAGTGATTTTGCTTGATAACAGCAGCTGTTCATCATTAATGATCAATCATCACATAATTATCTTCTTAACTCCAACACTGCTTCAATGCTACTTTAACACTCTGTAGTGTGGAAACACATGAACACTGAGCAGTGTGGGGACTTTGCTGTGAATTATTGCATAAATCTTACCTGTTTCATTCACGTATGACTGATGCATATGAATCACATTAAGTTTAGTGATTTGTTTATGTTAAAACTATGTAATCTAAATGGATGGAAAATTGTCATGCAATTGAATTACATAAAATGTAAATTTAGACCGAATCATTTTTTTGAGTGTACCTGTAAGATAAGACACTTTTACTTTTAAATCAGTTATTATAATCAAGTCAAGTCAAGTCAAGTCTGCTTTATTGTCTATTCTTCCACATGTACAGCACATACATACAGAGAATTGAAATTGCGTTACTCTCAGACCCTTGGTGCATACAGTTAACATTAAACACTGACGTTCAAATACAGATAAATACAGTTTAAACATATGTACATACAAACTATACAGATATACAAATGAGGACATTGTAGAAAAAGAAAGAAAAGAGATAGATAAAGTGGCATAAGGCACATGGCAGATAGAGTACAAACCAGTTAAATAAAACAAAACTGTGCAGATATATGTGTAGTGCAAAAAAGAGCTTATCAGTCTATAATAGTTATAATGATGTGGTTTGAATCATTCAGATCCCTTAACTGAGATGTATTCAGTTTACATTTTCATTTTCATTTACATTTAGTCATTTAACAGACACTTTCATCCACAGTGACTTACAAATGAGGACAATAAAGGCTTATAAAACCAACAAAAGAGCATTTTGTTGTAATATACTGTCTTGCTGTTTTGGAAAAGCCAATGTAAAATGCCACAATCTTTTTTGATTTTCCTATATGATAATTAATCGTGATCAAAATTGTAATTGGAATTGCTTTAGCTTTTCTCTCACTTAACATGTCAATAATATTTTGATGTGTAATGCTTAATTGAAGATCCCCAGCATGCATCTTCTTTAGAATGCCCTATAATACAAACCCGATTCCAAAAAAGTTGGGACACTGTACAAATTGTGAATAAAAACAGAATACAATGATGTGGAAGTTTCAAATTTCAATATTTTATTCAGAATACAACATAGATGACATATCAAATGTTTAAACTGAGAAAATTTATCATTTTAAGGGAAAAATAAGTTGATTTTAAATTTCATGGCATCAACACATCTCAAAAAAGTTGGGACAAGGCCATGTTTACCACTGTGTGGCATCCCCTCTTCTTTTTATAACAGTCTGCAAACGTCTGGGGACTGCGGAGACAAGTTGCTCAAGTTTAGGAATAGGAATGTTGTCCCATTCTTGTCTAATACAGGCTTCTAGTTGCTCAACTGTCTTAGGTCTTCTTTGTCGCATCTTCCTCTTTATGATGCGCCAAATGTTTTCTATGGGTGAAAGATCTGGACTGCAGGCTGGCCATTTCAGTACCTGGATCCTTCTTCTACGCAGCCATGATGTTGTAATTGATGCAGTATGTGGTCTGGCATTGTCATGTTGGAAAATGCAAGGTCTTCCCTGAAAGAGACGATGTCTGGATTTGAGCATATGTTGTTCTAGAACTTGGATATACCTTTCAGCATTGATGGTGCCTTTCCAGATGTGTAAGCTGCCCATGCCACACGCACTTATGCAACCCCATACCATCAGAGATGCAGGCTTCTGGACTGAGCGCTGATAACAACTTGGGTTGTCCTTGTCCTCTTTAGTCCGGATGACATGGTGTCCCAGTTTTCCAAAAAGAACTTCAAATTTTGATTCGTCTGACCACAGAACAGTTTTCCACTTTGCCACAGTCCATTTTAAATGAGCCTTGGCCCAGAGAAAACGCCTGTGCTTCTGGATCATGTTTAGATATGGCTTCTTTTTTGACCTATAGAGTTTTAGCCGGCAACGGCGAATGGCACGGTGGATTGTGTTCACCGACAATGTTTTCTGGAAGTATTCCTGAGCCCATGTTGTGATTTCCATTACAGTAGCATTCCTGTATGTGATGCAGTGCCGTCTAAGGGCCCGAAGATCACGGGCATCCAGTATGGTTTTCCGGCCTTGACCCTTACGCACAGAGATTGTTCCAGATTCTCTGAATCTTTGGATGATATTATGCACTGTAGATGATGATAACTTCAAACTCTTTGCAATTTTTCTCTGAGAAACTCCTTTCTGATATTGCTCCACTATTTTTCGCCGCAGCATTGGGGGAATTGGTGATCCTCTTCCCATCTTGACTTCTGAGAGACACTGCCACACTGAGAGGCTCTTTTTATACCCAATCATGTTGCCAATTGACCTAATAAGTTGCAAATTGGTCCTCCAGCTGTTCCTTATATGTACATTTAACTTTTCCGGCCTCTTATTGCTACCTGTCCCAACTTTTTTGGAATGTGTAGCTCTCATGAAATCCAAAATGAGCCAATATTTGGCATGACATTTCAAAATGTCTCACTTTCAACATTTGATATGTTATCTAAATTCTATTGTGAATAAAATATAAGTTTATGAGATTTGTAAATTATTGCATTCCTTTTTTATTCACAATTTGTACAGTGTCCCAACTTTTTTGGAATCGGGTTTGTAGATTCAGCAGGTTTTTGTCTCAAATTTATCTATTTCAGAATTCACACTTGTTTTGTTTTTTTGTTATCCACCATAGATTTTCTTTTCTACTAAATCAAATGCAGAACACCAGTCATCTAGAGTGCATGATATGTATAATTAGGCCTACTGTCTCTATGTTTACTGTACAGGTAAACAACTAGACAGACTTTGAAGATAAGTTTGATGCAGTTTGTAAACTTTAATGTGAACCTCCCAAGTTCTGAAAAGTTCAATTCATATAACTAACACTAAAATGTTTTTAAGGTGGTCGGACAGCTGATTTCACAACATACATGATGTTTGCCTTTCTAAGGGTCATGTTGCAAACAATGTTTGTTGATGCAAAGTAATTGGTGCACCTTCAGGGCTACTGTTACATCACCCCAAACCAATTGTTATTGTCCACATTACAAAGTATATTGTTGAAGCAGATGATAATTACATCTTCATTTGTCACTTGTGGTATTATATCCACAGAGGAACACAGAGGGGAACTATTGCATTTTCATTAATGACATCTAAATTAGTTTGTTTTTAGGGGGCCCATTCAAATGTCAAATAATAATTAATCCTCTGAGAGCAAACTGACAAGCTAATAAATGTTTATCAGACACATCTGCTAATGAAGTAATCTGCTAATGAAGTCCCAGGATATTCCAGACCCCTTGTGGCTCTACTTCATAATGCGCAGTTTATTATTCTTTCTAGTCCAAAACAGCTCAATCAAGTTCCAAACAACCTACACAACACTTGAATAGAGGCCTTTTTTTATTTTTCAGTATGAAACATTACCTTTAACTCCATATCAATAACAATATCAAATAGTTGTCAATACATAAAAACAGAAAAACTTAAAAAACTGAAAGTGCCTTGTCTTAAAGGAAAGCGAGGTGAAGTGAAGTGAAGGAAAATGATAAAAAAAAAAAAACACAGACCCAGAATTATGACTGATGTCTAGAGAATAATAGTAGTCAAACTGCACTGGCCCCTTCACTGCAGTAATTAAATTACAGTTTGGTCATTGGTGGCGTGAGTGATTCACAAAGGGTTATTGCAATCGTCCCAGAGCATCTTTAATTAAATGCTCATTTACTGTAAATATGACCACTACAACAGCTTTCTCTGAGGGACACACATGATCAGTGATCAGATCTGTATTTTGATTTATAGGCTATCCTTGTTTGTCATATAGGTCAAACTGTCATCATTTACCACTTTGTTTATTTGTTTGTAATACAAAAATAATACATTTAGCAGATTTTTTTCCATACAGTTAAGGTGCATAGTGACCAGGAACACATAATTGCACGGACTTAATTCCCTTAAATTAATTTTATCCATTTTATTTGTTTAAACAATGTGAATGAGTGTATATACATTAAGCATGTATAATATGTGTACAAATGTGTGATTGCATGTGTATGTTGAAATACTGTATATAGAATCTATATTTTGAAGCATTAATGTTAGTCAGATATAAGTAATATTTAATCTCTACAGCATATTTCTTATAATAAAATGATAATAATCTTTTCAAATGAATGGAAACCTCTGATCACTCGTATGTCCATTACTTGGTTCCCAACCTTTTTGAGTCAAAGGCACCTTGTCCAACACACTTTTCAGTATTTCTGCTGTAAATCTATACATAAAGTATGATGATGGTGATTCAGTCATGTCCAGCCTTAGATGATTATGTGGGCTATTTCTGGCCATGCTTTCCGGTATTCTGTTTTCTTTTTCAGCTGTTCTATGCCCTGGATAGTGTTACATTTGATGGTGTCAATTGTCAACGTGTTTTTGGTGGCCTCTATTTTTTTGTTCTGCTAACTGTGCCGAGCATTATTGCATTTTCTAGTGAAGCTGTTCACATCACATGGCCAAAGTAGATGAGCCACAGTTTGGTAATTTTTCCCTCAAGTGACATTTCTGGTTTGATGCGCTCCAAGACCTCTCTGTTGGTAACCCTCACTGTCCATGGTGTCATTAAAAGCCTTTTCCAACACCACAACTCAAAGGCATCAATCTTCCTTAAATCAGTTTTTTTTTTCATAGTACAACTTTCACATCCAAGCATATGTAGATGCTTTTCTGTTACATACATTTTTTTTCAGTGATCCACCGCAGACATTTGCTGTGTGGTCACGTGGGCCATGACCTTGCTGAAACCCTTCTTGTCATTTAGGTAGTTCTGTGTCTATGATTGAATGTAGGCACTGCTGAATAATGTTTACAAGGATTTTGCTTGTGTGAAAAATCAAGGCTATTGTATGGTAGTTGCTACAGTCCCCTGCATCAGTATGTGTTCTTTTTGATTCTTTTAGCCATTTTCTGGCAAATTGGTTTGATGGTCGCAGGTGGTGTAGGCCTAAACAAACTGATGCATCACCCCCATATAACTTCTTCATTTAAAAGTTGTATTTTCACTGGATCATTCTTAAGATGTTCCACATTGCTAGTACTTGGATTAAGTTCTCTGCATTTACAGAAATGCAATATTATATACATAAATATGTTTTCAGTGCTGTATAAAGACCTTAAATAAGAACCGTTATGTTTTTATTGCCTTAGAATAAACTATTTCTATCTACATACACCCCTTACATGGAAGTCGCCATTTTGCAACGCCATGTTTCTACAGTGGCCCTAAATGGACAAACTGCTCTACAGAGTGTGTTTCACCACTATGTTCTTCTTCTTATTCATTGGTGTTTTTAGAGGCAGCTTGCATTGTTGTCACTACGTTGTATATGCTCAAACAAGAAGTAGTAGTAGTAGTAGTTGTCTGGTTTATTAGAAGCAGAGGGCATACCTGCAGTACATACTCTGGTTGTTTGGTTGTTCCTGACTTTGCAAACAGAAAGAAAAATGCCTGCTAAGCAGTGTTCAAATTGAGGGGGGGCTGGGGGCGGGGGTCCCAGACCTCCCATAAACATTGGGACGCCCCCATAACACCCAAAAAAATATACTTGGGGGGGGGGGGGGTCCCCTGGTTTTTCAATAAAACTATAATACATGAAACTAGTGAAAATTAAATAAAAAGGATTCGATTGCTGTATTAAATTTAGACTAAAAAAAGCTCATGTTGCATGGTATTTTATTTTTACGCGTTTTTACAGCATTGCTCATTATAACCAATCACACACGATTCTGTTGAGCTTAGGAATGCAGTGGCCAATCAGAGGCGTTCAGATTAGTCATCACTGAATTTTGTTTAGACTGAAACTCGTAAATTCCCTCATCATAAGCAACAAAAGTGCATATGTACGTACGATAAAAGTAAGAGATTAATTTATCATACAGATTATAAGAGGAGTTATGAGTGCTTAACCTGTTAGCCTGCACCATGATGCTGGCGCACTGAACGCTCTTTGTTTGAACATGTCATTGTTTCTGAATAGATTAAATGAAACGGGACAAAGTTAATCTTGACAAACTATATCATTCTGAAGGTCTAAGCCTCAAGCATCGACGAAAGATCGCTGTTTTTCGATAGAAAGCTTATAAGGAATGTATTTGCTAAAATTTGTGTAAGCAGTACACATCAAAACATTTATAAAAAAACGCAGTACATACCAGATTCATCCTGATAATGAGACACAAACGTATCCACTGCTGTAAATCCCAGTTTAGTTTGAGAGATAAGGGTTTTCCCCAACATTCCATCAAGAACTTTTAGTCCAAGGAAACAATAACGTTGTAATTTGGATCGTTATTCCTTTGTTTACATTTCATTTCTTCAGGGAGAGTTATTGTTTGTGTCCGTTATGGAATAAATTACGCTCAAAAACAGCGTCTTGGTGGTAAAAACATCACAGTTTTGTAGCATACAGTCTCACAGACAGAATGTCACAGACAGATCATCCAAAAAAAAAAGTGAAAGATACACGGAAGATTGTTTATTTGAATAATTGTTTTTTTTGCCAAATAAACCTTTTTTCTTTTTTTTTCTTCAATATTTTTCATATATGTTTGCGTGTTTTGTGGGGAATGTGACTGTATCTGTATGATTACCATCTGTATGGCTGATAATCAGCGTGTAATTGCTGACTGTTGACGGCTATCATGGTGAATGCAGTCTATATAAAAGGCCATTATAATGTGATTATTGACTATATGGGCGGCCATCTGTATGATTACCATCCAGGGCTCTAGACTGCGACCAAAATGGTCGCATTTTCGACCATTTTTTGAGAGTGTGCGAGTAAAAATTTGACGTGGTCACACTTGTGCGAGTGCATGGTCTGCTCTGCTCCAAAGCGCGCGCGCTGCCAGCCGCAGCACATTGTAGCAGGAGAAAGATTTCACTGATCACGTGAAGAGAGGCGCTTTCAGCGCGAGCGCTTCAGTAGAGCCTGGTTTACGCCCGTTTCACACCGCACGCGTAAGCAGAGCAGAGGCAGCGCAGAAGCGGCGCGTATGCAGAGCGGGAGCAGCGCGCGCCCATTGTGCTTTCACTCGCCGCGTCAGCACGAGCGCGAAGGTGCATGCAGCGGACGGAGCGCAACGGAGGATTTGGTTTTCAAACTAAAATGAAAGACCGCTCCTTAAACCAGAGAAGGTGAACATGTTGGTATTCTTGTAGAGAAAACATGCAAGTCCTGTCAGCGACAGCCAATTTAGTTTTACTTTTCTTTTTGTTTTCGTTTTGAAAAGCTTATCTTTGCTGTTTACCTCACGTTACAAGTTGCAAGGGAATGTGGCCTTCCTTCACGAATACAGAAACTCGCACATAGTGGTGTTAACAGAAACATGGTTGGATGATTCGGTTAATGACGACTATCTACGGCTCAGTGGGTACTCTGGACCTGTACGGCTGGATAGAGATAAAGAGACTACGGGGAAAAAGCATGGTGGTGGAGTTTGTGTGTACATTAAGGAGAGCTGGTGCAACAATGTGATTGTGCGGGAAAAAATATGCTCTTCCGAAATTGAATTGCTTGTTTTCTCCGCTCGTCCTTTTTATCTACCACGTGAGTTTCCCCAACTTTACTTTCTTGTTGTGTATATTCATCCTTGCGCGAAAATGGATATAGCCTCAGATGTGCTGATGAAAACTTTGAACAAACTAGATGCCAAATCGCCAGATTCTCCTAAATTTATTTTAGGTGATTTTAATCAATGTTACTTGGACAATGTTTTAAAAGGATACTATCAGTATGTCTCATGTGCAACGCGTGCGGACAAGATTCTGGACAGGTGTTATGGTCCGATTCAAGGTGCTTATAAATCCGTTCCCTTGCCTCCGCTGGGGTCAGCCGATCATAACACAATTCTTCTGGCTTCGGCATACACGCCAGTTGTAAGGCGTGCAGAAAAACAGAAAAAGACCTTTAAGAACTGGACTGACACAAGCATTGGAGAGCTGCAAAGTTGCTTTGAGCTTACGAACTGGGACTTGCTTTTAAGTGATAGTTTGGACTTGAATGATCAGGTTCTTGTGGTATCTAGTTACATAAATTTTTGTGTTGAGTCGATCATACCCACTAAAAATTTGACTGTGTTTCCAAACAACAAACGTGGGTAACCAAAGAGCTTAAAAATATTCTCAACATGAAGAAAAGAGTATTTTTGTCAGGGTCCAATGAGGAGAAAAAATGATCAATAAGGAGGTTAAAAGAACAATTAGATGTGCTAAACTAAATTACAAAAATAAAATAGAAAATAAATTTGTTCAAGGTGATATGAGGGCCGTCTGGCATGGGATTAAGAATATGGCGGATATTAGTATACCTAAGCAAGGAATGGTGTTAAATAAGGACGTTGATGGTAGCTTATTGGTAAACGATCTGAATTTGTTTTTTACACGTTTTGAGAAGCATGACACAAGTGCTGTTCTTGATGATTTTAAACAAAAATTAAGCCCCTCTAACTCTTTGAAATTGCATCCTTTCAATGTAATAAAGCAGCTAAAAGCTACACCTGTTAATAAAGCGCCTGGTCCAGACGGTATCTGTGGGAGAACACTTAAATACTGTGCAGAGCAACTCAGTGTTGTGTTTTACTCTCTGTTTCAGGCATCCCTGGACCAAGCTGTAGTCCCTTGCTTATGGAAAATGTCTAATATAATACCTATTCCTAAGCAAGAAAAGTCACACTCTTTAAATGATTTTCGGCCCATTGCATTAACTTCTTTAGCCATGAAAGCCTTAGAGAGGGAAGTTAAGTCACAACTTATCACAGTAACAGGTCATAAGTTAGACTCTTTGCAGTTTGCATATCGCACTAAAAGAGGTGTGGATGATGCAAAGCTTTTCCTCTTAAATACCATACATCAATATTTAGAGAAGGGAGGCACATTTGCTAGAATGTTGTTTGTTGATTTCTCCTCTGCGTTCAACACAATGAATCCTATCATTTTAGCGAAGAAACTTGTATGTGAATTTGATGTGAGTCATGGTTTGGTTTTATGGATCTTAGATTTTTTGACATGTAGGCAGCAAAGAGTTATGTTGAATGGAGTGCTGTCAGATACGCTTGTTACGTCAATTGGATCTCCTCAAGGATGCGTACTGTCTTCAATTTTCTTTATACTTTATACAAATGAATGTCGTAGCACTAAGGATAACTGTCATGTAGTTAAATATGCTGACGACACAGTTTTTCTATCCTTGTTAACTAATGCAGAATGTGATGACAGTAATGATCACAATGAGTTCTTTGAGTGGTGCAAAACAGCTGAACTACAACTGAATATTAGTAAAACGAAAGAGATGGTAATTGATTTTAGGAAAAATGCCTCAAAGGTGAAACCTGTGTACTTTTATGGAAAAGAAGTTGAAAGGGTACAGGAGTATAAGTATCTTGGAACTATCTTTGATACTACTTTAAAGTTCCAGCAGAACACAGAGGCCATTATTAAGAAAGTGAATCAAAGAATGTTTGTTCTTAGGAAATTGAACTCTTTCTGTGTACAAAAAAACATACTGAGAACTTTTTATACTACCTTTATTGAGAGTATCTTGAGTTTTTCTTTTTTATGCTGGTACTCATCACTCTCTCTTAAGAACAAGAATCGTTTGCAGACCTTAGTTAGGACCTGCTCAAAAATTATTGGTGTGTCTTTGCGGAGTCTAGCTGAATTCTATGAGCAACAAATGCTAAGGAAAACTTGGAGTATCACGGGAGATGACTCTCACCCCTTGAAGGTTTACTTTGAAGTACTGCCCTCTGGAAGAAGATTTAGAAGCATTAAATGCTCATCTAATAGATATAAATTCACTTTTGTTCCAGAGGCTATTCGTTTTTGTAATTCAAAGTCTTAAGTTTTTTTTTTTTTTTTTTTTTTTTTTTTTATGAATTTATGAAGCATGTCGGGTTGTGGTTTTACTTTTTTATTTATTTATTTATTTTTGTACCGTCTATATGATATTTTGTGTCTGCTATATGATGCTACTACCCTACTTGAATTGCCCCTTGTGGGATTAATAAAGTTGTTAATAATATAATATTAATAATATTACACTATGGAGGCTTTCCTTATTTTTTTTATATTATTATTATTTGATTCCGCAGTGTTTGCTAAACATTCTGTTATGTATTAGTCGGTATAATACAGCATGTGATGTGTCCTATGCCATGCCTCGTCTTATTCGTTTTTGTTAATAAATGTTATGTAAGCTAGTTTGTCATTGTAACTTTTATTGTTGTTGTGCTTTTTAATTAAGAATAACAATGAATCCATCTTTTGTTTTAGTCTTAAAAAGTGAAAGGTGTATAGATATAAGAAAAACAGACAATTATCTGGGGTGCTGCATTAGTGCTGGTGGGAATTTTGATTGGCCTCAGTGTGCGCTTGTCTCACTGCAGATCTGTGATTCAAAACCATTTTTGTGATAATGCTTCACTTTTTAAACTGTCCTGTGAAAATACTGTGATCAACAATGTATATGGATTGACCTTCACTGTAGTTTTACTTACCTCCTCAATAGGGAGTGTGGCATTAACGTATCTCAGAATAGTGATGGTATGCTTCAAAAGTAAAAACAAAGCAACAAACAGAGTCACGCCACGTCACAGCTGACCAGCCAGAGTCACGCCACGTCACAGCTGACCAGCCAGAGTCACGCCACGTCACAGCTGACCAGCCAGAGTCAGACCACGTCACAGCTCTTCAGCCAGAGCCTCTTCACGTCTCAGCTCCTCAGCCAGAGCCTATCCCACCCAGAGACTTAAGGTCAGTCCTGCGAGTTCTCCGGTTGATATCCAGCGTGAGGGATGCACAGTTGGTGTCTGTACGCACTGCTGGTATCCCCAAATCCACTCACTTTGACCCTCCTGTCCCTGAACTGATTACCCTGTCTGAAGCGCTTCCCAGGATGGGGATCGCGTTATGTTGCATTTGGGCCGCATACACCATCACTGAACTGCCCCAGGGGATGGCGTCCGCTGCAGAACCTCCCCAAGCGGTGGTGCTCGCCTCAGCCCCTTGCAAGGTGGTGGCGCCCAGCAATGTACTCTCAGCCGGTCATGTTACCACCGTAGAACCTCCAGAGGTGGCGGCGTTAGCTGCAGAACCTCCAGAGGTGTCGGTGGCATCTTCCTGTGAACTTTCACCCTGTCCTGTCACGGCTATGGAGGCCGTCTGTGAGCTCTCACCCTGTCCTGTCACGGCTATGAAGGCCGCCTGTGAGCTCTCACCCTGTCCTGTCACGGCTATGGAGGCTGTCTGTGAGCTCTCACCCTGTCCTGTCACGGCTATGAAGGCCGTCTGTGAACTCTCGCCCTGTCCTGCCCCGGCCATGGAGGCCGTCTATGAACTCTCGCCCTGTCCTGCCCCGGCCATGGAGGCCGTCTATGAACTCTCGCCCTGTCCTGCCCCGGCCATGGAGGCCGTCTATGAATCCTTGTCCTGCCCTGTCACGGCTAAGGAGGCCGCCTGTGAACTCACGCCCTGTCCTGCCCCGGCCATGGAGGCCGTCTATGAACTCTCGCCCTGTCCTGCCCTGGCCATGGAGGCCGTCTATGAACTCTCACCCTCTCCTGCCCCGGCCATGGAGGCGGTCTATGAATCCTTGTCCTGCCCTGTCATGGCTATGGAGGTCGTCTGTGATCTCCCGTATGTCACGGTTACGGAGGCCATCTGGGATTTCCTGTCTTGCCCTGGCACGGCTATGGAGGCCGCCTGTGATTCCCAGGCCTGCTCTGCCACGGCCCCTGAGACCAGGAAGGCTTTCCCTGTGTTGTCTGTCTCTGCTCTCCCTGTGTTGTCTGTCTCTGCTCTCCCTGTGTTGTCTGTCTCTGCTCTCCCTGTGTTGTCTGTCTCTGCTCTCTCTGTGTTGTCTGTCTCTGTTTCCCCCCAGATCTCAGACTCAGACATGGTTTCCTGCCTGGTCTACGGTCCTACTCCGGTCTGGTGGTCTCTGGTCCTGTCTGCTCCACCCTGGGGGGCTCCAGGTCCATCTGCTCCGCCCTGGGGGGCTCCAGTCCTGTCTGCTCTGCCCTGGTGGGCTCCAGTTCTGTCTGCTCCGCCCTGGTGGGCTCCAGATCCACCTGCTCCGCCCTGGTGGGTTCCAGTTCCATCCTCTCCGCCCTGGCTTCCACATGGACCTGGCCCTCCGTCCCTCCCCCTGTTCCGCCTCCGCTCCACCGCCCTCCAAGGATTGTTTAGGAGCGTCTGGAAGCCGCTCCTTGGGGGGGGCTATGTCACAAATCCTGGTCATGAACTTTGCATAATTCACCACTAGAGGTCACTCTCCCATCACATGGACTTTCACACAGTTACAGATCACTCATAGACTGCATTTCCCATCATTCACTGCACCCACACAGCTGTTCACAATGATCACGCTTGCACCTGTTCACCATCTCACAATCACCATCACCCAATCACACACACACACACACACACACACACTACATAAACCCTGGACTTTCTGCCACTCACTGCCGAGTATTGTTAGGCCAGCTACCTACAAAGCGTTTCCGAGTAACCCTAGTTAGATTTCCTGTGTCCTGATTTCTGCACGTTCTCCTGGATTATTCTCTCTGCCTAGCCCTCTGGATTAAGTTTGCCGATCGCCGACCCACGCTTGCCTAGGGACTATTCTCTGCCTTATCCTTGTCATACCTGTTTGCTACTGTCCGACCCTGCCTGTATCGACCATGTCCTGTAATAAAAGCTTGCAGATGGATCCGTATGTCTCATGTCTCGTCAGCTCCGTAACAATTATAAGCTACTTGCAGCTTCTGTAAACTAGATGCTCTGTAGTTACACCACAAATGAACAGTATAAAGTGTTGTACAGTGTGTTACCATTTACATTTTTTTTTTGTCATGTTTTGCTTTTAATATTTTATTATTAATTATTATTATTAATATTGCCTTAATATTTTAATATAATTTTAATATCAGAAACAATGAAAATTGAGGTGAAATTTATATAGGCTTCAGCACAAGGATGAATTACTTGGGAAATTTGAAATACAAACTTAACTTTACTCTATAAGTAAAGTGTTATAAATGGAACACTGCTACAAGGGGAGTTCTTTTGTCTCTCTTTGAAGTAATAAATAATGTTTATACCTTGCTAGAAAACAGAATAACAAATCAAACGAAAATCTAACAAACAAAGCTATTGTAACATTTGCAAAAAGTCAAGTCACATTCATTTGTAGTGCTTTGTACAAAACAGACTATGTCAAAGCAGCTTCACAGTATTAAACAGTAAAATAATACAATTAATAATCCTAACTTCATCACATATGAGACACATTAAACATTGTCATTATTCAGCTCAAGTCAGTTCAACTTCAATAACTGTCGATGTTACAAAATCAATCGGTTATGAAAGGAGTCAATTCAGCTATCAAGCAGCTCTAAAATGACATTAATGTTATCATCCAGCAAGAGTTTGGGGGCGTGGCTAGCATAACAGCTAGAGGCCTCTGGCGGCCGGCCTTCCTCCCTTCGTACATCTGCATTAAGAGGATAAGTAACGGTCAGGCACTGCTAATCAAATGCCTTTGATTAACTGATCATCAGCAAGAGTGAGCACCTCTATAAAACCAGAAGTTTTGCCAGTTTGCTGGTCTGGAGCCTTCAGGTGTGTGTTAACACAATGCCAAGGAGGTAAGACATCAGCAATGATCTTAGAGAAGAAATTGTTGTTGCCATCAATCTGGGAAGAGTAATATGGGCATTTTAGAACAATTTGAAGTCAATCATTCTACAGTGAGGAAGTTTGTTTAGAGATTCAAAACAGACACCAGTCCTCCCAGGAGTGGACGTCCCAGCATATTCACCCCAAGATCAGACTGTGTAACACTCAAAGAGAAATGGCAGACAACCCAAGAACTTCACCGCAGACTCTACAGGCCTAAGTTAACATGTTAAATGGTAAAGTTCATGACAGTACAATTAGAAAAATATGGGACAAGTATATCATGTTTGGAAGGCTTGCCAGAAGAAAGACTCTTCTATCTAAAAAAACATGGCAGCACGGTTTAGGTTTGCAAAATTACATCTGAACAAACTGTAAGACTTCTAGAACAATGTCCTTTGAACAGACGAGACCAAAGTGGAGATGTTTGGCCATAATGCACAGTTCCACGTTTGGTGAAAACCTAAAGAGCATATAAGCACAAACACCTCATACCAGAAGTCACACATGCTGGTGGAGGGCTGATGATTTTAGGCCACAGGACCTGGGCACCTCACAGTCATTGAGTTGACAGTGAACTCCTCTTTATTCCAAAGTATTCTAGAGTCAAATGTGAGGCCATCTGTCCAACAGCTAAAGTTGGGCTAAAATTGGGTCTTGCAACAGGACAATGATCCCAAGCACAGCAGCAAATCTACAACAGAACAGCTGAAAAGTAAAGAATCAAGGTGTTGCAATAGCCTATTCAAAGTCCAGGCCTCATCCTGACTTAAATGCTGTGGTGAGAGCTGTGCATAAACATATACCCACAAATCTCAATAAACTACAGCAATGTTGTAAAGAAGAGTGCCAAAAATTCCCCCAGAACGATGGGAGAGAGATAAATAAATTCATACAGAAAATGATTACTTCAAGTTATTGCTGCTAAAAGTGGATCTACAAGCAATTGAATCATAGGGTGTCCTAACTTTGTCACACATTGCTTTTCCATCTTGGCTTTCTTTTGTTAAATAAATAATGACATGGTGTGAATAAGTCATGTGTTGTTTTTCATTTTTTTTTTTTAAATTTGGTTTTATTTTCAAATTTATTTCCATTTTTTTATATACACACACACACACACACACACACACACACACACACACACACACACACACACACACACATATAAATATATATGTATATTTATTTATTTATTTATTTTGCAATTTTATTTTTATTTTTAAAGCAGCATTGCGTTTTTTTGTTTTATTTTGTTTTTTCCTGTGTGATCATAAGCAAGCAAATTGGACTAGCAGTGCACCAATCACAGCAAAGACTTGTTTAAAAAAAATCTATTTTCATTCATGGGGTGTGATGACAACACAAAATTGACACACATTTAAAATGGCCAAGCAAACTAAACTCAATTCAGAGACAAGCAGGTTGTGCTCTTGAATCTCGTGATAAACAAGTAACACCAAGCAGGAAGGGGTGTAAAATTTGAGAACCAATTGATGTGACAACTGTGTATCTATCACTCAACTACCTTTGTAGGTAAAGAACATTTCAGAAGTTGTTATATTCTGACTTTATATATTTATATGTAATAGTTACGTCTTATTATATTTATTTTATCTGTATGCTTTGTTTAGGTCACAGATGGACAACCTGACATTCAGATACAGTGTACTACTAGTGGAAGGACTGAATGTTACATCTCAGTCAAGCCTTCCTGCATTTATCCTTCTTTTGCATGCTTACATATTTATTATGATATCTAACATTGGTTTGATGATTCAGATCTCATTGGAAAAAAGTTTACACCAACCTATGTACTTTCTTTTCTGCAGCTTGACATTTAATGATGTAATGGGAGCCACTGTTTTTGTGCCACGTTTGTTGAGGGATATTTTAACAGACCCCTCTAAGCGCTACATCACATATGTGGAGTGTGTTATTCAAGCTTATTTTACTCATTTGAATGGTACAGCATCTCACACTGTGATAATGATCATGGCCTTTGACAGATATGTGGCCATATGCAATCCACTGCGATACTCAACTATAATGAGCAATAATATGGTGGTTAAACTGTCAGCAGGAGCCTGGGGTGCTGCATTAGTGCTGGTGGGAATTTTGATTGGCCTCAGTGTGCGTTTGTCTCACTGCAGATCTGTGATTCAAAACCATTTTTGTGATAATGCTTCACTTTTTAAACTGTCCTGTGAAAATACTGTGATCAACAATGTATATGGATTGACCTTCACTGTAGTTTTATTTACCTCCTCAATAGGGAGTGTGGCATTAACGTATCTCAGAATAGTGATGGTATGCTTCAAAAGTAAAAACAAAGCAACAAACAGCAAAGCCATAAAAACCTGCAGCGCTCACTTGACTGTTTATATAATCATGTTTGTGTCTGGGTGTGTTGCAATTTTTCTCCATCGTTTCCCTGTATATGGTGAAACTAGGAAACTAGGCAGTGTAATGTTTCATATTATTCCACCAGGCTTGAATCCAATAATATATGGTATTCAAGCCAAAGAAATAAGACTTTTTTTTTTTAAACTCTTTAGAAACAAAGTTAATACTAAGTGATTTTCTTTAATTGAAGAAATTCCATTACATTTTCTGTGAACGAATATTCTTTTAAAATACTGCATAAGCCGCATAGATTTTTCAAGATACTACATTAAATTTTGTATTGTTTTCCACCAACTGGCAACCTCTGACACAGAATGCACATTTCGAAATAGAATAAATGACTATAGCATTGTGTTTTAGAGAAACAAGTATGTACACGTAGTATGTTTCCTAAATATATGCAAATATATTATGGTATTGCTTTAGTACAGCCCAAAAAATACATACAGCCCCCTTAAAATGCTATGCACAGCACGTCGTTTACTGCTTATCTGATGCTGCTCCAGTAAAGCTAACTTAAGAGAGAGAGAGAGAGAGACTAAACTTCTGCTCTGAGTTAAGAAGAGAATGCTTCTTAGCCTGATGACATTTTTTTGAGGGGTAATTTTCTCTCTGTATCTATCTTTCTACTGTGTTTATCCACTTTTTTGGGGGCGTTTTGTATTATTTGCTTACATAAATTATAAAAATGTATATTATTACTATTTTTCAAATTTTATAATTATTGAAAAGTCATCATAACTGATTTGTGGCATCAAAAAAACAATTATGCTGTGACCAAAAATATAGAAAATTGTAATGACATTAAAATGTCTATGTATGTATATAAATAATTACACGTGAAATTCATGCATGAAAAGTGGTTCAAAGGGACAGTTGGCACCATTGGTTAGTAAGGAATTGTGATATTTTCACTTGTCGATTAAGTTACTGTCACTTTAAGGTACTTTTTGAACTGCCTGCTCCTTTATCATGCCTCCTATTGGAATTGCTCAGATTCTACTTCTTCTCCAAAATTAATTTCATTTTTGAGGGCCTAAACATGCTCGAAAACTCATGAAACTTTGCACACACTTCAAAAGTGATGAAAATTTACATCTGATATTGGTCTCAGAAGTGGTTGTGGCAAAATGGCTCGATAGCGCCACCTATAAAATTTCAACGAAGCGCCCCTCAAGCTATGTTTCACATACATGTATTCGGTAGACACAAGTAACACACCAATAACTACAAAAAAGTCCCCCAGTACGAAGTCCAAACCCCAACAGGAAGACTGTTATTTTTGAAATTTCTCTGCAAGTTTTGTGCCGTTTTTGCCACTTTCAGGCGTTGTATTTAAATTAACTCCTTCTAGAGATTTAAACAGATCAACACCAAATTTGGCCAGTGTAATTTAAAGCCCTTTGTGACGTTTAAAGGTGGGGTAAGCGATTTCTGGAAGCCAATGTTGATATTTGAAATCATCAAAACATACACGCCCCTACCCCAAAAGGGTCTCGCCTCTATTTTGATAGCTCCGCCCCACACATACGTAGCCTAGGCAACCCAGGCAACAATAAGTTCTGAGAAACAAAGCAAAACCAATGTTACACCGTGTCTACACTGGATGCTGTGCGGCGCAACAAATCCCCGACAGAAAACTCCCGCCGCATTCTATTTATAATGTGCTGACACAAATTTCAAATGATTTTCAATGGTCGCTTTATCGCATCCAGTGTAGGCAGACTTTAGCTGTTGCGGCGCGCCGTGTCCGGCGTAGACACGGTGTTACTCACCTATCGAGAAGACCTAAAGCAACCTCGGCGTCCGATCGCAGCCAGGCCTTCCGCTCCTTGAGCTCTCTCCAGCGCTGGAAAGCTGATCCGATATTTACACGGGTCCTACTCCTTGCCTTATCGTTCCGCAGACGTTTTCCTCTTTTGTTTTTTATCCGCCATCTCTATCTTTCTGTCGCTCGGCTCGGCTGTTCACTGAACGCTCTCTCCTCCACATCATGAGTAGACATGCCCCTTACTGCTGATTGGCTACAAGTTTGTTTTGGTACTCGGCCCCGACTCAGTTTTCTAAAGTGTTTTTGAAAAATTACATACCCCACCTTTAATTGTGAAGATCTTGAGTTTTCGTTGAAGGGCGTGTCCGTGGCGGCCTGACAAACGTCAATGTTTCGCTATGAAAAAGGAAGTTGATATAATTAAGGCATACAATGTCCGATCTTCCTCAAACGTCACATTTTTAATAAGAGTCCTGTCCTGAACACATGCCCATGACCATATTCAGATATAGCTATAGCACCACCTGCTGGCAACAGGAAGTTACATGTTTTACGCTGTAACAAACTCCTCCTAGAGATTTAATGACATCAACATTATATTTGGTCAGTCTACTCTAAAGGCCAGTGCAATGTTAAATTGTGAAGATCTTGAGTTTTCATTGAAGGGTGTGTCCATGGCGGCCTGACAAATTAGGATGTTTCGCCATGGGAATAGAAGGTGTTGTAGCTCAGCCATACAATGTGCGATCTGCCCCAAACTCCACACGTTCGATAAGAATCCTGGCCTGAACAAATCTAAAGGCCAATATTCAATTATAATCATAGCGCCACCTGTTGGCAACATCATCATGCTTTGCACTAACTCAGACATACCATGTTCAATCGGCACCTAACTTCATGTTTGTTGTGCTGGCCTGAAGACATCTACATGTCAATATCCAGTTATAGTCATAGCGCCACCATCTGTAGCAGGAAGTTTGGCACATATAAATGAATTTGACATATTCCTTCTTTACTCCCATTTCATTACTCCCATTTCAATGCTCCTTATATACTCTCTATTTAATCGTGTATGTGACAAATAAAAAATCTTGAATCTTGATCTTTATTTACCACTTTAAATGCATATTGCCCACCGTTTGCTGTATTCCTAAAGCCTATCACTGTTGGCAGCTTTAATGAAATAATTATTCCTGTGTCCAGGGCCGTCGCTAACGACACACTTCTGTGTAATCATGAAAGTTTATCATTTACACGTGTTTTTAAAAGAGACCTATTGTGCAAAATTCACATAATTATTTGTCTGCATTGTGTGTACAAAACCACCCTATTGTGGGAAAAATCCACCCACTGCATTGTTCTGGAATCTACTCCGGTCACTTTATTTTAAGGGCCAATTCTTTCCATTAACAAACCATTAACTACGTCTTTAGCCGCAATTAACTCCTAATTTGCTGCTTATTAATAGTTAGTGAGGTAGTTGTTAAGTTTAGGTATTGGCTAGGATTAGGGATGTAGAATATGGTCATGCACAATATGTGCTTTACAAGTTCTGATAAACAGCCAATGTGTTAATAATAGGCATGCTAATAAGCAGGAAGTTAATACTGAGAATTGGTCCCTATGCTAAAGTGTTGCCTGTACTCTAAAGTGATATCACTTTGGAACAGAACCCACACACAACTGATAATGATCTCTGCCTTATTAGCTTACCTTCTCCCCTTATTGAGCTATTCACAGTCTGCAATGTTTATCTCCATGATAGCAAATTTAAAAAATAAGAATGTTTTTCTTAGAAAGCTACTAAAGATATTCAGACAAAAAGCAGTGAGTGATTTCCTTTTTTTTAATTTTTTTTTATTTTTGTTTGGTTCATAATAATAGCATAGACAGCAGTAGATACTGTACATTACGCTGCTGTCACACAGATCTAATATACACATGCAATTTCTTTCCCAGCTGTTAACATCCACAGACATAACTGACTGTGTTTATGCAAACTTTGTGTTTTTGACGTGTATTTGACAGTTTAAGTGCAATAAGGTGCAAAACAGAATTTAGTACTCATGCAACACACTGTCTGACAGGCTGCTTTCAGTGCTTTCACTTTAGATGTGTGCACTCAAAAGAAATAAAAAAATAAAACTGATATGGCTTTAAAAATAAATTAACTAATAAACTTTAATGATGATGAAGAACGCTCCTAGTTATTGGCGTAACCTCGCTGCCTTGAGATAAGGGAACGAGTGTTGCATAACACACTATGGGGAAACTTCTGTAACTGAATGAACCAATGGCACTTTAAAACCAGTGGTGGACGAAGTACACAAATCAAGTACTTGAGCAAAAGTACAGATACGTATAATAAAATATTACTCCACTAAAAGTAAAAGTGCTGCTTTTTCAATTTTACTCGAGTGAAAGTACAAAAGTACTCGATTTTTTATGTACTTAAGTAAGAAAAGTACTGATAGATAGATTTATTTTGCAATTTTATATAGGCTACTTAATTAAATTTTATATTAGCACATATTTTTATAATCCTACTGCTCAAAATACCTGGGATTTTCCCAAAATAACCATTATATGGAGTCAAGATATATTTTTGTTGTTGATATGGACTACGTTGACGAAAACGATGTAGTAATGTTCACTGTGAAGCTTCCACTGCGATGTACCTGAGATTTGACCATTTAATTTTCACCAGTAAGAATAAAATGTTTTAAAGTTTGTTGTTTTGCAGAACGTCACAGTTATATATGACATGAGAATAAGGCCTGAAGTTAGGAAGAACATTTTAAGGAAAATATAATTAGATTTTCATAATGATTTTTTTCTTTTCAAACCTTGTCTGTGGTGTAAAAACACCCCTGGCCAAATGCCCCCAGAGGGCATCACTTCCCACTTTGATAATTACTGTAGCTACCATGTTCTGAACATCACATCCTTTCCTTTTCCCTCAAATGTAATCTATCTAGGTGATTGAATAAAAATATTTGGACTTTATATCTAAAAAATACCTCAACTTAGCACCAGCAAGCTTGTTACATTTAGCAGATGCTTTTATCCAAAGTAACTTACATTGCATTCAAGTTACAGTTTTTACATTTTATCAGCTCTTGCTTTCCCTGGGAATCGAACCCATGATCTTGGCGTTGCTAGCGCCATGCTCTACCATTTGAGCTACAGGAAAGCTTTCAGCTTTCAGCTTTTAGCTAGACAGTTAGCATCCGCTAACAATATTTACTTATTTTCAGTATGGTTATGAATAAACATTCATATCTGTCTACTCGCCTAGTTGATCCAAACAATATAAAAATGTATACTGTTGATAAACAATATAAAAACAGATGTCACATAGGGCTAATAGCATTTTAATAAAAGTGCTAACATTACAGCAGCGGGGAATTTGAATGCATGAGTTATTTTATTTAATCTGTGTTATTTTAATGTTTCATATTTTGACCTAAAACATAGATACACTGATGTTGATGTGTGTGCATTCAAGCATTTCAGTGGGCTTAAATAGATTACCCTTTACAGTTTTGACCTAAATATGATTTTCAGTTACAATAATTAATCCTAAAATTCGACATTAGTAACGTCTCTGTTATGTACTTAACCCTCGTTCCCTGATGGAGGGAACGGAGACGTTATGTCGTGACAACATTAGGGGGATTCATATGGGAGCCCCGATTATCTCTGACTTTAAGAGAAAACGCCAATGAATATTGGCTAGTGGATTTTGCATACCTGAGCCACTCCCCCGAGAACATGTTCCTGGCACCCAGCGATGGTCCAAGATTGTGGCATGGGGACATAACGTCTCTGTTCCCTCCATCAGGGAACGAGGGTTACATATGTAACCGAGGCGTTCCCTATCTGTAGGTCACTACGAGTTATGTCGTGACGACATTAGGGGTCCGTGGAAAGCACCACAACCTGAACCCTGTCACAACATTATGACATAGCAAATGTTGACAAGCAACCGTGTGACAGACAAATGCCATGCAAAGGTTGTAACCTTTCCATCGCCCCAGCACAAATTCGCTTGGTATCCGCAGGGACCACAGGTGAGTACATCGCTGCTGGTGATAGCCAAGCCGCTGTTCCTTTCACCACAGAAATTAGAAGGGATTTTGACCTTCAACAAAATATTGCTTCAAGTCTTTCCTATTTGTTGTTACAGCTTCGCAGTAACGACGGGGAAGCGAGCCTTCCGGAGAAGGGAAGGCTCGTATGGAGGCCACATCATTCCCGAAGGGAGGTGACATGTGGAGACATTGATATGGACAGACCCAGGACTGGGGCAGTATTACATATGGAATGGGCCTCTGAGGCAGGTCCTACCTAGGAGTAGGGAGGAGCGGCTGCCAGCAGAGCCTGACAGAGTGCTCTGTCAAAGGGAAGACACGGGTTTACCGAGAGGAAAACCTTACCGTGGAAGAATACACATATGGGATTGCCCGAAAGGGTGCTGGAGGAACTTCACCAGGATTCACCATCCGGGGAACTTTACTGGAGAAGGAAAAAGGCTCTTGCATCCCTGGGTGAGGGGGAATGGCGCAGCAAGCGTGACACCGGTCAGCTCTTCCCGCCGATTACCTGTTACCCAACACATGGGAAGAAACTGACTCAACACAGAGACTGACTCTGCCAGAGAGGCGCCGTGCGCCAACACAAAGAAGGAGGCAACACTCCGAGTGGAGTGAGCCCTCACCCCCAGGGGGCACGGCTCGCCTTGGGATTGGTACGTCAAGGTGATGGCATCCACTATCCAGTTGGCCAACCTCTGCTTGGAGACAGCCTTCCCTTTCTGCTGACCTCCGTAGCAGACAAGGAGCTGCTCAGAGCTTCTGAAGCTCCGGGTGTGGTCCACGTATATGCGCAGCACTCTTATGGGACACACCAACGGCAAGGCTGGATCTGCCTCCTCTGAGGGCAGTGCTTGCAGGTTCACCACCTGATCGCGAAAGGGCGTGGTGGGAACATTGGGCACGTATCCAGGCCGGGGTCTCAGGATAACGTGAGAGTAGGCCGGCCCGAACACAAGACACTCTTCGCTCTCCAAAAATGCTTGGAGGTCCCGACCCTCTTGATGGAAATGAGCGTGGTCAGGAGCGCTGTCTCAGCAGTAGGGCTGGGTATCGAGTTCGATACTTTTTAGGCACCGACTGAATTGCCTCGATACCACCGAGTATCGAAAAACGTCTTGTTGTTAGGTACCAAATTTCGATACCTAAGGGGTTAATCTCATCAACGTCAGTGAGGCAATAAGCTTGCAGCACTAGGTGTGTTCGACTAGAAGTGGCACGCCGCAGATTGATCAGTGTTTGACATCCGCGAGAGCGATTCGAAAGCGTACGGATCAGTCTGCTCTCCACATCACGCGGTTTCGTTTACTACACACAGACTGAAGAGCGCTCGCGGTGATTTCAGCATCTGCCGTCTAAATGAGGACATAAACACATGAACAACATCTCCAGAACTGCTCTGAGAGTCACTCCATGAGCATTTTACCATTTGATTTGAGTAAAACTAGCATCATATCATATACACAGAACTGTTAATGTATTCACGGCACCCCGACAAAATAAAAGTTTGGTTTCATTTGGAAGACACTGCGGCAGAAATATATTAATATTGTTCAGCAGAGTGTACATACTGCTACTACTAGGCTACTATTAAAATGATTAAAACTTTTTTTTTTTAAAGTAATGATCACACAACATTTCTTCCATGTTTTAATTTTAATAGTAAAATTTTGTTTGCCAAAATAAATAAATAAAGTTTGATTTTCAATCATTTAAAAGATAAATTAAATTAATGTTTTATGCCTTCATTTGAAAACCAGATACAGAATACAGAATTTCTTAGGAAAGAGAAAACATTTCATAAGACTATTTTAAGAATAAATGTGAATAAACTAAGTAGTTTTTATGCATTCAAATAATTAGACATACTACAACACCGAATTTAATAACAATAAAACATATGGTGAAAGAAAATAAAACACCCACTTATGAAAGTAGATAAAGATTTTCAGTTTCTTGAAGTCTTTAACCTAGAATAAATGAATAGAAATGATGATTCTGTCTGAGCTATGCATTTTAAAACGAAAACTATTTGAGCTTTATTAAAATTATTTGCACTGATTTATTGTGTTGGATATATTTTGTTCCTTTTTGCAGGGGCTCAGGAGATGAGTCTGTATAAATGTCAACAAGCTGAAAAAAATAAAACCAAAGTTTTTTGAGATAATGTAATCTTGTTAAAACTGATTTCATAAAATTGGTATTGAAAAAAGTATCGTTCAGGAACCGGTATCGAACTCAAGGTATCGGTATCGAAAATTTTTAAACGATACCCAGCCCTACTCAGCAGACAGGAATAAAAGCTTGACTGACTCCAGCGGCTCAACGGGACCCCTCTGAAGTCCAGCCAGGACGATAGAGAGATCCCAGGGGGGCACCAGGTGTGGCCAGATTGTGCTTTTTCAGGGACCGGCCGTCCACTGCATCGTGATGTGCTGCGATAGCAGCCACATACACTTTCAAGGTGGAGGGTGACAGCCTACGCTCCAACCTTTCCTGCAGGAAAGAAAAACTACTCCAATCGTGCATCTTCAGGGGTCTTCTCGGCGAGAAGAACACCAGATCGCGAACAGACTCCACTCCAAGGCAAGAGCTTGCCTTGTAGAGAGGGCTCTGGCCTGAGTGAAAGTGTCTTCCAAAGCAGGTGGACAAAACACTCAAGTCTGCCGCATGGTATGTCCAGGGGCTGAATGAGCGGCAACGCGTTGGCGTGGTGGTCACGCGAACTGTACAGAGGCACCATGCCCATCTTGGGACTCGGGAGTGTAACCTGCGCTTAAGTGATCTCATATGAAGCAATCCGAGCGGCGAGACTGCGGCTGCGAATGCCATTTGCCACAGGAGCCTCTGAAAGTGTTTAAGTGGTACCACCATCCTGCCTCTGAAGGAACTCAGGCAGTTCAGCATGGACTGGGCACGCTCGTTGGTGAGACGCTCCACCACACTCACCGAGTTTAACTCCATACTGAGAAAAGTGTTTCTCTGCACGGGGGAGAGCTTGCTCTATTCCCAGTTGACCTGAAGCACCAACTGGCTGAGGTGCCGGAGCACCAGGTCCCTGTGATCGCACAACTGTTCTTGCGAGCGGGCCATGCTCGAGACAGTTGAGGATCCTGATGGCCACTTCCCGTAACGGGGCAAGAGTGACCACCGTGATTTTCGTAAAGACACGAGGGGACAGGGAGAGCCCGAAGGGGAGGACACTGTACTGCCATTCCCGACTCTTGAATCCAAACGATGGTCTGTGTCGAGGGAGAATCGAGATATGAAAGTAAGCATCCTTCAGGTCAACCGCTGCAAACCAATCCTGGGGTTGGATGCATCTGATGATGTGCTTCTGCTTCAACATCTTGAACAGAAGCTTGTGCAGGGCCCGATTCAAGACTCGTAGATCCAGGATTGGCCGGATGCCACCGCCTTTCTTGGGTACGATGAAGTAAGGGCTGTAAAACCCCTGCTTCATCTCGGCTGGAGGGACCGGCTCGATTGCATCCTTTGCCAGGATGACAGCAATCTCCTCATGCAAGACAGGTGCATCTCGGACTGCCACCAAAGTCTTGAGAATGCCGCTGAACTTGGGAGGTCGCCTGGTGAACTGAATCGCATAGCCGAGTCGGATTGTGTGAATGAGCCAGAAGGACGGGTTAGGCAATGCAAGCCATGCCCCCAAACTCTGTACAAGTGGCACCAAAGGGACAATCGGCGTACCCGCGGTGGTGCAGCGGAGGGGAGTTGAGCTGGATAATACAGAAGGCATCGCGTTCTGACTGATCACGGCAGAACTCCCCGCATCCCCGGAGGGACTGGCCAGAGATGCATGGAGAGGCATTGCATCTCCCAACCGCAGTCTTTTGGCCGCTGGCAAGAGGGGGCATCGCGGGCGAGAGTGAGGAGGCAGTGCGTCTCACACACTGTCAGCCCGTGAGCCTGAAAACCTGGAGGAAAAGGAAATTGCTCTTTCTTTGACAATGTGGTGGAACAGAAACAGAAGATTCTCTGCCCGGCCCTCCTCCGGGGGAAGGAGCGGTGCTGTTCTCGCCATCTCCTGAGAAAGAGCAGCTTCCCTCATCTCCGGGTTGCCCATGTCAGGGCCGCTTTATCGCCTCCCTGGACGATTTCGGAGGCTGGCTGGGACGCAGGGGGCACCACGCTCTTGAGAGAGGGCTCGACGCGCCGGCCTAGGTGACGATTCGACACGGGGTGGAGCAGCTCTGGAGGATGCAGGAGGGCGCCCACGGCGACAAGCAAACTGGGGCTTGGCCTGCGGCGGAGCGGTGGCAGATGGTGCATCACGCCGGGGCAAGATGTGTTGAATGGCCTCGGTCTGCTTTCTGTACTGCTGAGAACTGCTGGGCACAGTCCTCGCCAGTGTTGCCGAACAGTCCAGCCTGGGAGACGAGAGCATCGAGAAAGCACACTTTGTCAACATTGCTCATCTCAGCAAGGCTGAGCCATAGATGGCGCTCTTGGCCCACAAGTGAGGACATCGCCTTCCCAAGGGGCCGCGCTGTGACTTTCGTCGCCCACAGGGCGAGGTCAGTAACCGTGCGCAGCTCCTGCATCAACCTCGGGTTGGTACTACCCTCATGCATTTTAGTGCCTTGGCTTGGTGTACTCGCAGGACAGCCAAGACATGCAGTGCAGAGGCGGCTTGGCCCACAGCACTGCAAGTTTTGGCCATGAGAACAGCCGTCAAGCTTACAGGCTTTGGACAGGAGACGAGGACAATTCCTCCAAGTGGCGGCGTTTTGCGGAAACAGGTGCACTGTAACCGCACTCTCCACCTGGGGAATGTCAACGTACCCCCTAGCCGCCCCGTCATCGAGGGTAGTGAGGATGGGGGAGGTAGACGAGCAGCTTCCGGCTGAAAAAGGGGTCATGAAGGGGCCAAGATGGCACAGCTGAATCACCAGGGAGGGTAGTACCCACCGACGTACCCGCGGTGGTGCAGCGGAGGGGAGTTGAGCTGGATAATACAGAAGGCATCGCGTTCTGACTGATCACGGCAGAACTCCCCGCATCCCCGGAGGGACTGGCCAGAGATGCATGGAGAGGCATTGCATCTCTCAACCGCAGTCTTTTGGCCGCTGGCAAGAGGGGGCATCGCGAGCGAGAGTGAGGAGGCAGTGCGTCTCACACACTGTCAGCCCGTGAGCCTGAAAACCTGGAGGAAAAGGAAATTGCTCTTTCTTTGACAATGTGGTGGAACAGAAACAGAAGATTCTCCGCCCGGCCCTCCTCCGGGGGAAGGAGCGGTGCTGTTCTCGCCATCTCCTGAGAAAGAGCAGCTTCCCTCATCTCCGGGTTGCCCATGTCAGGGCCGCTTTATCGCCTCCCTGGACGATTTCGGAGGCCGGCTGGGACGCAGGGGGCACCACGCTCTTGAGAGAGGCTCGACGCGCCGGCCTAGGTGACGATTCGACACGGGGTGGAGCAGCTCTGGAGGACGCAGGAGGGCGCCCACGGCGACAAGCAAACTGGCGCTTGGCCTGCGGCGGAGCGGTGGCAGATGGTGCATCACGCCGGGGCAAGATGTGTTGAATGGCCTCGGTCTGCTTTCTGTACTGCTGAGAACTGCTGGGCACAGTCCTCGCCAGTGTTGCCGAACAGTCCAGCCTGGGAGACGAGAGCATCGAGAAAGCACACTTTGTCAACATTGCTCATCTCAGCAAGGCTGAGCCATAGATGGCGCTCTTGGCCCATCGCCTTCCCAAGGGACCGCGCTGTGACTTTCGTCGCCCACAGGGCGAGGTCAGTAACCGAGCACAGCTCCTGCATCAACCTCGGGTTGGTACTACCCTCGTGCATTTTAGTGCCTTGGCTTGGTGTACTCGCAGGACAGCCAAGACATGCAGGGCAGAGGCGGCTTGGCCCGCAGCACTGCAAGCTTTGGCCATGAGAACAGCCGTCAAGCTTACAGGCTTTGGACAGGAGACGAGGACAATTCCTCCAAGTGGCGGCGTTTTGCGGAAACAGGTGCACTCCACCTGGGGAATGTCAACGTACCCCCTAGCCGCCCCGTCATCGAGGGTAGTGAGGATGGGGGAGGTAGACGAGCAGCTTCCGGCTGAAAAATGGTTCGTGAAGGGGCCAAGATGGCACAGCCGAATCACCAGGGAGCCGCACAGAACAGCTACTGTGGGAGGAGTAAAAGGTCTGTGGGGACTGGCCTGGCGGGAAGGCTCTCACTGTAACCCTCAGATCTCCCAGAGCACTAGCCGATGGTTCTCTGCTCGTAGCAGGGAAGCCAGCACGGGTAGTGACAGAGGGAGCACCCCCCATCCCCGTGAGGAGAGAGAGGCGCGATCGCAGTGCTGCCATGGTTACACGCTCACAGCGAATGCATAAACCATCCACAAACGCAGCTTCAGTGTGCTGGATGCCCAGATACTGAAGACAACGATCGTGGCTGTCGACGGAGGATAGGAAACGACCGCAACCTAGAGGACACGGCCAGAATGGCATCTTTAAAAAGACGCGAACCGACTGTGATTTACTTTTTTAGGAAATCTGCTATTTTAGTTCAAGTGCCCAGGGGAATCACTGATGACAGGGACACCGCTGTTTGCACCGTGACGCCAACCAGAACAGCTTCCAGACAGATGAAGAATGGCTTTGTGAAGATTAGGGTTGGGTACCGAACTCTGTACTTTTAAGGGTACCCACATAATTGCGTCGGTACTACCGAGTACCGATTCACATTAAATCATTTGGTACCAAATTTCGGTACCTGAGAACGCATTTGGGCGCATACGAGAGAGAGAGAGAGAGACCCTGTGACATGATGTCACCCCTGCAACTCTTTAAAACACAACACACAGGGTAAACCAAAATGTTCTGAAGTGTGCTTACATTTCTAGGGTCATATGGTCTCCGCGAAAAGCGGACAGGATGGCGGAGTCCATTCATAAAAACGGAATTTACTCTATAGCGCGGAATACCACGGAATTCGTCAATTTCTGGATGAATAAAAGAAAGTCTGTCACTTAATTTGAATCGCGATATGAACTAGTGTATGTTAATATTAAAACACTAACATGCTAACAAGTTAACATGCACCAGGACACCAGCGCACTGAACGCTCTTTGTTTGCACATGTCATAGTTTACGAATAGATTAAATGAAACGGGACAAAATTAATCTTGACAAACTATATATCATTCTGAAGGTCTAAGCCTCAAGCATCGAAGATAGATCGCTGTTTTTTGATAGAAAGCTTATAAGGAATGTATTTGCTAAATTTATGTAAGCAGTACACATCAAAACGTATAATAAAATGCCAGATTCATCCTGATAATGAGTCTCAAACGCATCCACTGCTGTAAATCCCGGTTTAGTTAGAGAGGTAAGGGTCCACGGAACAACATTCCATCGAGCACTTTTAGTCCAACAAAACAATAACGTTGTAATTTGGATGGTTATTCCTTTGTTTACGTCTCTTTTCTTCAGGGAGAGTTATTTTTTGTGTCCGTTATGGAATAAATTACGCTCAAAAACAGCGTCTTTGTGGTAAAAAAAACAACATGGTTTTGTAGCATGCAGTGTCACAAACAGAATGAGACCATCCAAAAAAAAAAAAAAAGTGAAAGATTCGCGGAAGATTGTTTATTTGAACTCTGCCGCTCTCTCGTGACGGCGCGTGATGCACGCTGTGACGCACCTGTCATCTGATGGGGGTGATATTATTTTATAATTGAAAAACTATGCAGTGGTATGTATAATGACTAAAATAGTTTGTAGAACCCTTCAATACATTTGGTAAATATTTTTCCTCAAACATGGGGGGGGGACTAGAAAAATCTAAGAAAAATGATTGCAGGAATCAAATTTTTCATGGTATCTTCAGATTTGAAATATAAACTCATGAGACATGTGACTTTCAACCCATTACTTTTCTGGATTGCTCCAGGACTGATTTCATGTATTTTTATATGAAGAAAAAAAATCAGTGTAGTACAATTTTTTTTCAAGGCACTTCAGTCTCTATAACTTTTTATCTTTTTGAGCATTATCAACTCTGGATAATGGATAGTAAAGTAAATTGTGTGTGTAGCACACTGAAGTCAGGAACTGTTACAATTTTAAGTTAGGTAGGTCATTTTCAGCTGTGAGTCCCAAAATGGGGGGTGCTGGCTAACAGGTTAAATATGAATCCTGCATGTTCCGCTAGCCTCGGTATGTATGAATGGCGGAGACGCGGTTTTGTTTACTACACAAATACTGAAGCACACGTGAACTAGCGGTGATTTTCGGCCTCTGCATCTCACTACATGACGACATGAACACATGAACTTGCAGGCTGTGAGAGTCACTTCATGAGAATTTTACTGCTTCATTTGAGAAAGCTAGCATCATATCATACTGTATACACACAGAAACTTCATGGCAACCTGTCAAAATAAAAGTGTGGTTTAACATGTAACAGAAATATATTACTCTTGTATTACTTTTGTACAGTATAATGTACGTCTTTATATATTCCATTTACTGTCAAATTTAAATAAAACAATTAAATGATAAAAATAATCATTACAACCACATTAACCACTTAATTGTAGAAAAAAAATACAATTATTATTAAAACTTTTTTAAAGCAATATTCACACAATTTTTCTACCATGTATTAATTTTAACAGTAAACCTCTGTCTGTTTGCCAAAAAAAGAAAAGGGTTTCATTTACATTTGATTAAAAATAAATAAATGTTTCATGCCTTCATTTGATAATCAGAAAAAATAAGACACAAGAAATTCTGGAAGATTTTTTTTTTTAGGGCCCTATTGTTCAAAATGTTGAAATTGAGAGTTTTGGACTTATTTTTTCACTGAAATAAATGCTTTTGTTATTACACCGAGAGTAAAGTACCGAAAAAAGGTACCGTTGGGTACCGGTTTTGAATTTCAGGTACCGATACCGGTACCGTTCCGGTTAAAATGTGAACGGTACCCAACCCTAGTGGAGATCAACACGTTCATTCACTCGGCTCCGAAGCAAAAATCTGATGAGTGGATGCAGCTGTCGCCTATTTAAACCCGTATGCACGGGGAGTGGCTCAGGTATTTCAGACTCGACCTACAATAACTTCAGACTTGACTTGACTCAACAAAAGGACATAAAACAACTTTTTATCCTTAACTGCTGATACCATTCATAAATAATTGTGTGTTTTATTTGTATGGTTTTATTATATCTGCGCCACATATTTCTGTTACATTGCGGTAGATTCAGACCCTTATTATAGAATTTGCTGAGGTATGTCCATGTTTTGTGAGTAAACTTTGACATGTCAGGAGAGCTTGAAACATGGCAGGAGCCACCGTGTCTTATGTTCTCAAATTTGGTTTTACAAATGTGTCAGAATCAGGAAGTTTGGGAAGAGTGGCTAGATGCAAAGAATGCAGGAAACCAATTAAAGACAAAGGAAAGACAATGTCAAATTTCATTAGACATCTAAGAGTGTATCCACAAGGTTATTAATATAAGTATATAAGCAATAAGGGACGAGAGGCCGCTTCGCGCCTAACAACACCCTTCAGCCGTGATTTATTCACTATACAGCACGGCCTCGAGTACCTTATTGCTTTCATAAAATGGTTACCACACAATAAAAAAAAAAAATTAAAACCAAAAATGTATATATTGAAATGTTACTTTTTTGAAGCAAGTTCATTAAATGCTGTCCTTCTGCTAAAAATGTTTTTCCTGACAGCAACAGTAAACTGCAAGAGAATGTTCCGAACATGCCTCATCCAATGGAGCTTAAATAAAAACAGAGAATAGGGCTCTAATCATCTGCTTTGTCATTTATTGTTTTAACACCATATATTATATTTTCTCACACACATACATCTGCTTATTTCTCAGTATGAGAAAACGTCTGTTTTCCGTCTAGAATCATACCTGAAACAGAAAACTAATAAATACATTAAAACAAGTTTTATATTGTTATTAGTGGTATAATTCATAGTAGTTTTGTTATCGTATCAATTTTTCCCCCTTTTTTATAGAAACACTAAATGACAAACAATATCTTAAGCACCACCACCAGTTCTAAGTTCAGTCAACATGACAAATATGAATTCATACTTGTCAGGGTTCTGTTGTGTGTGTCATCTGTTCCTGCCTCTTGTGTCCATATTTGGTTTGTTTCCTGTCCTTGTTTCATGTCATTATGAGTTAAGTATGTTCCAGCTGTGTTTGTCTCGTTATGTGTTAATTACCCTGTGTATATTAGTCCTGTCTTTTGAGTTTGATTTCGTCTGGTCTACTCGTTACTTCCCGGTGTATCCTGTCTCTGAGTCCTGCCTTGTCCTGCCTTGATGTCTCCATTAAAGACTATTATTTGAGTTTAAGTCATCGTCTCCGTGTTCCTGTTCCTCCCTCGTGTGTGCACCGTGACAGAAGACCAGACCCAAACCGTAAGCAGCGCCCATTCACCCCGTTTTGTTTTCCGTTTTCAAAAGTCTTTTGTTTTGTTCTACTTCTGTTTGTCCCGTGGCAAGGAAGTCGCCACTCGTCCTCCTGCCATAGCCCACTGCAGGACGCCGTGGGAGTTCTGGCCGAGAGTCCTCTGGCCGCGAGCCCTAATGCCCGCCGATCGTGGGAGATATCCGCCGCCGGCGGGGGCTATCCCAAGCCCGCCGGCTGGTTGCCTGGTTCCTGGGTCCCGCTGACTCTATGCCCGCCGGCCCGCCTCTGACTCAATGCCCGCCGGCCCACTTCTGACTCAATGCCCGCCGGATCGCTGCTGACTCATGCCCGCCGGATTGCCGCTGACTCAAGTTGTTGAGGATTGTTCCTCCCTCGTGTGTGCACCGTGACAATACTTGGTTATTCTAACTACTAAAGATCTAACATCATATAATGCTAAATTATCATAATGTCATATTATAATGCTTGACTAACTGATGCTAAGTGTCAGTAGATAAATAGTGTCGATTAATTTACAATGTTTTATAATAATAATTTATTCTATTTAGTGTCCATTTCATTCATTTAACATATTTAATATTGGGGCATCCAAGTTATTTGACATTTGAACATTTTTTTTTAAAAAGTAACGCAATAGTTACTTTCCCTGGTAATTAGTTACTTTTATAATGATGTAACTCAGTTACTAACTCAGTTACTATTTGTGAGAAGTAACTAGTAACTATAACTAATTACTTTTTTAAATTAACGTGCCCAACACTGCTTCTAACGAGCTGGTTATCTAAATAAGTTGTTAAACAAGAGAGACATGCAAAATATGCAGAGCGGGGGGGTCGCGAGGACCAGGATTAAGAACTGCTGCTCTATACCACAGGAACATTTTAAACTTACCATGGTCTTGTCTTGTCCACGGAGACTCGTCGAGGGTAGGCGGCTCCTCTAGTCATGGCCGAGGAGGCCATTCCCAGTCGCCTGCCCCCGTGAAATATTTAAAGTTCGCGGCATAGAATCTTTAAAATACGTCCGAGACATACAGTACATGATCAGCATTAAACAGCCTGTGTAAATAATTTTAAATGCAGTCTATAGTATTGTGATTGACTGAAGAAACTGGTTATTTTTAAATATTTGACAAAAACAACAAAAACATTTAATAAGATAATTATATTGTTATAAAAATTACCCTTACAAAGGTTAAAAAATGCTCCTGGAAATCTGTTCCGGGGAGAGAGAGTGATTTGAATATGATCAGGGTCATTCTGGTCATTCATTCAGGGCTATTCTGTGTTTTAACTAATACAAATACAACATTAGGCTGTGGAAGTATAGCCTAGTCTCTTGGAAATGCAAAGAACAGGCTTTCTTCAGCTTTCCTTAAGGCTTGCGTTGTCCTGTTTGCAGTTGGCTAAAAAAGAAAAAATATAATCAGTCCACAGTTTTATGATAAGCTATGAAATCCTTATAATCTAGTGATGATAAACTTACTCTTTGTAAATGAGTAGTGAAATTAAAGAGAGATGCTTTAGCTCCATCCCTATTCTGACAGCCTGACAAGTCTTGTCAAAGTGCTCACTGTACATATTGTGCTCATAACACAATTTAGTTTATGATATAAACTACAATATAAGTTCAAACTTAATAAAAAAAACAACTTTGATTTCATATAAAGTCTCAGCTTTCACATCTTACTAGCGATTTTGCTACCGTTAGCTATTAATAGTCTGACACTGGTGGCTAATTAAGCTGACAAAATAATGCTAAAAATTACCAAAAAACATCCAGAAACAACTGTTCAGTCTTACTGTCACAATCCACTCTGGGGAGCAGGGAAATGAGGAGACGAGGAACTTCTTCAAATCACACTTTATTTCATCAAACACTTGGAACGCTGGAGACACAGAATGACAATAGAGACCGGACACAGAGGCGGGGAAACACAGGGCTTAAGTACTAAAACTAAACGAGGAATAAACTAGATAATTAACAACACAGGGCTGGGGACAAATTAACTAATGATGACAAATGAGGACAGGAACAGGAAGACCAAATATGGGCACAAGAGGGGAAACACGTGACATGGGGAACACAGGTCTGACAGTACTCCCCCCTCCCGAACGGTGCGTATACCATCCAACAGGGGGGGGGGGGGCGCTCTGGAGGCCTCAAGGGACACAGAGACAGAACAGGACAGGAGGCCTCCAGGGCGGCGCCCGTTCCGAGACCCACAGCGGAGCAGGGAGCTCAGGCCATGGCGGAGCAGGGAGCTCGGGAGGCCATGGCGGATCCAGGGACTCGGGAGGCCATGGTGGGTCAAGGACCTCGGGAGGCCATGGCGAAGCGCGGACTCTTGGGGGCGTTCGGGAATCGCGGACTCTTGGGGGCGCTCGGCAGGTGCGGGCACTTGAGGGCGCTTGCGAGGAGCGGGCTCTGGGGTGCGCTGGCGAGGAGCGGGCTCTGGGGTGCGCTGGCGAGGAGCGGGCTCTGGGGTGCGCTGGCGAGGAGCCGGCACTGGAGGGCACTTTCCAGGAGCCGGCACTGGAGGGCACTTGCCAGGAGCCGGCACTGGAGGGCACTTGCCAGGAGCCGGCACTGGAGGGCACCTGCGAGGAGCCGGCACTGGTTGGCACCTGCGAGGAGCCGGCACTGGTTGGCACCTACGAGGAGCCGCACTGGAGGGCACTTGCGAGGAGCCGGCACTGGAGGGCACTTGCGAGGAGCCGACTCTTGGGGGTGCTCTTGAAACGCGGACACTTGGGGGCGCTCTTGAAGCACGGACCCTTGGGGAAGCTCGGGAAGTGCGGTCACTTGGGGGAGCTCTGGAGAGCTGGACGGAACCAGCAGGGGCTCTGGAGAGCTGGGCCCGTATTTATCAAGCCTCTAAGAATTACTCTCAAGAACACTGCTAAGTATTGACTTAAGTGGAAAAAAATTCTTGGCTCAAAGCTGCGATTAAAAGTTAGTTATCAATCATCTCAGTCGTACTTTAAGCGAAGTGTAGGACTAAATCTTAAGTGTCAGTCTTAGAGATGATTCACGACACTTTGCTGTGCCACAAACGGGATTTTGGATGACGACATATGCATGGACCAATCACTGAATAGATTTCCTTAATATTCTCAGATAAATTTACATTGAATGGTTAAATTCCTAATAGGAGTTTACATTCAACACACATTTGACAATAAAGACTTTTCAAGAGAACACATTATGGCAAGGAAACGAAGCATCATCACAACTTAATTTAGGGTGCCGATAGACGATAGTAAAGTGTATCGACTGTTGCTGATGCCTTTGACAACAGCGAGACGATTATTATTATTATTATTATTATTATTATCCGTCAAAAATAGACTTTAATCTTTAGTGATGCAGCGCGGAGAGCCGCTTCAGAAACTTGCCACGGCGCGGCTGATCAGCACCGGTGGCTGTGGAGCTGTAACGCGCAGCAGACGCGTGCAGTGTAAATAAGGGGTAAGAGATTTATTCATCATACAGTGTAGATCGCATAATACTCGCGCTAGACTGAAGTCAGTTATGATGTTGTTTGGTAATGTAAATGTTCATTGCTCGTTTTGAATAACTGAGGAAATGTAACTTGTTTGATTAACTGCTCGTCGCCAAACATTTCAAAGACATTCCTCCTCTGCTGAAAGATTTGCGCACGTCTCTGTCTCTTCAGCGCCATCACAAGCCCCTGCTGGCAACTCCTAACAACTTGAGAGACCTCTCCAGCTGTCTTAAATAACTGGGAGAGTAAGAGTGATTCTTAGCTTTAAGAAATTTGATAACTTGCTTTTATACTTAAGTTTGAAAGTAGGAGTAAATTTCATGAATTCTCAGCACTTAAGACTAAAATGGCACTTTGAGAAGCTTGATAAATACGGGCCCTGGACGGAACCCGCAGGGGCTCTGGAGGGACTGGCCCTGGAGAAGCGGGCACTGGAGAGCGCTGTCGAGGAGCGGGCACTGGAGAGCACTTGCGAGGATTAATGATCAGTGGGCTTGCCATATTCTCTGCCGGCGGGCTTGCCATCTTTGCTGCAGGCGGGCCTGCTTTTCCCGCGAACGGCAGCGGGCATTTTCCCGCGGACGGTGGGACTGTTCCGACTTGGGTCCGGACACTTCCCAAACACCGGTAGACCCCTTCTCTCCAACACAATCCTGTGGTGTCTGGGAGGTCTATGGGGCGATGGTAACAGGCCCCGAGCCGGAACAGGTGGAGGAGGGCTGCGTCCTGCACCTCCGTTACCGCGGCGAGCCCACAGAATTCCCCGGCATACTCCATGAAGGGGAGGTCCCGCCGGATGAGGGCGAAGAGGCGGGCGGCGAACTCCATTGCCGCGGAGGGGGAAAAACAGAAAACAAAAACTTCTCAAAAACAGGAGGAAACAAAAAAGGGTGGAAACGGCACAGAGGTAACTGTATTGTTCCGGTCTTCTATCACAATCCACTCTGGGGAGCAGGGAAACGAGGAGACGAGGAACTTCTTCAAATCACACTTTATTTCATCAAACACTTGGAACGCTGGAGACACAGAATGACAATAGAAACCGGACACAGAGGCAGGGAAACACAGGGCTTAAGTACTAAAACTAAACGAGGAATAAACTAGATAATTAACAACACAGGGCTGGGGACAAATTAACTAATGATGACAAACGAGGACAGGAACAGGAAGACCAAATATGGGCACGAGAGGGGAAACACGTGACATGGGGAACACAGGTCTGACACTTACCTGTGAAAGATAATACCCAGAGATCTGTTTTTATTATTGTACGATGGTTTGTAGACCCCCAAGCTGCCGACGAGTCAGGTATGTTTTCTTCTGTCCTGATGTGAGAGTTATGGAGAGTTGCCCGCACCAATATGGCGGCGCCGTTGACGTGCGGTCGAGCGGCCAATGAGGCGTCTAGGTATTTATTATGTCTATGGTGTTTCCTACGCCCTCTAAAAGTAAAAGACACAAAAAAGCTCATACTTAAACTGCAAAGTTTGGCATCGGTCTGTGTGCTCACGATACAGGAAGATTGCAATGATGAGGTCAAATGGCTAAAGTAGCAGAGAAGTAAATAAGGTATGTTAGCCTGGGATAGATCTCTATTTGAAGAGTAAACAATAAGGCTGTTGTACGTTTAACAATACATCACAACAATATTTTATATTTATCATGCAAACAGAAGTTTCTGCCTTATATAAATCTGCATCAGTTTGCATTCGGGTGTTCACCCGAATACTTTTTTTTAAGTAATAAGCATTTTTCTTACAGAAAGTAATCTGATGGTCTTGGATGTTGATGCAGTGGAGCAGAAATTGGCAGACCCCAGCTTCCAGAAACAAGAGGTATGTTCTAACGTGACCATTTAGCAGATCCACAGGGCTGAACGTTAACATTTTTGCACTTACAGTACTGTGCAGAAGTTTTAGGCCACCATTTTGTTTCTTTCTGTTTTTTAATACTGCCTATAAATTTCCTGTATTTTTTGGTTGTATTCTTATAAAATGATATACCATTTCTAAAAGAACAAATATAATGGTGGCCTGAGACATTTTCATAGCTTTTTTTGCTACAGAGGCAGAATGTTTTTGTACCACAGGCAACACAATTGTAGTACAAGTATAAAACATCTGTTACAGAGGCAACTGCATAGGAATTATAGAAGTGTTCCATATGAATTGTGAGTAAATTTATGTATGGACTCGATGCACACAGTAGATTACAACTTCCAGTGTAAAATAGCAGTGCACCATCGATTAACCTATGGCTGCACGATTTGGGGGGAAATGTAATTGCAATTATTCGGGTAAATTTTTTGTGTTGTCTCCCCAATAATGATAATCTTGTTTTCCGTTAGGTTGCAGTGGTGGCAGAAATTGGAGGGAGTACTGTGGATTAGTGTTGTTTTTGGCGGCCTGTTTTAATTTTAGTTTTAGTCTAGTCTTTGTGTGAAGCTGTCATTTTAGTTTTTATTAGTTTTAGTCACGTTCATACTCTTTTTAGTCTAGTCGAGTTTTAGTCAACTAAAAGTCTGAGCATTTTAGTCTCATTTTAGTCAGAATTATCCATGACTATTTTCGTCTAGTTTTAGTCGACGAAAACTGATGACTATTTTCGTCTAGTTTTAGTCGACGAAAACTGATGACATTTAGTCTAGTTTTAGTCAATGAAAATTGTATTTTAGTCTCTTTTTAGTAATGCAATTCTATTTAACCCAGTCAATATATTATAAGTACCTAGCAGTATAGACGAAACCAAAAATTTATTTTAGCCAAACCCATTTCAAACAAGGTTATCTTATTATATTATTGTTACATTATAGACTCAAGAATACATCCAAAGACACTCTGATTTGAATTTACATTTATTTTACCAACCAAACATATTAGAAGTACACACACATAAATTTAAATAAATAAAAACAATAAATAAAATAAAATAGCATCACATGACAATGCCAGAAAAAAATATATACATTCAAGTTTATCAAAGAGAAACAAGGTGCTTGAATGCTCGAGCTACAATAACATACTAAAAAGTGCAAATAAAATGTGTGTGTCTGTTACTTGTATTGCTTGTAAACTGAAGTCAGATGAAGCCGGCCATCGGTCCCTTTCTCTGTGTCATACTTAACTTTGTTTGTTGTCGCCTTCTAAATAATGCCGCGAGTGGAGCTTGAGGAAGTGACGTCGCCTGCGTCTGTGCAGACTGTTGCCAAGTCCGCGGAATTGGGCCACTTTAACACTGTTGCTGCGGGTTGTTTTTCATGTCCGCGGGTTGAAGCGACCCCAATAACGTGATATTTAGACCCTGGAACTTTACCGGGGAACCCCCCTCGAAATGTGATAGGTCTAGTTTTGAGTAGCAATTGGGCGGGTTTTGTTGCGAAAACCTGGCAACCCTGACAGCCCCTGAAGTAACGTTAAGTCACATGAAACAGAAATACTGCAAAATAATAATAACGCGACTAAACGAGACAAAATAACGTTATAACATTTTGTTTCGTCTCGTTTTGGTCAAAGAAAATGAAGAGACAGTTTAGCATAGTTTTTATTTTGTAAACCACATTTATTCTCATTTTTATTCGTCAACGATATTGCATTATACATTTAATTATCGTCATCATCACATGACCAGCATTTACGTTGCGTCTCGTCTCGTTTTCGTCACGTGATAAAGGTTCGTTGACGACGATATTTAGTCATAATTTTCTTTGACGAAAGCAACACTACTGTGGATGAAGCCACAAGAAGAATGATGGCCTTCCTTTTGGACCACCCCTTATCAAGAGAGTTCAATTTTGTTGGCTGGCATGGAAAGCGAGCGTTTCGGGGGCTCAAACTGCTTGTGTTGTATAAGGTATGTTTACTTGCTGTTGGATTATTTATAACATTCATGTGCAAACAAGAGGTTATTCGGTAGATTTGAGTTTGTTCTTCATAAATCAGTGGAATCATATGAGTTTGATTGTATGCAAATAATTGTCCGATAAATTATGAGAATATGGACCAGGTGTACTGCTTATTTTAGTGATAAGTAACTGTTAATTTGTGGTGTAGCGGTCACAAAACTCAGTTTATAATAAATAATACAATTCTAACTTTATTAAAGATGAGTACACTCTAAAAAATGCTGGGTAAAATATGGATGAACCCAGCGATTGGGTTGTTTAGACCCAGCGGTTGGGTTACTGCCCAGAAGGTTGTGTTAAACATTTAACCCAGCTGTTGGTTGAAAACAACCCAGCATGTGTTCTGTCCAATATTTACCCAGCACTTGGTTGTATTTAACCCAGCATTTTTTAGAGTGTACACTAATACAAGTGAAGTGATACTAAAATAAGAATAAATTAAGACATCAGATGCAAAAACCATCTGAAATTTTCTTCTAAAATAATTTTTATCAGACTCTTATGTTTATGTTCAGTTATTTCACTGTAATGGCAATGAAAAGGACCTATATTTGCCTGATAAAAATTATAATTGTTTAAAAGAAAAAATTTTAAAAGAAAAAGATTTTGACATTTGTGTTTAAATGAGACATTTAATGTTTGTGTGAACTATGCCTTTAAATGTTGCCCTGTGCCCTTGTTTACACAGAAATAATTTGTTTATGATAGAATATTATATCCGATACCATTATTGTATTTCCTGAAAAAATATAAAAATGGAGATGACTGCTTATTTATTGCAAGGGCTTAAATATGGAATTTAATCTAAACTTTGCTCTTTGTGTTTTACAGGAAGCTTGAAAAAATTCTCTTACAAACCAAATTACCAGAAAAGAGGCAGAAAAGTCAGTGTCAAAGTGGCTAATCGGTGACGGGAGGAAACCATTCTGCGAGGTCACGTAGTGGAGAGCAAGATGGGTAAGTCTTAAGATATTCTTGATTTTTAAATGGAAATACAATCTTTAAAAAGACAAGAATCATCTGTTTTAACTGAAAAAGTGGCACAGTGGTTGATTATATGTTGTCTTTTCAAAGGGCCGTTGTGAGCGAGGACAGAGGAGTGAGGAGCTGCACTGTTGGGTTGTTTGTGAAATGCATTTTAGAGTTTTCAGATATGCATACAAACGATACAAGTTATGCCAAATAATGTTTGTCAGGAGCTTCACTTTAACTTTAAGATCCTTATGATTTGTAAAGTTGTAAATATACAAGTTGTAATGGTCCTGTTCAAATTATTCCAACGAAACCTTGCTTAAAGCATTCAGAATAAAAGTTATGAAGTTTTTGCAAGAAATATCGTTTTTTCAGGAGCTTAAAATTAACTTTTTTTTTTAGACACTTGTGTTTTATAAAGTTGTAAATGTACAAGTTATGATAGTCATGTTTAAATTATTCTAAATAAACTGCTTAAAAGCATGAACTACTGTTTCTGTTTATTGAATACCTTTAGCATTTTAGTGAATTTAATGTAATGTTTGTGTTTAGGGGTTTACTGTAAAATAAGGTAACCCAAGCAGACAAATATATTAGCCCATGTGAATACCTGTTGTGGCCCAAAACAGACCTACATAATACCTAGCTGGGTCCCATCATTAACCCATGTAGGCAGACTCATGTAGGCACCAAATGGGAGCTACCTGGTTAACCCATATGGGCCCTATATGGAGCCCATCAATGGCCCATCATCAGCCCATCTGGACTAACCCATGTAGGGCCACCATGGAAACTGAGGACAAAATTAGCTGGGTCCCAGTTGGGCCCCAGATATTGGCAACCCCTATGGGCCCCACATGGCTGTGTTGGCTTTGCACGTAAAACAGACTTTCCCGAAAACTCTCCTCTGGATTCACAAACGCTTCGTAAACATCTGATTTGATAGTTAAACATGCGCATGTTAATGAATTCCAATCATTTGTAAATAGGGCGCTTGTGCACGCTCATTCACAATTAGCATAATCCCCTCCTATGACTAGAGCTACGCAAATTTCTTGTCCAGGAATGCAGTGGAATATTCTGGTCTACTTTCTCAAGTTTGGCTCCAGTATATTGCATAAATGCAAAAAAGACTAATAGGCCATATGGCTAACAATAAATATTCAATAACGTGTGTCCACCTGTCACATGTCAGGACTGTTTTGTGTTCTTTGTTTTTCCCCTGTCCTTCCTGAGTTTCCTTATTTGGTATTGCCTGTCCTTGTTTCCTGTCATTAGTCGTTATCGCTTAGTCATATCACCTGTGTTTAATTAATCATCTCGTTTACTCCTTTGTTCCTGTTCCTTTATAAACCTTCAGTTTTGTTCTAGCCTTCATCGAGTCTTAAGGTTATTTTGGTTTATGCTGTGATCTGTTCCAGTGAGTTCATTTAAATTATTAAAAAATACTTGTTTCTCTAAATCCCTCGTCTTCCTGCTTGTTTGGATCAGCTAACCGTGACAGAAGACTCGACCCTAAAACTGATAAAAATTTATTTTGATGACTCACGCCACCAAGGAGCCTCTGGATTTTGCACGGGCTTTTGTTCGGCTCGCCCTCACCAGCTCCCTAGAGGGAGATGTGTTCAAAACGCTGTTCCGGCTCGGGATCTCATACCACCAAAGGATTGAGCTCCCAGACACCTCCAACCTTAACTGGAGGGAAGCGATTATCAGGTGTCTGGAGAGTCTCCGATCCCGAGCCGGAACCCCGCCCGCGGCGATGATGGTTCCGCCGCCCGAGGTGGCGATGATGGTTCCGCCGCCCGCAACGATGATAGTTCCGCCTCCCGAGGCGATGAAGATGTTTGCACCGCCCGAGGCGCCGAATATTGTGCCACCACCCGCGGCTCCTGTCCTCTCCCCAGTGCCTGTTCCTCGCAAGTGCCCACCAGTGCCTGCTCCTCGCAAGTGCCCGCTCCTCGCAAGTGCCCTCCAGTGCCCGCTCCTCGAAAATTCCCACCCTCCCACCCGCTCCTGCCTCCTGCACCGCTGTCGTCTGGCAGCCCCTCTGCTCGCCCTCAGCCCTCCATCAATGCGGTGCGAGCCCCACGGGACTGCCATCCTCCAGCGTCGCTGGGGCTGGAGTTTCCTTCACCTCCACCTCCAGCCTCCGAGGCCCGGACTCTGCCTCGGCCCGTAGACCCAGTGGCTCCACCTCGGCTCCTAGCTCCCTCTCCTCCACCGTCATCCATCGATCCTCCAGCTCCACCGGGCTCCCTTGTCCCTCCGGCTCCGCCTTGGTTGGGCGTCGACCCGCTATCGCCTCTGGACTCCTCTCCTCTGGCTGCGCCTCGTCGCTCCATCCCACCGGCTCCGTTGGGCTCCTTCCTCCCGCCAGCTCCACCTTGGTCCTCAGTCGCTCCGGCTCCGCCGCGGATCTCCGGATCTCCGCCTCCGCCTCGGTCGCCAGAGCCCTCGGCTCCACCCTGGCCCCCGGATCCTCGGCATCCCCCTGGCTCATTGGCTCTCCGTCTCCACCTCAGGCTCCTCCACCACCTGCTCTGCCGCCGTTGGTCGGCCCCCTGGAGTCGGCGGCCATCTCTCCTCCCTGGCTCCTCCCTCCTTCGTCGCCTCCCTGGTCTCTGTCTGAGCCTCCTCCTGAGCCGCCTCCAAAGTTCCCACCCGCCCCTCCCCTTTGGATGTTTCTGCGGTGCGAGGATGCACCTTCCGGGAGGGGGGCGATATGTCACGTGTCAGGACTGTTTTGTGTTCTTTGTTTTTCCCCTGTCCTTCCTGAGTTTCCTTATTTGGTATTGCCTGTCCTTGTTTCCGGTCATTAGTCATTATCGCTTAGTCATATCACCTGTGTTTAATTAATCATCTCGTTTACTCCTTTGTTCCTGTTCCTTTATAAATCTTCAGTTTTGTTCTAGCCTTCGTCGAGTCTTAAGGTTATTTTGGTTTATGCTGTGATCTGTTCCAGTGAGTTCATTTATATTATTAAAAAATACTTGTTTCTCTAAATCCCTCGTGAATCCCTGAAAACGGCCAGCTGGTGGCACTTGAAAACGCTTTTATGGCACAGCGTTTTTCCCATAGACTGTAAAAAAAAAAAGTTTTTCCAGCTGTCGATTTGGTTGCTATGAGGTGGAATATTCATGGCAGTAACGTATTACTAGTATCTCATTTTGAAGAATATTACTGAATATAAAAATGCAGTAACCAGTAATATTAACTTCTCTATTGTTGTTCAGTAGTTGTACAAGTAGGATGATTGGTCGGTGTAGTATCTGTCCCGCCCCTCCTCCATTGATTGGACGGCTGGGTAAAAAGTAACAGTGATAAGCGCTGCGTTCTACCGAAAGCTAAACCGGAGCTAAACAGTTTATCACCTCTCAGCTACAAAAAAACAAACAAACAAAAAAAAAAACAGAGCAAACGAACTTGTAAAATATTATAATGGCAGTGCATCAAAATTCAGTGTCATCAGTTTGCCAAAAAGAACACAGAAGGTTTTACGCACCATTTAATTTTAAATTTCTTTCATAGCAACTAACGTTTTGAAAATACAAACATTTTATGAATCCAAAGATTTACGTCAGAACGGCTTTACGAACGATTTACACAAAAATGTGTTCTGCTCGTGTTTCATGAATGAGGCCCATTGTGTTTCTGAAAGCATTTACCACAGCAACATATTTTTTATATATTTAGTAAATATGTTCTTAATATTTTTATTTTAGTTTTTATGTTTATGTCTTGATATTCATTCCAGTTTGAGCAATTCTGATTCTTGAACAGTAAACTTTTAAGTGTCAGCTTTGTAAACATATGTTGATTATGTAACTAGTCAGAAAGACTCATGAGCAGCAACCTTTATATTTTGGGTATGTCATTTATGTCTCATGCCAAAATGGGGGGTGCTTGAGAAGGGGTTAAAGGTATATGCACGGAAACAGCATCTTTTTGTGTCTGTCAAAAAATGGTCATTTTTAGCATAGTATGATAAATGATTTGTGTTATGTTTTGAGCTGAAACGTCACAGACACATTCTAGGGACACATGAGACTTATATTATATCTTGTAAAAAAGGGCATAATAAATCCCCTTTAACCCTCATGTACTGTACATGTCAAATTGACCCGATTTGATTTGAGTTGTCCTAAATATCAGTTAACTAATGTTTTTTTTTTAAAGTTTTGTGACTTTTTCTCATTTAGAAAACATGCATGCAATGTTTAAACATGCTTTTTTGTAAACACGTGTTTTGACATGTCCACAATTTTTTTTTACGTTTGTACTGTTCCCTGGTCAATTTGACCCGTGTCACAAGGAAGAAGAGTCAGGATTCAATAGCGGATGCTAAACAAACAGTTTATTAGAAAATCTCAGAAGATACACAAATGCGAGTCCACATCAGTCTGGCTGAGGGCTGAAAAGTCTCTGTAGCGCAGGGATGCAATGGGCAGCTCACGGAAGAAGAAATCCCAGGAAGAGGCCAGGAATCCAACCAAGGAGCCAGTCACAGGAGCAACAGAGAGACCAGGAACGCGAGGACAAACACCAAGGATCTGACAATACAAGGCGATGTTAGCACATCTAATATAGAGCCGCAAACGAGCCACACCTGGACTGATTAGCTCGCTGCGGTAATCAGACACACCCACTCACACACACACAACAGTACCAAGCACAGATGAGACCGTGATCCCATGAACCGTGACAGTACCCCTCCTCCTAAGATCGCCTCCTGGCGTTCTCTGCTGATCTTACCTGTTGATTGTAATCATCAATAAGTGAGTATTCCAATATGTCCCTGGCAGGAACCCAACTTCTCTCCTCCGGACCGTAACCTTCCCAGTCCACCAAGTACTGGAATCCGCGTCCCCTCCGTCTCGAGTCCAGAATACGATTAACCGAATAGGTAGGTTCCTCATCTACGAGACGCGGCGGTGGAGGAACCGGAGTAGGCGGATTAAGTCGTGAATGAAAAACTGTTTTAATTTTGGAAACATGGAACACGGGATGAATTCTCAGGTACGCCGGAGGAAGTTTGAGGCGGACTGCCACTGGGCTAAGAATCTTAGTGACAGCAAACGGGCCAATAAATTTGGGAGCAAGTTTACTACATACGGGGCGGAGCGTAATGTTCTTAGTGGAAAGCCACACTTCTTGACCTACGACGTAGACGGGAGGCCTCGACCGGTGGCGATCGGCCTTGGCCTTGGTGCGTGCTCCCACCCGGAGAAGAGTCTCACGGGCTCTTCTCCAGGTGCGACGACACCTCTGGATGAAGGCGTGAGCAGAGGGGACCGCGACTTCAGATTCCAGACTGGGAAAAATAGGTGGCTGGTAACCTAAGCTACATTCGAACGGCGAGAGGCCCGTAGACGACACTGGCAACGAGTTATGAGCGTACTCAACCCACGAGAGTTGTTGGCTCCAGGAAGTGGGATTCTGTGTGACTAAACACCGCAACACCCTCTCAAGATCCTGATTAGCCCGCTCAGTCTGACCGTTGGTCTGAGGGTGAAACCCCGAAGACAGACTAACGCTCGCCCCCAGCAAACGACAAAACTCTCTCCAAAATTTGGATACGAACTGGGGCCCTCTGTCAGAGACCACATCTACCGGGAGGCCATGAACACGAAAGACGTGATCTACAACGGTCACCGCTGTCTCCTTGGCAGAGGGTAATTTGGGCAAGGGAATGAAATGAGCCGCCTTCGAGAACCGGTCCACTACGGTCAAAACAACCGTATTGCCCTGGGAGGGCAGTGACGAAATCGAGTGCGATGTGGGACCAGGGTCTCGAAGGGACGGACAGCGGTTGGAGTAGCCCCTCTGGCGGACGATTGAAAGTCTTACCCCGAGCACAGACTGAACAGGCCAAAACAAAATCCCGGACGTTGCGGGCCATGGAAGGCCACCAGAACCGTTGTTTAACAAGAAAGCTAGTGCGACCAATTCCTGGATGGCAAGCCACATTAGAGCAATGACCCCACCGAATGACATCGGACCGTAATCTCTCCGGCACAAACAACCGGCTCGTTGGGCATCCGGGCGGAGGCGTTACCCTTTCTAAGGCTGTGCGAACCTTCGACTCGATCTCCCAAGTGAGCGTAGAGACAACAAGTCTCTCAGGTATAATGCACTCGGGAGAGGACAGGCGTTCGGAATGGTCAAAAATGCGTGACAGCGCGTCGGGTTTGGTGTTCTTAGAACCCGGTCGGTAAGAAAGGGTGAACTCGAAACGACCAAAAAATAATGCCCAGCGAGCCTGCCTGGAGTTAAGGCATTTGGCGGTTCTGATATACTCAAGATTCTTATGATCGGTCCAGACGATGAAAGGGACCCTCGACCCCTCTAACCAATGACGCCATTCCTCCAAAGCCAACTTAACGGCCAACAACTCTGTTACCAATGTCGTAATTGCGTTCGGCAGGAGATAATCGATGAGAGAAAAACGCGTAGGGATGAACCCTGTCGTCCAAAGCAGCACGCTGAGATAACACCGCACCTACCCCCACCTCCGACGCGTCGACCTCCACCACGAATTGACGTGTGGGATCAGGGGCGACGAGAATGGGAGCCGAAACGAAGCGGCTCTTGAGGTTGGAGAATGCGGCTTCAGCTGCACTCGACCACCTGAACGTCACCCTGGTGGAGGTCAAGGCAGTCAGAGGAGCAGCTAGTTGGCTGAAATTGCGAATAAAACGCCGGTAGAAATTGGCGAACCCCAGAAACCTCGTCTCATCTCCTCCTTGAGGGCGTTGAATGAGGAACAGCAGAGATGTTGGTTCTCCCACACCGCCGTTCTCCACAACGCTGCTTCACCAGTCAGCAGCGTCAACACCAAGGCCACCCTCACTTCCTCAGTGGCAAATGTCAGAGGCTGGAGGGAAAAGCACATAGAGCATTTAGTTAGAAAGGCTCTGCAGAGATCGGGTTCCCCGCCGTACATCTCTGGTGTGGGTAGTCTGGGTTCATGCTGACGAGCATTGTCTGCTGGAATCGGGGGAACGGGCGATGGGGGTGGCGCAGTGGGTGCTCTTAAAAGCTGTAATTGGGTGGTGAGCTCGGACACCTGCGCTACGAGTGCTTGCACGGCACGCCCGGTTGCCAGCATTTGCTCATCCTGGCGATCCATACGAGCATTGTTAGAGGCAAAAAGACCTTGCAGTGTTGAAGCCTCCGCTGAATCCATCTTAAGGGTCAGATCCTTCTGTCACAAGGAAGAAGAGTCAGGATTCAATAGCGGATGCTAAACAAACAGTTTATTAGAAAATCTCAGAAGATACACAAATGCGAGTCCACATCAGTCTGGCTGAGGGCTGAAAAGTCTCTGTAGCGCAGGGATGCAATGGGCAGCTCACGGAAGAAGACATCCCAGGAAGAGGCCAGGAATCCGACCAAGGAGCCAGTCACAGGAGCAACAGAAAGACCAGGAACGCGAGGACAAACACCAAGGATCTGACAATACAAGGCGAGGTTAGCACATCTAATATAGAGCCGCAAACGAGCCACACCTGGACTGATTAGCTCGTTGCGGTAATCAGACACACCCACTCACACACACACAACAGTACCAAGCACAGATGAGACCGTGATCCCATGAACCGTGACAACCCGCCTATTTTTATGTTCTAAGGCAAATCTACAGACCCAAAATAATAACATTTATTGGTTATATTTTATTATTTTATTTTTTTACTATCCTATGAAGCTAAAAAAGCTTTTCCCCACTAATTTCAATACAGAAAAATATTTTGTCAGCCAAAGATGGTAAAAAAATTGTTTTTTTCAGTCTATCTGAAATACTATTAAACCTATGTTGTTTTTCTTGAAATTTTGTGACTTTTTCTCATTTAGGGTCATGAACATGCATGCAAAGTTTCAACATGCTGATGTGTTTTGACATGATTTAAAAAAAAAATAGTTACGTTCGTACTGTTCCCGGGTCAATTTGACCCGCCTATTTTAAAGGTGCCATAGAATGCATTGATACAATATTTTAAATTGTTCTCTGATATCTACATAGAAGGTATGTGGCTTAGGTAAGTGCAAAAATTCTCCAGAAACAGTTTTACATGTCCATTTACAACCCTAGGGTTTCTCCCCAGAATGAAACGGTCTGTCATTGGCTTATTTAGAAGGATCATGAATAATAATGTTGAGCTCTGCTCTGATTGGCTGTTTCACAGTGCAGCTCAATGTTGAGCTCTGCTCTTATTAATATGCTGGGCATTGAAACTGCTTTCAAATGCACAATCGCGTTTTTCTTTCACTTTCGCTTTCGCGATCGCACAAACTCTGTTTACACTATGGCGTGGCAGTACTTACCACACATTTTACAAGTTCAGATGCTTGTCAGTGGTGCTCAGGATCTGTAAATCATTCACTATTATCCTCAACTCTCCTTACTCTGTTTATGTGGTAAGTGAAATCTTATGTACTGTAACAGGCTACCGCTAGCAAGGAGCTAACCATGTCCCTTTAGTGGCTCGCATTATTTTATTAGAACGCGTTATTTGCTTTCCGTGCCTTTCTGAATACAGACACCAACCCATTCCTGCACTTCACATCCCCTGCACAGCCTGGAACATAACATTTATTTCCATGATCTGCCATTTTTGCTGTTGTCCTCGTTTGTTTCTTCACAATACCTGCAGAACTTCTGATGATTCGGCTGTGTAGGTTCGGCTGGCCTAGAACATGGGCGGGTATATGCAAATGTTGGGGGCGTAACTATTAGTGATCCCAACTGTTTTGTCACAGTCGGTGTTATGTTCTAATTCGCCAATTTTTCAGTGGTCTTTTTTATTCACGATATTTACATAAGAAGGAGGAAACAATGGTGTTTGAGGCTCATGGTATGTCATTTCCATGTACAGAACTCTTATTATTCAACTATGCCAAGGTAAAGACAGTTTTCCATTCTATGGCAGCTTTAATCTTCTAAGGCAACTCTACAGACCCAAAATAATAAAATGTATTGGTTAGATTGTGTTATTTTAGTTCTTTACTATCTTATGAAGCTACAAAGGTGATTTTCCCCACTTATTTCAATGCAGAAAAATATTTTGTCAGCCACAGATTGTAAATATGAGCTAAATTTTATTTTTTTCAACCTATCTGATATATTATTTAACTCATGTTGTTTTTCTTGAAATGTTACTTTTTCTCATTTAGGGTCATGAACATGCATACACAGATTCAACACACTGATGTGTTGTGAAAGGTACATACAGAAATTTTTATACGTTTGTGATGTTCACGGGTCAATTTGACCCGCATAGGCAGCCATTCAAAAGCAACTGTACAGACACAAAATACAAACAAATTCCTTTGTTGTATGTCAGAGCTCCTCAACTCTCTACCTGAAGTGCCTCCTAGTGTCAGTGTCTTGATGAGTTTAACAACTTTTTAATGTCAAAGTTTGTGAAAACAAAACTGTTTAGCCTTTTAACTGTAAGTCCCATTTTAGGAGCATAGACATAAAAACACTTTTCCTAAAATTCTTATAAAACTTGAATACGTCAGAGCACAGACTTAAGATTGGTATATTTTTAAAGGTGAAACATCACAGATTGTCGTAGAAGTAAAAAGCAGTTATAAAAGTAAATTTATAAAAAAGTTATAGAAGTTTAAATTTAAAATGTAAAAATATATATTTTTTATATTTTATATAAAATTGCAATTTTACAAAACACGTTTACCACCAAATCTTCAAGAAAATCAACGCCAATTATCTGAACAAGTTTTGTGCCAAATTTTAGGTTGATCTCAAAAAATGAACTTTAAAATACGATATTGTGGATGCAGTACCAAACATTTCCACTAGATGATATAGAGGGACTCTTTATTTCCATTTATTGTTTGAGTGTTCTGAACCATATATTTCCATAATTTTCAAAATATTTATGAAGTAGACATCCTATTCAGAAATAGTTTGGGCAGTAACTGTCACAGTGCACACACGAGGGAGGAACAGGAACACGCAGACGAGGACATAAACTCAAATAATAGTCTTTAATGAGACATCAAGGCAGGACAAGGCAGGACTCAGAGACAGGATACACCGGGGAAGTAACGAGTAGACCAGACGAAATCAAACTCAAAAGACAGGACTAATATACACAGGGTAATTAACACATAATCACATACACACAGCTGGACACAAATTAACTCATAACGACATGAAACAAACCAAATATGGACACATGAGGTGGGAACACATGACACACATGACAGAGGACTGACATTACTCCCCCCTCCCGAAAGGCTCGTCCCGAGCCTCAACAGTTCCATCGGGGAGGGGGGGTGGGCGCTCTGGAGGCCCCTCAGGACAAACACGGACAGGAACACAGGACGGGGACCTCCAGAGCGGAACAGACAGACAGGGACCATGGCGGAGCTGGGACCTCTGGAAGCAATGGCGGTGCAGGGAGCTCAGGTGGCCATGGCGGAGCTGGGAGCTCTGGATGCCATGGCGGAGCTGGGAGCTCTGGAGGCCATGGCAGATGGTCTTCGGGGGTCTTGGCCTCAGTCCCCTCGGCCCGGCCCCTACAGCCGGAACCCCTTTTACCCCCAAAAAAATTTCCCTGGGGAAGTCAGGGGGTATCAGGAGCCCTCCGGGGCTAGACAGACAGGACAGGACAGCCCACAGGAACAGGAAGCCCTCCAGGGCTAGCTCGGAGGCTGAGGCTTCTTCTGGGCATGACCAGGAGTCAGAGGCCCTCACAGGGTCCCTCAGCGACCGCCTCCACCTCCACGACAAGGGGGCAGGTGGCTAGAATGGCCTCCATGGCCACAACAAGAGGAGCCGCCTGCCCCAGATGAGTCTCCGTGGACAAGACCGACAAGATTGGATTAAAACTGCTCCTGTGGACACAACACGACTTAAAACATGTCTCTGGGGACATGGCACGGCACTCCTGGCCGTGATGTGGACTCGATCCACGGGGATAGGGTTAGCGGCGGCCAGCAGGCATGAGTCAGCGCCAATCCGGCGGGCTTGAGTCAGCGGCAATCCGGCGGACTCGCGGCACTCGCGGCGATCCCGCCGAACTCCCACGCCGTCTTGCAGTGGGCTATGGCGGAATTACGAGCGGCGACTTCCTTGCCGCGGGACAGACACAAACAAACAGACTGGAACAAAACAAAAGACTTTTGAAAACGAAAAAACAAAACGGGGTGAATGGGCGCCGCTTACGGTTTGGGTCTGGTCTTCTGTCACGGTGCACACACGAGGGAGGAACAGAAACACGCAGACGAGGACATAAACTCAAATAATAGTCTGTAATGAGACATCAAGGCAGGACTCAGAGACAGGATACACCGGGGAAGTAACGAGTAGACCAGACGAAATCAAACTCAAAAGACGACTAATATACACAGGGTAATTAACACATAATCACATACACACAGCTGGACACAAATTAACTCCTAACGACATGAAACAAGGACAGGAAACAAACCAAATATGGACACATGAGGTGGGAACACATGACACACATAACAGAGGACTGACAGTAACTTTAATATTTGATTTGAATTCAATCTCTAAAACACATAAAAACGTACGTATAGAATAAGAGTGTGTTACGCACCTTATTACAAATGCAGAATCTATCGCTATGTATCTATTGCTCTGTCATTTCTTTGAAAAACAGTCACCAAATATGAAAACTAGAGTCGAAAACCTTTCAAATGATATATAGTTTGTCAAGATTACTTTAGATTTAGACCAAGATATTATAGTTAAAAAACGTGTAATCACAAACATTTCACAGGTGTGGGGGAGAGGCAGACAAAAATAGTGGTTAAAAACATTTTTATAAATCATAAATTCAGATAATCATTCTTTGAAATGTGTGAAAAGTACTGATTTAAAAGTTTATTGATTGTATGTTTTTTTTTCATATCGTAATTTTTGTGGAATTACATTGAATCCAATACGGGTCAATTTGACCTGGACGATACAGGAAGTCACCTGTTTTTGAAAAGTACATGCGGGTTAAGCCTTGCCAATTTACACATTCAAGAGATTTTAAAATATTCAAAGGCAAGAAATCTAGTCCCACCAAGCCTCCTAACTCCGCCTGCTCTGTTGGCTCTGTCCATTATTCTGGCTCTGCCTTCCCCACTGGTTCATTTCCTTGGCTTCTCCTTGTCCTTCTGCTCAGCTGGCTTTTCCTGGTCTTCAGGCTCCACCAGCACAACCACGGTCTCTGAGCCAACCGCATCAACTATGGTCGAAGGACTTATGCACACAGCCTGGGACTTGTCACACTTTGGATCCACCACAACCCATCAGCTCCACTGTGGCCTGTCATGTCTCTGGTTTTACCGGGGTCCCTCGTCCTACTATCTCCGCCTTGGTTTGTCATCCTCCTGGTTCCACTGTAAACTAGTCATTCCACTTCTCCATCCCTTTGGATCCGCCGTCATCATCATTCCCCTCCAGCTCCACCTTGGTCTTGCCAACCTCAGGTTCCACCTTGGACCTCGAATCTCCAGGCTTTACCTCAGCTTTCCAGGCCGGTGCCATCACCCTGGCTCTGCTCTGGACTTTGTAACAGCCATGTTGTTCATGTTAATGTCCCTTTAAATCTGTTTTGTGGTAAGTTTGAATGCTGTTCTGTGAGCAAGCATGTTCAGAGAGAGTTGAGAGCGAGGAGAAATGGTCGCTCTACTGCTGACTACCACATTACTGTGTCTAACTTCTTTTCTTTTTGTTTGTTACGTTACCAGTGTGTTTTACTTCCCGTTTTGTACTCACTCTTTCACATGTGTGTGAGTATGCTGGTGCAAACAACTATAAAGGCTTGTGGAATGACCAGCTGATTGCCTAGAGTTTTTCTTCTTTTGCCTTCTGTTTAATCCGGGTAGACTTCCCCTCTCTGGTAGATGTTACAACTTCACTGTCTAAGGCTTTCCATGGGTCAACAACTCTATTTGCCTCTGTCAAGGCATCCCAGTTTGCCGGATTCACCAGCTCCTCCATGCTCTTTTCCTCCACCAGACCATGATGGTGGTCTCTGGAAGATCATTGTTTCTGAATTTTTAGTTACTGTTTCCTTAGTTGCCTTGGTTTTTTATTATGTCCTAGTTCATTTCCATGGTGTCTGATTATGGGTTATGTTCTTACCCTTTGTCTTTATTTGGTTGTTAGTTTTCCCATATGTAGAATATAATGCCCTGTGTTTGTGTCTAATGTTTGTTTGTTATTGTTGTTGCTGTTTTTGATATCTTTGTATCTTGCATTCCTGAGTTCTTTGTTTTTTTAAATAAATACTACTGATGCAAGTTGTCCAAGAGTCCAAGCCTCTACCCTCTCCCTTCTTGCTACTTTGTAACACATAAATACATACATACATTATGTTTTTGCATTCCTGTAATGTACAACCCCAAATCAGAAAAAGTTGGGACAGTATGGAAAACGCAAATAAAAAAGAAAGTAGTGATTTCTAAATTTACTTTGACTTGTATTTCATTGCAGACAATATGAACACAAAATATTTCATGTTTTGTCTGGTCAACTTCATGGCATTTGTAAATATACATCCTTTCCTGTCATTCAGACCTGCAACACATTCCAAAAAAAGTTGGGACAGTAAAGCATTTACCATTTTGTAATGTTGCCATTCCTTTTCACAACACTTAAAAGACGTTTAGGGACTGAAGACACCAAGTGATTTAGTGTTTCAGGTGTAATTTTGTCCCATTCTTCCTGCAAACAAGTCTTAAGGTGGGCAACAGTACGGGGTCTTCGTTGTCGCATTTTGCGCTTCAAAATGCGCCACACATTGTCTATTGGAGACAGGTCGGGACTGCAGGCAGGCCAGTCAAATACCCGTACCCTCTTCCTCCGCAGCCAGGACTTTGTAATGTGTGCAGAATGTGGTTTTGCATTGTCTTGTTGAAATATGCATGGACGTCCCTGGAAAAGATGTCTTCTTGAAGGCAGCATATTGTGCTCCAAAATCTCTATGTACTTTTCAGCATTAATGGTGCCATCACAGAAGTGCAAGTTACCTTTGCCAAGGGCACTGACACAACCCCATACCATGACAGACCCTGGCTTTTGGACTTGTTGCTGGTAACAGTCTGGATGATCCTTTTCTTCTTTGGTCCGGAGCACACGGCGTCCATTCCTCCCAAAAAATACCTGAAATACTGATTCATCTGACCACAGTACACGTTTCCACTGTGTGATGGTCCATCCCAGATGCCTCCGAGCCCAGAGAAGTCGACGGCGCTTCTGGACACTGTTAACATAGGGCTTCCTTTTGGCACAGTACAGTTTTAACTGGCATTTGTGGATGTAACTACGTATTGTGGTACTTGACAAAGGTTTGCCAAAGTAGTCCTGAGCCCATGTGGTGATATCGCTTATAGATGAATGACGATTCTTGATGCAGTGAGGGATCGGAGATCACGGTTGTTCAGCTTAGGCTTGCGCCCTTGTCCTTTACACACTGAAATTCCTCCAGATTCCTTGAATCTTTTAATTATGTTATGCACTGTTGAAGGTGAAATATCCAAATCTCTTCCTATCTTTCTTTGAGGAACATTGTTTTTAAACATTTCAATAATTTTCTCACGTATTTGTTGGCAAACTGGCGATCCTCGGCCCATCTTTGCTCCTAAAGGACTAGACCTTTCTTGAATGCTGCTTTTGTACCAAATCATAATTACAATCACCTGTTGACATCAACTGTTTCAAATCACATCATTATTTAACCAATTTACCTCATTACTAGCCCTAAATTGCTCCTGTCCCAACTTTCTTTGGAATGTGTTGCAGGTCTGAATGACAGGAAAGGATGTATATTTACAAATGACATGAAGTTGACCAGACAAAACATGAAATATTTTGTGTTCATATTGTCTGCAATGAAATACAAGTCAAAGTAAATTTAGAAATCACTACTTTCTTTTTTTATTTGCGTTTTCCATACTGTCCCAACTTTTTCTGATTTGGGGTTGTACATTCACAATGATTAAGAGTAAAACAGCAGAAAAAAAATTGGAAACTCAACTATGGAGACAGTTCAGATGCTGCTTTAAAGCAGCTCTAAAAGACAATAGTGTTATTATTTAGCTAAGTCAGTTCAGTGTTAGTTCTCTTCAGATAGGGCTGCACGATAATTCATATTTTAATTGTGATCACAATTTCTGTAAATTTTCAAATATTGAGACAAAAACACTTTTAGGATAGTGTTCTACCATTTTTCTACTAGAAAAAAAAATCATCCTTGTTGTTTAAAACAGGGCATCTGTTGGTGGTGGAAAGAGAGCTCAGTGTACCCAAGGGTCTTTAAGTGCAATGATTCAACTTTGTTCAAAGTGCACCAATCACAGAAAAGACAGGTATACGATTATTTTCCCTCTTGAGGTATGATGGAAATAGTGCAGTTGTTGCGAAAGACATAAAACTGGGCAAACAAACTAAAATTATTCAGAGTAAGCAGGTTGTGATCTTGAATATTGTGAGTATAAATAAGCCACAGTGAGTAGGAGAGGGTGCAATAATTCAATTTATAATCTACATAAAACGTGGTGGGACATCTCTGCATCTATCACAGCCATCTTCCCTGGTAAATGCCCTGGTAGGTTATTTATATTATCAGACTTTCACAATACTGAACTCTGATGTATTACATAATTGAACAATGATGGTATTTTTGGGTTCTGATAAAAAAAGATCAAATTGTTTTTTTTTTGCTGTTAATATAACCACTTTATCTGTATGTTTAGTTTAGGTTTCAAATGGACAACCTGACATTCAGATACAGTGTACTGTTAGTGGAGGGACTTCAAATTACACATCAGTCCAGCCAGCTGACCTTCATTTTTCTATTGATTGCTTATGTCTTTGCAATGGTGTCTAACATTGGGATTTTGATTCAGATCTCAGCAGAAAAAAGTTTACACCAGCCTATGCACATTCTTTTCTGTCACTTGCCAGTGAGTGATGTAATTGGAGCAACTGTCCTCATACCACGTTTACTGAAGGACTTATTAACAGACCCCTCAGAGCGCTACATTACATATGTGGAGTGTGTTTCCCAAGCTTTTTTTGTACATTTATATGGAACAACTTCCCATACTATTCTAATGATGATGGCCTTTGACAGATATGTGGCCATATGCAATCCACTGCGATACCCAACTATAATGACCAATAAAATGATGGTTAAACTGTCAACAGGAGCCTGGGCTGCTGCAATATTGCCAGTGGGAGTTTTGATTGGCCTCAGTGTGCGTCTGTCTCACTGCAGATCATTTATTCCAAACCACTTTTGTGATAATGCTTCACTTTTTAAACTGTCTTGTGAAAATACAGTGATTAATAATGTATATGGATTAACCTTTACTGTGGTTTTACTTACCTCTTCATTGGGGTGGGTGTTAATGACATATCCAGAATAGCAATGGTATGTTTAAAAAGCAAAAACAAAGCGATCAACAGCAAAGCCATAAAAACTTGCAGCACTCATTTGACTGTTTATGTAATCTTACTTATCTCTGGTTTTGTCCCAATTTTTCTTCATCGCTTCTCTGAGTATGCTGAAAATAGGAAGTTTGGGAGTGTAATGTTCCATGTTATACCACCAGGATTAAACCCCATAATATATGGTTTACAGGCCAAGGAAATAAGACAAAGAATGTTAAAACTGTGCAGAAATAAAGTTAATTCTAGCTAATTTTAATGTATTTGCATATATTTATACAAGAAAACCAATGTAATGATGTGAACATTTTCTTTGAATGCAAATTTTAAATATAAAATACACTTCAATATTTATTTTAAATTCTTTCTAAGAATTCCTTGTGTGTTTAGGCATAGGTGACAAAACAGGTTATGTATAGAGATGCATAAATACAAATATAGACACATAATTAATGGGGGCATAATGTGCCGTTGGTGTACCCTAAATAAATAACGATTACTGTTGATTTGTTTTTCATCATTTCAAGTGTATGTTATAATTACTAATTAATATGATAAGGTGGATATATTAAGCAATATGTCTGCAAAGAAAATAAAAATTGAGTGAAGAAAATAATAAAAAAGTTGCAACAAATGGAAATAAGCAGATGCATGCGCATGAATAGAAAGCAAGAATATTTGAAGATTCTTTGGCATAACAGTATTATAACTTGTTGTCAACAAAGCTACCCGGACCTTTTACTGAATGCTTTCAGTTGGATGACGTAATATCATAGACAATTCTCCATCAGATACTGAAGTTTATTAATCTGAAATCTACCTTGCTTATGGAATGTAATATCACTCATTATTTAAAAACTATCTGGCAGTTATTTAATGTCAATGAGAGAAAAAAAGTCCTGCCTGCTCATTGTGTTTCAAGGTAATGGCAACTATTCAATTATGTAATTCTGAGCAAGGAATGTGGACTTCTATTGACTGTAAAATGTTGATTTGGTAATTAATAGGAGTTGTGTTTACCGTTTACAGTACTGTTTATTGTTAGTTACACTGTCTTTATTTTTTATCTATTGATTAATTGATTGGCAATTGTCAGTTGTGGTTGTTGAAGTTACCATCATGAGATTAGTATGCAACGAGGACGCTGAGGCCAAATTAGAATCCATATGTGGAAGTTTATTAACCCTCTGGGGTCTGAGGGGGTTTTGGGGCCCTGGAGAAGTTGAGACATCCTCATTTTTCTTCAAAATTATGTGAAAATCATCCTGTTTACTCAATCACAGAAAACATCTCTAGGTTACGTATGTAACCATGGTTCCCCCAGGGAACGAGACACTGAGTCGGAACGCTTTGGAACACCCTGCATGACCACACTCTGAATCACATGTGAAATTAGTCCAATAGAGTGGTGAGACATCACTGACAGGGTGACGTAGCAACCAGGAAGCTTTAAAACCATGTGAATACAGCGACATCTTTTGGTAAGAGAAGGAAGCGCATGCAGGGATGCAGGAAGTATGGCAACAAAACACAGCATCTCGTTCCCTTGGGAAACATTCTCCTTCGGGAACTCACGCTGCATCGGAACACTTTGGGAACGAGTATGCTCACGCCGCCATGCTTGCAAATCCCTGCCTAGTGTGTAAAACACAACTAAGGTGAGAGAACAGAAGAGCCAGGAGTGGCATGAATATCAAGGTTATAAAACCTCACAAAGGTAATCCGCATGGACCAGCCCACTGCGTTACAGATGTCAGACATTGAAACAACTGAAAAGAAGGCCTTGGAGGCCACCATACTTCGAGTTGAATGAGCCCTGACCTGAGAGGAGAAGGGAGGTCAGATGACTCGTAGGCTGAGAAAATTGCATCCACAATCCACCTGCTAAGGGTGTGTTTAGTAGCAGGAAGACCCTTCTTAGAAGGACCATAACAAACTAATAAAAAATTTGTATCCGTCCAGTGTTCACACTGCTGGTCGGGGTTCCGAAAGGGAGGAGGACAGAATGTCTGCACAACTGGCCGTGGAACGGAGGAGGACACTTTAGGAATATACCCAGGTCTCGGGTACAGAAAAGCTTTAGCCATGCCAGGCGCAAACTGTGTCCTCTAGAGGTTGCTATGGGGAACGCCTTCGGCGTGACCGGTGTCTGAAGCATACATCTAAACACGACAATAACATTGGCCGGTGACAGCCTATGATGTCACTACCGGCGCGACCACAGTATAAAAGGGCACAGAGAGAACACGCCATTCGTTTCTTCATCTGATGCTCACTGTAAAGTCTTCAGCCTGCTACGAGTTGAGTGCAGCTGCAGTTTTAATCCTCACTGGTAGGGGGCAGCCTCAACTTCGGTTGAGCATGGATAAATGTAGTAGCTGAATAGAAGAAGAGGGTATGGAAACCTTTTGGTTTGTGTGCCAATGTGCCTAGTAGCAGCGTTTGAGCTGATCTACTGCGTTTGGGGAAGGCCGTTGTTGAGAAACATTTTTGTTTAATTCTCAACTGTGAGTATGGTTATTTTGTTGCCTTAATTTATTTATGAAAGAGTTATTTTGATCAGACATTTTGTATAGAACAAAACTATTGGTATTGTTTCCTGTGTTTAATTGGTAATAAGATAGGATAATAATTTAAGTGCTTTTCTGTTTGTAGAAGGGTTTTTGTCTACGTTATGTTTGATACATATGACAGCGTTGTGGATTGAATTGGAATCTTCATTGGTGGTGTTGACAAGGACTAAAGTCGACTTGATTGTTTATCTTCCATGAAGTTGCGTTAAGGACTGCTTTGACGTTCTACAATACGGATTATAATTGTGATTCAAGGACAACGTTTACTTCAGACGCCGTCTCCACTGGTCTCCTTCAGTGTCTAACATAAACACAGATAAGTCTGGTTTCTTTGACTTTTACACATATTGTTAAGGTGTTTTCACATACAAGGACTTGATTTATAGTTTGATCAAGATGGGTCAATATTTGATTTCAGATGAACAAGTGGGGTGTGATTTATATTATCACTGTTGTGTTTGGTGCCAAATGTGTATTGTTTCTCTATTATCATTTCAATTGAAAGGAATACAAGTAAGAAAAAAACAAGAAGTTGTGTGGCTGCCTTATTTTATTAAGCAGAATTAACCATCGTTTATGTTGGAAACCCACCCAAAATCAGATATATAACCAGTGATGGGCAGTAGTGTCGCTACAAGTAGTGACGCTAGTAGTTTAACTACATTTCTCAGTAGTGTGGTGGTAGCGTCGCTGCTTTCTGAATCAAATAGCTTTTCAGTAGCGAAGCTCCATTTTTGATCAAGTAGCGCGGTAGCGTCAACAAAAGCTAACATTACATTTTCCAAAGCATTTCTGAAACTCAAGCTCAAATCAGAACTATAACAGCTACGGATCGCTGATCCTGGATCAGTAAGTGACGCCACCATCACTAAACCTCGTAACACCATTGGCTTTACTCTTCATTAAATGAAGCTTCACAACGCTAAAGCTACAGCCCTGTGAAATGTAGCAAGCTAAGCTACAGTAACATGGCAAAAGTAGTTTAGAACATCTAAGCTATTTTTTTTAAAAATTCATTTTTATATTGAACCAACATCAGACCAAGTCAATGCTCTCTCAGTGATCAATAAAACTGTCAGTCAAGCAGATAGACAGGCATAATAGTTCAGGTTAATTGTTTATTCAACAACTGTTCCAAACCAATTTGTCAACAAAAATCAGTATCATGTACAGGGCCAGATTTACCTCATATTGTGACATAGGCAAAATACATTTTTGCTCTCAGCCAGAAACCTCCTATTGGTAGTTGGTATTGTGGCTTTATTGTAGGCTATACAGATACATTTATACAAAGGATAACACTTAACAATAAGGTCTATTAATTAACATTAGTTAACTAGTGTAGTTAACCAAGGTTACATATGTAACCTGAGACATTCCCTTATGACGGAACTTCAAACTCCATCCTCTAGACGTTGCTTTGGGGAACAGTATACCCATGCTGCCATGCTGAGGGGAGTGCAAGCAGCAAGGCGAGCACTAAGTACCAACTCTACCATGGCCATGGGAGTTGCCCCTAGTAATGCCCCTAGTCAGTGACATTATCCCCTTCGACCAAAGGCCTGAGCTGCATACCCCAAATAACTTACCTGTTAAGGGCTCATAGGAAGCCTGAATCCAGGGCAAAGCTCGAAGGCTTGGAATCAGAAGCAATGAGATTCCTTCAAGGGGATACACGGCCGAGTATCTAGGTTGCCATATAACCAGACCCTGGTCGGTCACCTAGGGGACTACCCCTCACTCTCCCACGGGCTGCTCGTAGGATCTCACAAGAGATTCTCAGAGTTTGTTAGCAAACCCCCTGCCTAAAGAAGTAACATCAAAGGTACATAAGTAGAGTGGGGCCCAAGGCGGGCCCTGAGCCAACACAGAGAAAGGGAACAAAGCTAGCATCAAGTCACCCTTACCATAAAGGATTTTAGAAAAGTCCATGAACATGGATTTTAGAACGTGCACAGAGTTCTAGCGTATACACTTACCATAGATATGGATTTAAAAAAAATGTGTGCAAGACACAGTGTAAACACATGGATTTAGAAAAGTGATTTAGAACACTTACTATAAATATGGATTATAGAAGTACCGTTGCTAAGGGGTCACTGATAGATGACCCTCTTGAGCAAGGGGAGCACTGCTAAGCTCAACTATAAAAGCAGCCTAACAGGGAGGCGGAAAGAGGCTTAACAACTTGGTGTGGCTGCCCAATGGAGCTCCAAGGAGTGGAGGACTCGACTCACAGAACAAGAGGGGAACTCAGAAGCTCAGTTGGGAGCAGAGTGCTCATAGGTGACCCTCTTGGGCAAGGGTCCTATGCTAAGCTCAACCCAGAAGAGCAGCCCAACAGGGAGGCAGAAGGTGGCCTAACAACCTGGTGTGGCTACTCAACAGAGCTCCAGGAAGCGGAGTACTCGAATCTCAGGATGAGAGAGGAACTCACGTAAGGAGCGGCATGCTCAAAGGTAATCCTCTAGAGGGAGGGGAGCAATGCCATGCTCACCCATTAGGGGCAGCCTAACGTGGTACAGCTGTCTCATGGAGTTCAGAGAGTGGATAACTTGACTCTCAGAAGTGAGAGGATTCCTATGAATCGAGCTCCTGTCAGAATACTCAATTACACCTACTCATAGGTAAAGAGCATCAGATCAACCTAGGGAGAAATAGGTCCCCCTCGGGAGAAATCATAGGTAGCAAACATGCTACTGCTGCAGCGAACCCGTCGGTATTCCCGCAAGAGTTGAGCGCACTCATGTAAATGCTGTCTACAAACAAAAGTGAAACACTCACCTCCCCTCACAGTAGTCCAGCGAATGCATCACGATGAGCACAACCTTCAGCTCATGCTTATCAACAAAAAACTTTTCAAAAAACCGGAAAACAAAAACGAGGGAGGAGAAACGCCGCTTATTTCTGTTTAGGTTCAGTCTTCTGTCATGGTGTACTCCGGGAGCCAGGAACGAGGAGGTGAGGAACTTCTTTTAAACTCTTTATTTTCCACATACAGAGATCACGGGAGACACAGTACACCACTAATGACGTTAAGACTGAACACAGAGGCAGGGGAACACAGGGCTTTTAAAGGGGAGACTAAACTAGATAATAAACAACACAGGGCTGGGAACTGATAATTACAAATGAGGACAGGAACAGGAACTAACCAAATATGGGCACGAGAGGAGGGGAAACACGAGACACAGAGAACACAGGTCTGACACTTAAAGGAAAACGCCACCGTTTTTCCATATTCCAATATGTTCTTCACTCAGTCCGTGCACAATCGCTCTAGCGCGTATGCTATGCACCACTATGCTAGCGTTTAGCTTAGCACCATTCATTTCTTAGGATCCAAACTGGGATAAATTTAGAAGCCACCAAACACTTCCATGTTTTCCCTATTTAAAGACGTTTACATGAGTAGTTACACGAGTAAGTATGGCGACACAAAATGAAATGTGGTGATTTTCTAAGCGGATAAAAATGATAACTATAATGTGTGGCGGAAGAGCACTTTGCAGCACGTCGACCTCGGCGCAGTAATATCATCACTCCTGAAAACTCTCCCTCTTCCGTCAATACAACCAACGTGGCCTGCACTATCACTATCAGGGAGAGGGAGAGGGGGAGTTTTCAGGAGTGATGATATTCATATAATTTTGTAATGACTTTATGCAGGCTTATTTCAGTGCTTATCTCCATTAATGAGAGGGGAATATTTAATGTAAATGTGTATATCGAAATGAAAACAGAGTTTAAAATCCTTGTTTACTTTTACTTTTCTCACTCCAGGAAAAAGAGTGCGTACGCACAGTCAAGAGCATCCGTACGGTGCGCACATATTTACGCCAAGTTTATTTTTTATAAATCCTGATACGTGCATGGAAAACAGGGCACGCACATTTCTATGCCCATTTTGTGCGTACGCAGCATTTATACATGAGGCCCCTGGTCTCCGCTGACATTCAGGGCTGTAGAGGTCGTCTCTAGGTGCTGATCCACCATCTGATCTGGTGACTGCAGTGACCTCGGAATAAGAAAGAAACAGACTAATATTAGCGTAGATGCCAATCTTCGTACGATGTAACAAGTACATTGTGTGTTATGGGAAGTGTTCCGGTTCCGGTTGACCTAATTAATGCAGCCTAACAATCCTTTAACGGATTTGATTAGAAGTGTATTAGTGTGTTATGTGTACGCCAGGTTAAAGAGATGGGTCTTTAATCTAGATTTAAACTGACAGAGGTGTGTCTGCCTCCCGAACAGTGTTTGGTAGATTGTTCCAGAGTTTGGGCGCTACATAGGAAAAAGATCTGCCGCCCGCAGTTGATTTTGATATTCTAGGTATTATCAAATGGCCAGAGTTTTGAGAAGGCAGCGGCCGTGGAGGACTATAATGCGATAAGAGCTCGCTCAAGTACTGAGGAGCTAAACCATTCAGGGCTTTATAAGTAATTAACAAGATTTTAAAATCTTACGATGTTTAGTAGGAGCCAGTGCAGTGTTGACAGAACTGGGCTAATGTGGTCATACTTCCTGGTTCTAGTAAGAACTCTAGCTGCTGCATTTTGAACCATCTGGAGTTTGTTTATTAAGCGTGCAGAACAACCACCCAATAAAGCATTACAATAATCTAACCTTGAGGTCATAAATGCATGAATTAACATTTCTGCATTTGACTTTGAGAGCATAGGTCTCCATTTGGATATACACTGAACAAAATTATAAACGCAACACTTTTGTTTTCACCCCCATTTTTCATGAGCTGAACTCAAAGATCTAAGACTTTTTCTATGTACACAAAAAGGCCTAGTTCTCTCAAATATTGTTCACAAATCTGTCTAAATCTGTGTTAGTGAGCACTTCTCCTTTGCCGAGATAATCCATCCACCTCACAGGTGTGGCATATCAAGATGCTGATTAAACAGCATGATTATTGCACAGGTGTGCCTTAGGCTGGCCACAATAAAAGGCCACTCTAAAATGTGCAGTTTTACTGTATTGGGGGGGTCCGGGGGGGTCCGAATACCAGTCAGTATCTGGTGTTACCACCATTTGCCTCACACAGTGCAACACATCTCCTTCGCATAGAGTTGATCAGGTTGTTGATTGTGGCCTGTGGAATGTTGGTCCACTCCTCTTCAATGGCTGTGCGAAGTTGCTGTATATTGGCAGGAACTGGAACACGCTGTCATATACGCCGATCCAGAGCATCCCAAACATGTTCAATGGGTGACATGTCCGGTGAGTATGCTGGCCATGCAAGAACTGGGATGTTTTCAGCTTCCAGGAATTGTGTACAGATCTTTGCAACATGGGGCCGTGCATTATCATGCTGCAACATGAGGTGATGGTCGTGGATGAATGGCACAACAATGGGCCTCAGGATCTCATCACGGTATCTCTGTGCATTCAAAATGCCATCAATAAAATGCACCTGTGTTCATTGTCCATAACATACGCCTGCTCATACCACAACCCCACCGCCACCATGGGCCACTCGATCCACAACGTTGACATCAGCAAACCGCTCGCCCACACGATGCCATACACGCTGTCTGCCATCTGCCCTGTACAGTGAAAACTAATTTTGTTCAGTGTATTTTTAAGATAAAAAATGCAGTTTTACAAATGCTAGAAACGTGGCTGTCAAAGGAAAGATTGCTATCAAATAGCACACCTAGGTTCCTAACTGATGATGAAGAATTTACAGAGCAGCCATCAAGTGTTAGACAGTGTTCTAAGTTATCACATGTGGGGGTTTTAGGTCCGATAGTTAACACCTCTGTTTTTTCAGAATTTAGCAGTAAGAAATTACTCGTCATCCAGTTTTTTATATCGACTATGCATTCCATTAGTTTCTCAATTTGGTGTGTTTTGCCGGGCTGCGAAGAAATATAGAGCTGAGTATCATCAGCATAACAATGAACTATACATAGTTTTGTGTACTATATATATATATATATAAAAACACACACAATACATACTGGACTATATTTCATATCTTAGAAATATTGATGTTGTCATTACATTTATAGCTGTTATAGTTATCATATAACACATTTGTCATAAATTAAACTTAAATCATAAAACGAACATTTTTGTGAGAATGTAATATCTGTGCTAGGGAATTAATTAGTAGTTTAATAAAATGTTCAATTATGATAAAGTGAGATCAGACAATTGTTTATATTGTAAAATACTTTAGCAGTTGATTACAGCTTGGGATTTTTATCATATATTAATTCAGATCTTATAGTAGCCTTAAAAATATCACTTTAATAAAAATATTACTTTATTTAACATACTGCACTCACCTGCATTATATTTCTGCCAGCTAGATGTCATTGTTTTGGAAATATCACAAAAAAACAATACAAATTCCATACCAATACCACACAATGTATTTTCTGTAGTAAGTTCATGCAATATAGAAAGTGCTATGGTAATCCTGTCATATTTAGCTCTGTTCAAATACATCAGTAATGCCACAGAAAAACAACAGAAAAACGACTTGCGTCATCTAATGGTAAATTCTTGTGATACTGTACAACAGAGAAAGTGATGTGGTAATCCTGTCATATTTAGCTTGTGTTGTATTACAACACAAAAACAACAGAAAAACCACATACGGTATCTAATGGTAAATTCTTGTAATACTGTACAACAGAAAGTGCTATGGTAATCCTGTCATATTTAGCTCTGCTCATTTGTCTACTAATGGAACCAGTCTCTCGAGACTGGCCTCTGGTGTACTTGGAGCTGCTAGCTCAGTGCCCTGAAATGGAGGACCGGCAGGAGATGGCCGAACTAGCTGCTCTAGAGACCCCCGAAGGGGTGGCGAGCCTCTCAGTTCCACTACGTTTCCGGGCGGAAGAGACTAAGAGAAGCGCTCACTGGAAAGCGCTGTGCCCTGAAGCACCGTCAGTGGCAGGGTTGGCAGACTGATCTCCCGAGGGCACTGAGGAGAGACGGGCACTGTGTGATGCTGTGTACACCACTCTTTCCCAGAGGGGCCTGCCCTCAGAAGTCCTGAGCCATGGGCGTCAGGACTTCTTGGTCGAGGACTTCTTAGCCTGAAGGATGGTCCGCAGATCCGGCTTAGGCTTTGAAGTCCCCGACCCAGAGCGTCGTCTGCACGGGAGGCGACACTCTGCTTTTGAGCCTCCCAGTATGAGGAGCTGGTACACGGAGGCGGCTGCTCCCACCCGGCAGCCCCCAGAGCTAGAGAGTGGTGAGGGAGGAACCGCTGTTTACGAGCCTCCTGGTACCTGTCAATGATGGAATTTACGGCGTCTCCGAACAGGCCAAAAGGCGTAATCGGGGCGTCCATGAGGAAGACCCTGTCGTTTTCTTTCATATCGGACAGGGTCAACCAGAGATGCCTCTGCTCCACCACCAGCACTGCCATGGATCTGCCGATAGCGCGGGCGGTCTCCTTGGTGGCGTGGAGAGACAAATCAGCGGTTCTACGGAGTTCAGAAATGTCCTGTAGTGAATTTTGCTTTCACCAACCTAAGGAGGCGAAACAGATGATGTTAGCATTTTGGATCACTTGTCACTTAAGGTGTGGTTAAGAGTACATCACATAAGAAAGATTGGTGGGATACCTAACTTGTAGAACCTTTACTGCATTATCAACACAAGGAAGACACAAGTGTAATAAAATAGATTGTATTAACAAAAGATAGACAAGAGTAATCCACAACTAATAAATGAATACCATTAATGGGAAAGGAATAAAGTGCATAAGATGCATAAAATGCAAATACTTATGTTGGATGTTGCAATGTCAGAGCTACGTTATCTGGAAAGATAAACTGTCACTATTCTAAAACAAGTAAGGTGAAGAACCTTATTATGCATCAAACAAATACCTGAAAGATAATTTGTTATCAGTTGCAATCAGCTATATAACATCTAATGTCAATTAGAAAAATCATATACATATATCCGCTTTGTCTCTCTAGGATGGAGACTCAGGACGTGCTGCATCTGTTGTTTCTATTGGAAGATGGCGGCGCGTTCAGACGCAGCGGCTGCTCCAGGTCCCAAAGACGGTGCTTTTATGTCTTTTAATGTCGTCTGTTCGTCTCCAAATAGTGTAAATTTACCGCTAACTCATAAGGAAAAACACATATATGATCGCCGAAGCCTTTTGGACATCGGCAACGCGTACAAACACCAACTCTCGCAGGCGGCTACTGAGAAGCTACGAGGCCTTTGTTTACTGCTGGAGCCGGACCTCGAGACAGCGGCCTCGCCTACTGACGCTACCTGCACAAGGCAGCGTCGCAAGCGGTGTGAGAGAGGACGGAAGCGCGGTAAACGCGGAGGTATACGAGCCAGGCTAAGGGCTAATCCCACAAGACCGGCTCTCCCAACACTCATGCTCTCAAACGTTCGCTCTCTGGAAAACAAACTGGACTTAATTCAACTCACTCGGTCTACACAGCATGAGGCAAGGGATTGCTGTGTGTTTGTTTTCACCGAAACATGGCTAAACAACAACATCCCGGACTCCGCCATTCAGTTACACGGATTAAACTGCTACCGAGCAGACAGGGACTCATCACTGTCTGGTAAGACCCGCGGGGGGTGGCTTGTGTGTTTATATCAACAAAGAATGGTGTAACAATGCTGCGGTAATATCAAAACACTGTTCATCGCTGGTGGAGTTTATGTTTGTGAAGTGCCGACCGTTCTATCTGCCGCGGGAGTTCACGGCCATTGTTATTGCCGCGGTTTACATTCCACCGTGTGCAAACGCTAAGGACGCGCTTCGTGAACTGTATTGCGCCATCAGCGAACAACAAACAAATAACCCCGACGGCTTTTTCATCATAGCCGGTGACTTTAACCACGCAAACTTAAAGACAGTTTTGCCAAAGTTCTACCAACATGTGAACTTTGCGACAAGGGGAAACAATACACTGGATTTTGTTTATACAACAGGGAAAAACGCATACAAAGCTGAACCCCCGCCCCCACCTCGGGTACTCGGATCACATCTCTGTTATGCTAATCCCAGCATACAGACCACTTCTCAAGCTTCCCAAACCGGTTCAAAAACTCATCACAATTTGGCCAAATGATGCTACCTCAACACTACAGGACTGCTTTCAGTGCACAGACTGGAACATGTTTAAAGAGGCAGCCACCTACAACAACCACACAGACCTGCATGAGTACACTGAAACTGTGACTGCTTACATCAAAAAGTGCATGGATGATGTGACAGTCACCAAGACCATCACCACACGTGCAAACCAGAAACCATGGATGACAGCAGAGGTTTGTGGGCTGCTAAAGACCAGAGACGAAGCATTCAGATCAGGAGATAAAGCGGCCCTCAAAACAGCAAGAGCCAATCTGTCCTGTGGCATCAAAAATGCAAAATGGTCACATGCTCAAAAAATCAACAATCACTTCACAGACAGCAGAGACACACGGAACCTGTGGCAAGCCATTCAGACCATCACTGACTACAAGCCCCCGCCACAGGCCTGTGATGAGGACACATCCCTCCCCGATGCACTCAACCACTTTTATTCACGGTTTGAAATGCAGAATGACACACCTGCACAAAAACTGCCCACACCTCCCAACGACCGGGCGCTTTGTCTGTCTCCAGCCGACGTAAGGAAGACCCTATCTAGGATTAACCCACGCAAGGCTGCGGGTCCTGACAACATACCTGGCCGTGTACTGAAAGACTGTGCTGCACAGCTGACGGATGTCCTAACAGATATCTTCAACACCTCGCTGAGCCAGGCAGTCGTCCCCACATGTCTCAAATCCACAACAATCATACCGGTACCAAAGAAATCACCTGTGTCCTGTCTAAATGACTACCGTCCCATAGCACTGACTCCAATCATGATGAAGTGCTTTGAGAGGTTAGTCATGCACAACATCAAAAACAGCCTCCCCAACACACTTGACCCGCTGCAGTTTGCATACCGTCCAAACCGCTCTACGGACGATGCAATCTCCTCCACCCTCCACCTGGCTCTTACCCACCTAGAAAATAAAGACTCCTACGTTAGAATGCTGTTCATCGACTTCAGCTCAGCATTCAACACAATTATCCCACAACAGCTCATAAATAAACTAAACCTGCTGGGCCTTAACAATTCCCTTTGCAATTGGATCCTGGACTTTCTAACCGGAAGACCTCAGTCAGTCCGTGTCGGCCACAACACCTCGAGCACTACCACACTGAGCACAGGTGCCCCACAAGGCTGTGTGCTCAGCCCGCTGCTCTTCACGCTGCTGACCCACGACTGCACTGCCAAGTTCAGCTCCAACCACATCATCAAGTTTGCTGATGACACAACAGTGGTAGGTCTCATCAGCAACAACGATGAAACGCACTACAGAGAGGAGGTGACACAGCTGGCGGAATGGTGTGGCACTAACAATCTGTCCCTCAATGTGGAGAAGACAAAGGAGGTTGTGATGGACTTCAGGAGAAACTCCGTTGACCACCCCCACTGACCATCGACAGTTCAACTGTGGAGAGAGTCAGCAGCACTAAATTCCTGGGGGTGCACATCACAGAGGATCTCACCTGGACCACCAACACCATGTCACTCTCCAAGAAGGCACAACAGCGCCTACACTTTCTCCGCCGGCTGAAAAGAGCAAGTCTCCCACCACCCATCCTCACCACATTCTACAGGGGCACCATTGAGAGTGTGCTGACCAGCTGCATCACTGTCTGGTACGGGAACTGCAGTGCTGCTGACCGCAAGACCCTCCAGCGGACAGTGAACACGGCTGCAAAGATCATCGGTGCCCCTCTCCCATCCATCCTGGACATGTTCCTTGCACGATGCTCCAGCAAAACCAACAGCATCGTGAAGGACCCCACCCACCCCTCCCACAGTCTCTTCCAGCTCCTACCATCAGGAAGACGGTACCGGAGCATCAGAGCCCGCTCCGCCAGACTGCTCAACAGCTTTTTCCCCCTGGCTGTGAGAGCCCTGAACTCAGATCACCCCGCCTCCCTCTGAAACCCCATGCAAACCCCTACCTCCTGAAACATGGATAGGTTTATAGTGTTTTACTTCATTGTTGTATGTCTGTATTTATGTAGCACCGTGGTCCTGTGAGGCACGACATTTCGTTCCACTGTATGTCCCCACATGTAGCGGAATGACAATAAAGCTCAACTTGAACTTGAACTTGAACTTGTTGTCTCACTGGCTGAAGACTCTGAAGTCTGAACGTAGATTATCTCTTTCCTCGCAGACTGGAGGCTCAGAATGTGGTCGTATCTGTTGTTGCCTCAAAGCTGGAGACTCAGGACTTGGTATCTGTTAACCCTCTGGGTCTGAGGTGATTTTGGGGCCCTTGAGATGTTTTGACATGTCCTGATATTTGTGCTTATTTCAGCTACTTATAACATACTACTGACCAACATGTATTTGTTTTTGTATTCAGCACAAACTTTGCTACAATATTATGTGACCAAGAGTACATGTTTTCATTTTTTTAGAAAAAAATATTATGCGTGGTTAGTAAGTTTTGGGGGAAAAAATTTAGCTGAAATAAGGCCATAAAACCCACACTAAATAGTCCTGAATAAGACTTTAGAGTAATCAGTCTTGTAGGCTACAATATTTACTTCACAATTACGTGAGAATCATTCTGCTTACTCATTCACAGAAAACAATATATTGATTTAAATTTTTTAAGACATGTTTTGTGATTGAAAGCCTATATGCGAGGGAGTGACAATGGCCTTGAATATTAAGTGATTCTCACCTGAGACGCAAAGGGCCCTCCCATAATGGACCCTAATGGCCCATCAGTGTGACTGACTTTGAGGCAGGTAAGAGAGAATGTGAGGAGATTGAACAAATGTTTTTTTTTTTTATTATTTGTATTTTATTTACAACACCGTATAATCAAAACATACATAATGAAGGTCAAAGACACATTATTGTGCACACTGATCTAACCACAGAGATGCGAACAGACTTTGAGTCATTCCTGCAACAGATTCTGTTCAACAAGTGGCACAAGTAAATCATGCCTGATATTTACGTGTGTTATTTGAGTGTTTCTGCTACTTTCCATGGATTCAAGAAGAAAAAAACATAATCAGTGGTCAAGGAGCTTGTTTTACCATATAATATCAGTGTAGTTGGACATCTGATGTTGGTACAGCACTCTCAGAGGAAAACAGTTTGAAGAAAGTCATCAGGATTCATCATCTGTGGTGCAGGTATCTGATTCAATGAAATAGAAACAACCAAAAAAAAAAAACATTTGTGAGCATGTTAATATCAGGAGCATCTTTTTATATATATGTTTTATAGACTCATGCATGCTTTGTACTATTGTAAACAAAAAAAATACATTTTATATCTGAGAAACTAATTATTATTGTTTAGAAAAAAACAACTATGATTTTGTAGTCATATAGCCTAGTATGTATGATTTTATAGTAGCTGTTATGATTCCGTATCCATAGACTCACGCATGCTTTGTACTATTGTAAACAAAAAAAATACATTTTATATCTGAGAAACTAATTATTATTGTTTAGAAAAAACAAACTATAGTAGTTTTTGTAGTCATATAGCCTAGTATGTATGGCTTTGTACTACAAAAGATGTACTTTGTACTATAAAAAAAGGATATTTTATATCTGAGAAACTAATTATTATCGTTTAGCACGCTATTAAATCCATTTGTGAACATTAAACATTTTCTAAACATTGTAGCATTCATCATGTTGTCGTTTGGGAAAAAAAATAAACGCGTTCAAGTTTGAGTCACAATAACACGTTAACTAATGCAAAAAAAGAAACATTACTTACTCATCAGATCGCTCTTCTCTTCTGGATGAAATCTTGCTCTTATTTCGAGGCAAATCCAGCTGTTATTCAGCGTGTCTTCTTCCAGAAACGAACAGTAATGTTAGCCGCGAGGAACGATCTGGCTTTGTTTGTTGTTGGGCGTCTCCTTGAGCACGCGGCACACGTGGTTATTTACATATGAACGCGAGGGGGCAAGATCGCATTAGAAATAATGAGTTAGACGGGACAGACTGGACATCGTGTTGGTTTCATACGGATTACTTCATCACAGAATGTTTGTTTTCGATAAGACTTACTTCATTTCAAAGTAGACACTTCCAGCTTTCTATAGATATAACTCCCATGTCCGTGTGTTGAGTTTTCGCCGAGTTACACTTCATTTTAGTGACGTATTTCAAAGAGCAGCTCGCGGAGATGGAGAAGACAGAGAGCGCATCCTGTTTGTTTTCTTTTTTTTTTCCAAAACCACAAAGTTTTGTTGTATTCGTGAGTGTACACAAAAAAATAGACACTTCAAAGTTTCAATTGATGTATAACACTTATCTGTACGACCAAAATCGACGGAGTATTGTTAATGTCTTTTGCACTGGTCTTAAAAAAACGAGTTGGTATCGCCGGCGATACAGCCGTCCCATTAGGGTTAATGCCTCTTCCCTCACGGGCCAGAGGTTCAGAACATGTTGATCTGTTAGTGTCTCCTGCATTTTGAACCATCTGTAATTTGTTTATTAAGCGTGCAGAACAACCACCCAATAAAGCATTACAATAATCTAACCTTGAGGTCGTAAACGCATGAATTAATATTTCTGCATTTGACATTGAGAGCATAGGTCTCAGTTTAGATATATTTTTAAGATGAAAAAATGCAGTTTTACAAATGCTAGAAACGTGGCTGTCAAAGGAGAGATTACTATTAAATAGCACACCTAGGTTCCTGACTGATGACGAAGAATTTACAGAGCAGCCATCAAGTGTTAGACAGTGTTCTAGGTTATTACTTGTGGGGGTTTTAGGTCCGATAATTAATACCTCTGTTTTTTCAGAATTTAGCAGTAAGAAATTACTCGTCATCCAGTTTTTTATATCGACTATGCATTCCATAAGTTTCTCAATTTGGTGTGTTTCACCAGGCCGTGAAGAAATATAGAGCTGAGTATCATCAGCGTAACAGTGAAAGCTAACCCCGTGTTTCCTAATGATATTTCCCAAGGGTAACATATAAAGCGTGAAAAGTAACGGCCCTAGTACTGAGCCTTGAGGAACTCCATACTGCACTTGTGATCGAAATGATACCTCTTCATTCACTGCTACGAATTGATGGCGGTCAGATAAGTGCAATTTGAACCATGCTAATGCACTTCCACTAATGCCAACAAAGTTTTCTAGTCTATTCAAAAGAATGTTGTGATCGATAGTGTCGAACGCAGGGCTAAGATCCAGTAGAACTAATAGAGAGATACAACCACGATCAGATGATAAGAGCAGGTCATTTGTAACTCTAATGAGAGCAGTCTCAGTACTATGATACGGTCTAAATCCTGACTGGAAATCCTCACAGATATCATTTTTCTCTAAGAAGGAATATAATTGTGAGGATACAACCTTTTCTAATATCTTTGACAGAAAAGGGCGATTCGAGATCGGTCTGTAATTAACTAGATCTTTGGGGTCAAGTTGTGTTTTTTTAATGAGAGGCTTAATAACAGCCAATTTAAAGTTTTTGGGGACATATCCTAATGACAATGACGAGTTAATAATAGCCAAAAGAGGATCTATGACTTCTGGAATCACCTCTTTTAGTAGTTTAGATGGAATAGGGTCTAACATACATGTTGTTGGTTTAGATGATTTAACAAGTTTATACAATTCTTCCTCTCCTATAGTAGAGAATGAGTGGAATTGTTCCTCAGGGGATCTATAGTACACTATTTGATGTGATAATATAGCTGACGGCTGCATGGTTACAATTTGATCTGTAATTTTATCAATTTTGGAAGTAAAATAGTTCATAAAGTCATTACTGCTGTGCTGTTGGGAAATGTCAACACCTGTTGATGCTTTATTTTTCGTTAATTTAGTGACCATATTGAATAAATACCGGGGGTTATGTTTGTTTTCTTCTAGAAGAGATGAAAAGTAATCGGATCTAGCAGTTTTTAATGCTTTTCTGTAGGATAGGATACTTTCCCGCCAAGCTATACAAAATACCTCTAGTTTTGTTTTCCTCCAGCTGCGCTCCATTTTCCAGGCTGCTCTCTTTAGGGTGCGAGTGTGCTCATTATACCACGGTGTTGGACTCTTTTCCTTAATCTTCCTTAAGCGTAAAGGAGCAACCGTATCTAAAGTGCTAGAAAAGAGAGAGTCCATAGTTTCTGTTACATCATCAAGTTGTTCTGAGCTGTTGGATATGCTGAAATATTTCAGTTATCAGAAATTTTCTTATTTATCTCATGATTTCATATGAAGCTTTTAGTTTAACTTTGCTTTTAGTTGAAAGTTGCTTTATTGTTAGGGAATTGTAAAAAACTAGAATACAAATTGATTAAACTACATCATTTAGTGAGTATACCATGATTGACAACATGTGGTTTGATACCTTGCAAAAGCCATTGTGCATTTTTCATGAAAATTGTGTGCTACTGTCACTGTCAACGCTTACTGTCACTGGTGTCACCTTCCTTATGGGTAGATAAATGCACAAAAGATAATAATAATAATAATAATAAAAAAGCTGTCATTTATGTATATTCATAAAGTCAAAAGGTAATCTAATAATGTGGTCTAAGTTTAAATGTTAGAAAAATAAATATATTTGAAGACATCTTGCCATACCAAAAGTGGACATTTCTGTAGAATGTCCCATTAACTACCGAAAAAATCAGAATTTTACTTAAGTACCATGTCAATATTTTATGACTGACTTTGTATTTAACATGAATTTAATACAACATTGTAAGTTACTAATTATATAACTTTCATTGTTCAGAACACAGCAAATGAAACTTACATTATCAAAGAACATTATAATTTCATTATCAAGTATTCTGTCCTCTGCATGCGTGTGTGTCAAGCATGCATATACAGATAGCCAAACATTGTAAGGAGATGACTGATCAGCTTCAATGACCACTCAGATGATAGAGTAAATTTTCTCTTTACTTTTGCTTGAGTGCAATCATGTAGTTCAATCTCCGTTACATTCTTTTGTGAAACTGCAAAATAAATACAATAAATGCTTACTTAAAACAAACAAAATACAGTAACTCGTTATACAACGTTTACATTTACATTGGTAAACTGCAGTAACGTTAGTTATGCCGATCCTTTGAATGCATGTGAAATGCTAGCATGCTTCCAACATATATAACTCTTAACAAAATACAAACACAAAGTATAAAAATAATGAATATAAACGATAAACTTACAAGCAAAGCTTCTTAGGGGTTTTACACAACAGATTGGAAGAAGATGAAAGGAACACGCAATCTCTCTGCTGCGAAATGGCCACTGTGCTTTTAGCTATGAAGCATAAATAAAGTTGTCAAACTGGATTTTAATTCAACCTATGTCAAACAGCGCCCTCCAGTGGGGAGGAAATAAGTAATGTTAGACATGGCATAATACTCCCCGTCTGGTATTAAGTATAATACCACTCTTAATTTCTTAACTAGTGAATATATGTTCACCAGGTAATTTAAGACATAAGCAAGATAACCTCTGTAATAGGCCGTAAGAAAGTTTTATCAGTACCACTCTCAGTGACTTTCAGTTCCAGTTTCCTGACTTTGCCATCCGAGTCTGCGATAGCTTTGGTGACCAGAGCCATTGGCCATTCGTTCCTTTTTACCTGATCGTCTTTCAGAAGGACCAGGTCTCCTTCTTTGATATTAGGTTTGCTGTCTTGCCATTTCTTACGAGGCTGGAGGGATGCAAGGTATTCTCGTCTCCACCGTTCCCAAAACAAGCTGGCAAGATATTGCACTCTTTTCCATTGTTTCCGATACAGATCAGCATTCTCAAATGACCCTGGAGGTGCGGGTGCGGATGGGGTACACACCTTTTGGGAGAGGATCATTGCTGGAGTGAGGAGAAGAGGTGACTCGGGGTCAGTAGAAATGGATACAAGAGGTCTTGCGTTGATAATAGCACATACTTCAGCCATTAGAGTTGACAGCATTTCGTGAGTCAGATGTGAGGAGCTGATTTGAGGAAGCATGGAGTCCAAAATCCGTCTTGAAAGTCCGATCATCCTTTCCCATGCTCCCCCCATGTGAGACGAATGAGGTGGGTTAAAGATCCATTTGCAACCTTCATCACTAAGGTATTTTGTCATACTGGGATCTTTGGAAGAGACCACAAGCATGTTCAGCTCTCTGCATGCTCCAGTGAAATTAGTACCACAGTCTGATCGTATAATCTTTGCCGGGCCTCGAATGGCAAAGAACCGGCGAAGTGCATTAATGAAGCTTGATGTGTCCATTGACTCTATCAGTTCGATATGAATGGCTCGCACTGATAAACATGTGAAAATTACCGCCCATCTTTTGCTGTAAGCATGGCCTCCACGAGTACGGCGTGCTGATACATTCCAAGGGCCGAACACGTCTAAGCCGACATTAGTGAAGGGTGGCTCCATGCTAATGCGGTCAGGAGGGAGGTCTGCCATTTTCTGTTCAGCTGTTTTACCTCTCTGTTTGTGGCAAGTGATGCACTTGTGAAGGATGCCACTGATGCATCTTTTTGCTCCAATTATCCAGAATCCTCCAGCGCGAATAGCTCCTTCTGTAAAGACTCGGCCTTGATGATTTACTTTGTCATGGTAATAATTTGTTAGGAGGGTTGCTATGTAACTATGGCCGGGTATGACAAGAGGGTGTTTTTCATTGCTGAGGAGTGTGGACTGTTCTAGTCTGCCTCCAATTCTTAAGAGGCCGTCCTGCAGGACCGGGTCCAGCCTCTTGAGGGAACTCTGCTTGGGAATGGCATTTTCATTCTCCAGATGAACAATTTCTGCTTTATAAGCCTCCCTCTGTACACATCTGATGATGACACTTTCAGCTTGAGTCAGTAACTCAGGTGTGTATGAACTCTCACAACGGTGCCAGCCGCAACATCATCTTTCTTTGTTTTTGAAAGACTGAGCAATGTGAATGAGTGTGGCTATGGCTCTTCTTAAGGATTTCCAAGATGAAAACCTTTTGAAGCGGTGAGAACCAAGACCAGAATCAGGGTTTAAACAGGTAGTGGCATGTGCTCGCACTTCTACATCTGTATCTGGATCGATAAGATTATAGGGAGCTTCTTTCACAGGAATGGATGCTGGATGTCGCAAGAATGACGGACCAGTGAGCCAGTTTGTTTCAATTAGGCGGCATGCAGTGACTGGTCTAGTAGCAACATCAGCAGGGTTTTGTGAGGTTGGAATGTACTGCCACTGCTCTGGGTGAGTGAATTTTCTGATTCTTTGCACTCTGTTGCTGACGTACACGTAAAATCGTCGGGTCTCATTGCAGATGTACCCCAGAACAACTTTGCTGTCCGTATAGAACAATAGGGTGTCAGGTTTGATGTCTAGTTCTTGGATAATTTGTTCTGCTATTTCGACTGCAAGGACGGGCCGCACACAGTTCAAGTCTGGGAACTGTATGTGATGTCTGTGGGGCTAGCTTGGCTTTTCCCATAATGAACCCGACATGACACATTCCATCAATATCTGTTACTTTCAAGTATGCGACTGCGGATATGTTCTGAACTGATGCATCTGAGAAGACATGAATCTCCTTTCTTAATGAGTGAGAAATGGACGTTGGAGTGTAAGTTCGGGGAATTCTGAGCTGCTCCAAGTCTTGCAATGAGTCTTTCCACAGGTTCCATTCTACTTCCTTTTCAGTTGAAAGGGGGGCATCTCAGTCTGACTTTGTGTTTGAAAGTTCACGGAGTAGCAGTTTTCCTTGGATGGTAATTGGCACAACCACGCCGAGAGGGTCAAACAAACTGTTTACAGTCGCCAGGACTCCTCTGCGCGTGAATGGTTTGTCACTGAGGTTGACATGGAATGTAAATGCATCGTTCTGGAGATCCCAACTCAAGCCGAGACTGCGCTGCAAGGGGGCGAATCAGTGTCTAGATTCAGATGTTTCAAGTCTTTAGCATAGTCGGCTGGAGAGAATGCGTGCATCACAGCTGAGCAGTTGGATGCTATTTTGTGGAGTCTTAGGTTAGAGATAGCGAGCATATCTTTGGTAGCCTTAAGCAAACTTATTGCTTCATTGATGGAGGGAAGTGACTTAAGTCCATCGTCAACGTAAAAGTCTCTTTCGATGAAATGTCTCACGTCTGCACCAAACTCCGCTTCACCGTACAAGGCAGCACACCTGAGGCCGTAAATGGCAACGGCTGGAGAGGGGCTGTTGCCGAAGACGTGAACTTTCATGCGATATTCTACAATGCTTTCAGACATATCATTGTTCTTGAACCACAGAAAGCGAGGAGAAAGTTCCTATGATCTTCCCTGACAATGAAACTGTGGAACATTTGCTCTATGTCCGCAGTGATGGCTATTGGCTCGTGCCTAAATCGCGCAGAAGGACTCCTACTAAACTGTTGTTTAGATTGGGGCCTGTAAGCAGCACATCGTTCAAAGACACACCATGGAACTGGGCACTGGAATCGAAAACTACGCGAATTTGACCAGGCTTGTGTGGGTGATACACACCAAAGGAGGGTAAGTACCAGCACTCCTCCCCTGGTTTCACAGGAGGTGCTGGCTCAGCATGGTCATTATCAAAGATCCTCTGCATAAACTCCACGAAATGCTCTCTCATCTCTGATTTCTTACGTAAAGTGCGACAGAGAGAATTGAAATGACTCAGAGCAAGCTGAGTTTTCTCTGTTGTTTGGAAGGCATTGTCTGGGTGAACGAAAAGGGAGGGGTGCTACCCAGCTATTAGTGTCATCCATGAACATTTCTTTTTCCATTAACTGAATGAACTGCCTATCCTCAACTGAGGGGGGCTATCTTTTCATCATCTTTCGTTCTTTCGAAGATTGAGGCAGGTAATGGGCTGGGAGCAAGCTGAGGAAACAGAGAGGCTTTAACACTTGGCTGTGCAGTTAATTTCTCCTTGAGGTAGAGCTTATTGGGACATGGGTTAAAGCAGGACGGACGCCCATCTTCTAGAATGTTTGTGCGGTAAACACTCACAGTTGAGGGCTTGTGAGCAGCACCAAGACAGACTTCGCCGACCACAACCCAGCCAAGGTCCAGTCTTTGAGCATAGGGAGCATTTTGTGGTCCATTGCGTTGCTCTCTTACCTTATGGACATGAAGGATATCACGTCCGAGAAGGAGAAGTATTTGAGCATTTGGATCTAGAGGAGGGATGAGATGAGCAATAGACTTGAGATGTGGGTGGTGTTTTGCTGCTTCAGGAGTGGGTATCTCTGACCTGTCCTCAGGCATGCAATTGCACTCAATGAGCGTAGGGAGTGAGACTGACAGACTTCCATCTAGAGGGTATGCGATGAAGTCCCTAGCTCGCCTCCCAGACATTTCTGAGACTCCAGCACACTTGCGCAGGGTGTAGGGAAATTCTGTGCTCTTGAGATTGAAGAGGTCGAAGAACTCAGGCCTGGCAAGTGAACGATTACTTTGATCGTCTAGTATAGCATAGACGTTCAGTGATTTGTCTGGCTCTCCCTTGGGGTGAACTTTGATGGACAGATTTTCGAACAAGATCGCGAACTATTAGTACCTCCACAGACCTCTGTGCATTTAGAGTTAATGGAAGGGTTTGAACTTTCCTTCTCCCCGCCATGCTCTGCGTTGGGTACTTTTAGCATCCATGGTGGTGGTCCAGAATGAAGGGCTGTGACGTATTTGTTGCTGCCACACTCTGTGCACTGCATGCTAACATCACAGTCTTTGGCCACATGGTCGTTCGAAGAACAGCATCTGAAACAGATATTATGCTCCTTCAAAAACATTTTCCGTTCCTTGATACTCTTAGCTCTGAAGGCTCTGCATCGTTTGAGGGGATGGGTTTTTTTTGTGAATGGGGCATTTTCTGTTGATATCTGGTTTACTATCCGGTGAATCGGTAGAGCTGGTTGTTTGTGCAATCTCAGTTTTGTGAGTAGAGATAAAGCTCTTCAGTGGTCCACCTCTTTTCATTGAAATTTATGGCTTTACAGGGGCAGTCGAAGATAAGTGAAACGTGAAACTTGGGTCGTTGCGCATGTAGGCTTCCCTGCATACAAAATCTGCGAAAAATGTGAATGGAGGAAATTGTACCTGGAACTGAAGCTTGTATTGGGACCCTTGGGACATCCACTTCTCTTGGAGGTTAGGAGGAAGCTTGTTGATAATAGGTGCCACACCCCGCGCTGTGTCTAGGAAGGAGAGCCCAGGTAAGAAGCCTCCAAGCTTTGCTGACTCCACCTCCTTGAGAAGATCTGCAAGTTCTCTTAACTTTTGGGGTTCTTTGTTGCTGATTTTAGGGAAACAATCCAGCTTATCAAAGAGCGTTTTCTCAATTATTTCCGCACTCCCGAAGCTTTCTTCTAGACGGGACCATACCATTCTACAGCCACCTGCCGGATCAGCGACATGAACAGCTCTTACTCTCTTAACTTGTTCTGAAGACTGTGGTCCTAACCACCTTATCAGAAGATCGAGCTCCTCACTAGGGGTGAGCGATAGCCCTTCTAGAACATTAATAAACGACGACTTCCATGCCAAGTAATTTTCAGGGCAATCGTCAAACTTATTAAGCCCTGAGTTAATGAGCTCACGACGCACAAGGTATCTTGCTATTTCACTCATACCTGTGTGGTCTGAAGAAGATGGTTGTTGTGTTGTGCTGCTGAGGTAGGGAGTCTGAGGTTTGTTAGATTTCTCGGAAACCGGAACTTGTCCATACGCTTGGTTACGAGAGAACGATATGTATGGTAGGTTAACTGGAAGGTGCTGGGGAAATGATAGCTGTGTGCTGGGCATTCTAGGCTGACTTACTTGGTATGGTTTGGGAGTAGACATGTGGGTCAATCTGTCAGCGTCTTGTAGGACATGGCTTGTGGCAGTCGTGGTGGGTAGTGCAGGCGTTGTCATGAACTGTTCGTGATCACGGGAGTCAGGCTCTGCTTTAACAGGAGGGAGACAGTGAAAACTTGATCCAGAAAGACTGTCCACATAGTCCTTTGTGCGCTTTTCAACTGTCTCCTGTGGATATGCTGTGGTATCAATAGCCATATCAATTTCTCCTGACTCTATCTCTGCTGTGGCCGCTTCCAGAATTTCTGCCTCTCTTGCTGTTGCTGCAACCTCCTTTTTATGCTGTAGAGATAACAGTTCAGATTCTAGTTTAGCCTTTTCTAGCAGCACCTCAGCCTCTCTCTCGACGAAAGTTGTACGTGCTCTCACTGCTTCCGCTTTAGCCCGCGCTCTGGTAGCTGCTATGCTTGCTGTGGATGATCTTGAGCTCTTGGAAGATGCAGATGTCACTGACCTGGTTTCCAGTTGACTGAGTGAGACATTCGATGTCTGTGGCTTCTCCTCAGCTTTCTCTTTAACATCCATCTTGAGTTAGTTGCGATGGCTGAAATAACTGGATAGCTGTTCTTCTTGTAAGTGCTGTCTTCTACCCGTCGTGATGATGCTTTTTCACTATTCTGTCCTCTGCATGCGTGTGTGTCAAGCATGCATATACAGATAGCCAAACATTGTAAGGAGATGACTGATCAGCTTCAATGACCACTCAGATGATAGAGTAAATTTTCTCTTTACTTTTGCTTGAGTGCAATCATGTAGTTCAATCTCCGTTACATTTTTTTGTGAAACTGCAAAATAAATACAATAAATGCTTACTTAAATAAAACAAACAAAATACAGTAACTCGTTATACAACGTTTACATTTACATTGGTAAACTGCAGTAACGTTAGTTATGCCGATCCTTTGAATGCATGTGAAATGCTAGCATGCTTCCAACATATATAACTCTTAACAAAATACAAACACAAAGTATAAAAATAACGAATATAAAGGATAAACTTACAAGCAAAGCTTCTTAGGGGTTTTACACAACAGATTGGAAGAAGATGAAAGGAACACGCAATCTCTCTGCTGCGAAATGGCCGCTGTGCTTTTAGCTATGAAGCATAAATAAAGTTGTCAAACTGGATTTTAATTCAACCTATGTCAAACAGCGCCCTCCAGTGGGGAGGAATAAGTAATGTTAGACATGGCATAATATCAAGACTTCAGTCTCAAAAACTCCCATTATAATCACTGAAGCGGTTTACACTGTGAAATGAATCTCTTACTTACATCTTACGCACTTCTGCACTTTGTTGTTTCTGATAAGAGAATTATCCAGAGAATTCAGTCAGTGAGCGCACGCCCTGAACAAAACACCGTGTTTCAGCGGTGACTCATCTGAACGCATCTGACTGGTCATTGCATTCATAAGGTCAACAGAATCGTGTGTGATTGGTTATAATGCAGCGCTGTAAAAATGTGTCTGTCTCTGGCTCTGTTACATGTCAGTTTCTGTTTAGTTCCCGTTTGCCCTTATTTGGTATTTCCTGTCCTTGTTTAGTGCAATTAGTTCATTATCGTCTAGTCTTATCACCTGTGTCTGATTAATCATCTTGTTTAGCTCATTCGTTTGTCCCTTTATAAGTCTTCAGTTCTCCCCTTGTCTTTGTCTGAGTTTAATGTTGTTAAATGGTTTATGTTGCTAAAGCTATTAAAAATACTCCTTTTCATCTACTCCTTCGTCGTGCGCCTTCTTCTACAGCACCAACCGTAACAGAAACTCAGACCGATACAGAAGACCGAACCAACAGAGATGAGGAAGCGGCTGATATTAGTTTCCCGCAAGGGAGGTTCGGGGATCCTCAGCCTGCTGCCGCCCGCGGTGAGGATGGTTCCGCCTCTCGCGGCGATGATGATGCCGCAGCCCGCGACGATGATGGTTTCGCCGCTCGCGGCGATGATGCTACCGCCGCCCGCGACGATGAAGGTTCCGTCGCCCACGGCAAAGATGGTTCCACCACCCGCGGCTTCCCCAGACCCGCCAAAGGCAGAGAGACACGTGCCTTTTGGGGTCTTGGTTGAATATGAGGGGATGACATGGTTCCCAGAACCTGCTCCTCAACTGCGCCCTCCTGTGCCAGCGCCACACCAGCGCCTTCCTGTGCCAGCTCCACGTCAGCATTCCCCAGTGCCCGCTTCTCCAGGGCCAGTCCCTCCTAGGCTAATGCTGACCGAACGCCCTCAGGAATCCGCGCTGCCCAAGCGCCCCCAGGAATCCACGCTACCTGAGTGCTCTCCAGTGCCTGCCCCTCGCATGTGCCCTCCAGTGCCTGCTCCTCGCATGTGCCCTCCAGTGCCTGCTCCTCGCATGTGCCCTCCAGTGCCTGCTCCTCGCATGTGCCCTCCAGTGCCTGCTCCTCGCAGGTGTCCTCCAGTGTCTGCTCCTCGCAGGTGTCCTCCAGTGTCTGCTCCTCGCCAGCGCCCTCTAGTGGCTGCGCCTCCAAAGCGCTCCCTGGTGCCTGCTTCTCCAGAGCGCCCCCTAGTGCCTGCTCCTCCAGAGCGCCCCCTAGTGCCTGCTCCTCCAGAGCGCCCTCAAGAGCCCGCTCCTTAACCAGATGGAGGTCTCTACCCATATCACTCATGGGAAGAGTCGCCTCAATAAAAATGATGGTTTTGCCAAGAATTAATTATTTATTTGCAATGATCCCGAGCAAACCACCACCTGACTGGTTTAGATCTCTGGACTCCTCCATCTCTAAATTCCTTTGGAAAGGTAAAACCCCGCATATTAGCTTAAAAACGCTGCAAAAGACCAAGGATAAAGGAGGACTAGATTTACCTAACTTTCACCACTATTTCTTAGCAAACAGGCTTCAACACATTTCAGGGTGGTTAAAACACACCCTCTTAGATGAACCTTGGCTAGATGTAGAACAGGCATTATGCAATAATATAGAGATTTCGGATCTGCCATTCATTAGCCCGATCAGCAAACGACACGTATGCTTCAAAAGCATCAGTATCAGCTCTTCTCTGACAACATGGTGGGAGTTTCTAAAAATGACGGAGTCTTCACTAATCCCATGCAAACGTACCCCCATCTGGAACAATCCTGACATATTGCTAAACAACAATATGATAAACTTCACAGATTGGAGTTGTAAAGGTATTAAATACCTGGAACATATATTCGAAGGGACAGACTTTATCCCCTTTGACAAATTAGTTAAACAATATGGGATTAATAAACATAGATTTTTAGAATATCAACAAATTAAATCTATTGTAAAAAGGAAATTTAAGTCTAATCATATCAATTTACAAATACCACCAAGTGTGGTAGATTTTCTTAATCTCAAAACCCCAAATTAATGTCTAAAATATATAGGGCACTTTCCAAAATAGATGAATCAGTATCACTTCCTATTGCAAAATGGGAGGCAGATCTATCAGTAAGCAGGGACAAAAAATTCTGGTCTCAGATATGTTTAAAAAACCTTTGAACTGATTAGAAATCCTGGTTTACAATTAATACAATACAAAATCCTGCATAGAGTGCACTACACAGGTCATCGGATGTTCAGGATGGGTTTTACAGCTTCCAACAACTGCTCACACTGTAAAGGTAATACACCTGACAATTATATCCACGCTCTATGGTTCTGTCCACCTGTTCAGAGGTACTGGTACAGGATTTGTGAAGACTTATCAAAGTGTCTTAAATGTTCTATTCCAGCCTCTCCTTTAGTCTGCTTGTTGGGCGACCTAGATGGTGTCACTACAGAAGGTAACACAATCCACATGGCTTTCACTGCCCTATGCATTGCTAAGAAGACTGTCCTCATGAACTGGAAAAATAAAAATAATCTTAATATCAACCAATATAGAGATTATTTGTGGGATTATATTAGTCTTGACACAGTCTCTGCTGCCACATTAGATCAATCTCTCTGGGCTCCTTTGATCAGCTCCATCACCTAGTGTGAGTGGGGGTCCCGATTCTGTCCGGCTGTGGTTTTTGTTGTTGGCGTGGGGTGGCGATGTGGGCCTGGGGCATCTGGGGGTTCCCTGGGGGTGGGTTTCTTGGGGGGTTCGGCGCTGGGGCTGCGGCCTTGGCCTGAATGGGGTATTGGTGACTCTTGGGTGCTGTTTTTCTGGCGGCTGCATGCAGCGCTGCTGGGGATGCATGTTACCAGCCTGGCGGCCGCACTGTTCCGGGGTTGGTCCGGGGGGGGGCTTGGGGTTCTGGGGGCGCTCTGCCTCCGGGTTGGGGTTACGGCTGGGCCTGGGGGGCTTGGGTCCTGGTTGGTGTGCCGCCGGGAGCATGGGTTGGTGCATACGCTTGGGCCCGGCTCTGGTGTGGGGGTCTTCGATGCATCGGTGCCTCCGCAGGGGGGGGTCCAATAGAGGCGGGGTAAATGGGCTCTACCTGGGTGTCTTATTGTCTTTTGTAGTCTGGGAGCTGACTGAATGATGGGGTGGGGTAGTTTTTCCTCTGCTGTGGGGTCTGATGGGCCGCCCCGGGCTGCCATGGCCCTGGTCTGGATGGGCCTGGGCCCCCCGCCCTGGGCAGATTTGGGGTAGCAGGGGTGCCTATGGGGGTCAGCGGGGGAGCTGACTCCAGAGGGGGGGGGGTATTTTGCCCCCTCTGATGCTTTCCTCCCCATCCCTAGGGCTTCATTTCTCCCGCTCCATCACATCAACACATAGGTAGGGTTTTGAGGTGCGGGTGTGTCGCTGGGATGTGGGGGAGGTGGTATTCCTCTGTTTCCTCGTGGCCGCCTGCATCTCAATCACACATTACAGCTTAGACATTCTCATTACTTACTGTCACATGACACATACATATAGGGCCTTGGGGGTGGGCACACTGAATGGCATCCGGAGGGCGGTCTGTTCATTCAGCCTTCCCTCTGGTGCCAGTGCCCACTTCTCAATTTTAAGTTGCACATAGACATTGAGGGCGCTAGGGAGGGGACGAACTGACACAAGCTTGTAGAGGGTGCCCCTCCCCTGTTTTAAAGCACCACTGTTTTAAAGCACCTTAGAACAACACACACCAACACTACATTTGAGCGGGTGAGGTGAAGCTTGGGGTCTTTTTTTTCACACCCCTGCTCTCTGTTCTCTGTCTGGGGCCGGGGGCTGTGAGGATGAGCTGGCCGCCCGGTCGGGGTCTGGGCTGTTGGTTTTCTCTGCTGCTGCGGGGACAGGGGTGGTCCTCCTGTCCCCACGCCGGAGCGAAGGGGGTTCAGCTCCGGGATCGGGCGCTGGCTTCCCCTCTGGTGGTGGTGGTGCCTGGATCTAGGAGTATAGAGTGCATATGGGGAGTGTGAGTGTGGGTACCTTGTCCATTTTTGTGTGTCTACATGTGGGGGCGAGGGTGTGAATATTCGTTTGCGTGCATGAGGGTGGGAACGTATGCTTGTGTATATGTGTGCTTGTTCGTCTACGTCTATGTGTCAGGTCGGGCATTAGACTCCGCCTCACTCATCATCTCAGCCGACCCTACCCCACCACCATGCACTGCCGGTGGAGGATGTCACCGGTGCGTTGGTGGTTTCTCGCGCTGGGGCAGGATGCTCGGGTGGGCGCCGGCCCGCTTTCGGCGGTCGCTTGGTGGCCCTGCTGGCCTTGCTGGGCCCCGATTGGGGGGTGGGGGCCTTTGGATCTCCGGGCCCAGGGCCCGGTCTGCCCTGGTGTGGTCGGCTACCGGTGGAGCCTGCGGGCTTGCCGCCACGGCACCCTGGGGCGTCTGCGATGTGACTGTCGGAGGTGCCGCCTTCGGGCTCTCCTCTGCCCTTTTCTGGGTGGAGGCGGCGGTTATCCCTGCGGTGGTTCTCCTGGGAGTGCCGTGCCCTGGGGGGCCCCGGATGTTTGGGGCCCGAGTCTTTTCCGCGCCTGCTTCATGCCTTGCGGGATGGGACTGTTGTGCCCCACACACACTATTAAACATTTACATGGAGGAACCTTATGAACACAAGCGCGCTCACACACACAGGTGTACACTCAAGCAGTCACATTGGTGTAAAAACAGGTGCTCACAGACACGCTTTGTCTTGATCTGCTGTTGCTTCAAAACTTATTTTGTAATATTAGTTATGTGTGCTGCTCAATAACATTTAACATTTAGAATTTATTGTGATTCATACAGATGTTGGTTGTTGCTGCAGTCTCTATGATGTTGTGTCTTCTGTTGTTTTCTTCTGTTGTTTTCTCTTTTTGTCAGCAGGTATCGAAGCAAATTGTCTTTTTTTTTTTTTTTTTTTTGTCTTTTTTCTCTCTTTTTTCTTTCTCTCTCTTGTTTTCTCTGTCCCCGGGCTTGTCTGTCATAGTGTGGTTAAAAAAAAAAAAAAAAAAAAAAAAAAAAAAAAAAAAAGAGCCCGTTCCTCCAGAGCGCCCCCTGGTGCCCGCTCCTCCAGAGCGCCCCCTAATGCCCGCTCCTCCAGAGCGGCCCCCAGTGCCCGCTCCTCCAGAGCGCCCTCAAGCGTCCGCTCCTCCAGAGTGCCCACCAGAGGGGAACTTCCCCAAGAAAATTTGGGGGGGGGGGGCTATATATCCTCTGCCTGGGTGGCCGGGCCCAGAGCCAAGGCCACGGAGCTCCCTGACCCACATTGGCCACCTGGAAAAATAGGGCCCGAGTCTCCTGCTCCGCCATGGCCTCCCGAGTCCCCGGATCCGCCATGGCCTCCCGAGTCCCCAGATCCGCCATGGCCTCCCGAAGCCCCGGATCCGCCATGGCCTCCCGAGTACCCGGATCCGCCATGGCCTCCCGAAGCCCCGGATCCGCCATGGCCTCCCGAGCCTCCAGTCCCGCCATGGCTCCTGGAATCCCCTGACCCGCCCTGGAGGCTTCCCATGTCTCCTCCACGTCCTGGCTCTGCTCCAGCCTTCAGGGCGCCCGCCCCCCCCTCCCTCGATGTTGCTATTACGACGCGGGACGCGCCTTCCGGGAGGGGGCGATAACTGTTACATGTCAGTTTCTGTTTAGTTCCCGTTTGCCCTTATTTGGTATTTCCTGTCCTTGTTTAGTGCAATTAGTTCATTATCGTCTAGTCTTATCACCTGTGTCTGATTAATCATCTTGTTTAGCTCATTCGTTTGTCCCTTTATAAGTCTTCAGTTCTCCCCTTGTCTTTGTCTGAGTTTAATGTTGTTAAATGGTTTATGTTGCTAAAGCTATTAAAAATATTCCTTTTCATCTACTCCTTCGTCGTGCGCCTTCTTCTACAGCACCAACCGTAACAGGCTCAGCGCCAGCCAGCGAAAACAGATTAGAATTTAGTAGCTGGTGATTTGATGCACTGAACGATCTAATCACGCCAGTGTGATTGTATCAAATATAAAAATATGATTCGGCTATTTTTTGTCTTTTGGAAGCTGCATTAAAAATCCACTTGGCTCAAAAATCTGAGGGGGCACGTGCCCCCTTAGTTTCAATGAGCATGATGCCTCTGGGCCATACATACCACATAATATTATAATAGGTACCCCTTAGTTTCAAAATACTTAGTCTAAATGATTTGTAATTTTACAGGTTGTTGCCCCTTTATTCCCCAAACGTGGCATATTATTCCCCTTTACCTACACGGAGGTACTGAATACACTAATTATATACACTATAATTACAAAAAAGGGTAACACTTTATTTTAGGGTCTCTTAACTAGTTGCTTATTAGCATGCATATTATTAGAATATTAGCCATTTATTAGTACTAATTAAACACATATTAATGCCTTATTCTACAAGACCTTATTCTACATCCCTAATCCTACCCAATAACCTAAACTTACCAACTACCTTACTAACTATAAATAAGCAGCAAATTAGGAATTTATTGAGGGAAAAGTCATAGTTAATAGCGAATAAGTGTTCCCTATTCTAAAGTGTTACCCAAAAAAGTAACGCTGTAACTTCAGTTTACTTACGCAGTTCTTTGCAGGTCGCATATCTTGTTGTTACCCCCCTTATTACCCTAAATGTAACACATTGTTAAATACCTACATGTATGTTCTTTATAGGTACACTATAATTACAGAAACGTACACCGTAAATTCAGTATACTTACGTAGTTCTTTGCGGGTTGTAATCTAAAGCGTTACCGAAGAATTTATAGAATTTCAGATTGCATTATTAGCTAATTATTAATAGCAGTATACATAGCAAATCAAATTATGCTTTTAGTTGTGGCCGCAGTAAATAGACTGTAGCTGCTGAAGTTTCAGTGACTACAAATGGATGGTATGTGAACGCTTCAAGCGAATAGGCATCATTTGCATTTTGTTTATTTAAAAGGGGCTTATAGCAATTCTAAGTACCTTTGTGCAGCTGTAGCAGCAGTATGCATAGTTATTCAGATCACATGTAGCGAATTTAATAGCAGCAGTATGCATAGGAAATTCATATGCAATGTTAGAAATAATATTAGCAGCAGGAAGTCAAATTATTGTTGCTAATATAGCAGTGGCAGCAGAAAGTAGTTTAGTTGCTTAAGATTTCAGTGATAACGCATGGGGTAAGTAACTCTTTAAAGTGAAATAGGCATTTTATTTCTTTGTTTATTTAGCAGGGTTTACAGTAGATTTTGTGAACACTTCGAAGCAAAATAGGCATTATTTGATTGTGTTTTCTTGCTAATAAAGACGCTTATAGCAATTCTATGTACTTTTGCATACTAGCTTGCATAGGCATTCAGTAATCAAGATTTTTCTCAGCAGCAGCATGCACAGCATTTCAATGTTGCGAATTTTAATTTGGACACAATTCATATAAAAGCTGACAACTACATTTAAATAAAGTCACTGTAGTGTCTTGCTCAAGACCATCTTGGAACGAGCCATGCATTTAGCTAATGATGTGTTCATGCAATGCAAAAATTAAAGTCTGTGTAAAGTCAATTCTGAGAATTGTTTGTAAACACATTATAAATGTTAGAAATGCATTGCTGAAACATGTTACAAAGACTGTGAACTATGTAGTACTTAATTGTGGAGTTAGACCGTTAAACAGTTTTTCAGCATTTTCGTGATCAGGATTTTTTTGGGCGGAGCTAAATCAGGACTCGATGACGCAATCGAGCCACCGGTCCCGCCCCCAACACTATAAGACACGTGTTCGTCTTGAAGCAGCGCTGCAGACCGATCAGTGTGTGACATCAAAGTACAGTGAGAGCTACAGAGAGCAGACGCTCCTGATGCTTTCCAATAGCTCTCGCGGTACTTTGATGTTATACACTAATCGTTCTGCAGCGCTGCTAATAACTAGAGTGCATTAGCATCAGTGGTTCACGGCTCAATCGCGAGTTACTGTCATTACTGTTAGCTACAGCCTACAGTTTGTTAGCTAGCTATGCCTTCGACACATAAATGCATAATACCTGGTTGCGATCATTTACAAAACAGCTCGGTCTCCTTATTAAATAAGCTGCAGAGGAAGACAGTTGAGAGAGACGGCAGCTTTCCTGCGAGTGGGCGTGGTTTCAGCGCCGCCAGTGCCAGCGGACATGCCCCCAGCGTTTGAGAGCAGAGAATACTGCTTATTTTTTCAAGATTTTGATACCTTATTTTATTTACTTGCCATTTTTTTTATAAATAAACGGCGTTACTAACGGCGTTATTGTTTTCAGTAACGAGTAATCAAACTAATTACTGTGTCCCCCATTACAACGCCGTTACCGTTACTGACAATAAAATGCGGCGTTACTATAATTTATTATAATATTATTATCATTTTATTTTTCAGTTCATCTGAATGGATGCGCAGTGTAGCTGTATTTGACGCACCGTAAACTCTAGTGTGAAGCGCAGGGCTCGCCATAGCTTTGTCTCTCTCTCTCTCTCACACACACACACACACACACACACACACACGCGCGCGCGAAAAGAAAGATACAGAGCGAGAGAGTCTTTCATAACATGCAGAATTGACGCGCTACATGTAAACGATATTCTTTGTTGTGTTTTCCTGTCAAAATAACGGAGTTCCTTTGGAATTCTTCAGCTTTTAAGAACTGCCGGGTTCTCTGCTAGTGGGCGGAGCTAATGCGCAAACGACAATCTCATTGGCCGGCGCTCACCTATTATCATCCCTGTTTTGATTTCAGCGAATCAATTCGAGCGAACGCAACGTGATTAATATTCATGAACCCAGCAGCTCCTTTATCCTTAGTGCGTTTTATATTGTTATTAGTGGTATAATTCATAGTAGTTTTGTTATCTTATCAATTTTTCCCCCTTTTTTATAGAAACACTAAATGACAAACAATATCTTAAGCACCACCACCAGTTCTAAGTTCAGTCAACATGACAAATATGAATTCATACTTGTCAGGGTTCTGTTGTGTGTGTCATCTGTTCCTGCCTCTTGTGTCCATATTTGGTTTGTTTCCTGTCCTTGTTTCATGTCATTATGAGTTAAGTATGTTCCAGCTGTGTTTGTCTCGTTATGTGTTAATTACCCTGTGTATATTAGTCCTGTCTTTTGAGTTTGATCCGTGGGAGTTCGGCGGGATCGCCGCGAGTGCCGCGAGTCCTCTGGCCGCGAGCCCTAATGCCCGCCGATCGCGGGAGATATCCGCCGCCGGCGGGGGCTATCCCAAGCCCGCCGGCTGGTTGCCTGGTTCCCGGGTTGCCGCTCCCCCAGCGCGCCGTTCGCGGGAGATCACGCCTCTGACTCAATGCCCGCCGGATCGCCTCTGACTCAAGCCCGCTGGATCGCCGCTGACTCATGCCCACCGGATTGCCGCTGACTCAAGCCCACCGGATCGGCGCTGACTCATGCCCGCTGGCCGCCGCTTACCCTAGCCCCGTGGATCTAGTCCACCTGTTATGGCCAGGAGTGCCGTTTTTAAGTTGTGTTGTGCCCACAGGAACATTTTAACTCGCCTTGTCTTGTCATGTCTTGTCCACGGAGACTCGTCTGGGGCAGGCGGCTCCTCTTGTTGTGGCCTCCTTTGTCTGTCTGTTCCGCTCTGGAGGTCCCCGTCCTGTGTTCCTGTCCGTGTTTGTCCTGAGGGGCCTCCAGAGCACACCCCCCCCCCCCCCCCCCGGTGGAACTGTTACGGCGTGGGACACGCCTTCCGGGAGGGGGGAGTTATGTCAGGGTTCTGTTGTGTGTGTCATCTGTTCCTGCCTCTTGTGTCCATATTTGGTTTGTTTCCTGTCCTTGTTTCATGTCATTATGAGTTAAGTATGTTCCAGCTGTGTTTGTCTCGTTATGTGTTAATTACTCTGTGTATATTAGTCCTGTCTTTTGAGTTTGATTTCGTCTGGTCTACTCGTTACTTCCCGGTGTATCCTGTCTCTGAGTCCTGACTTGTCCTGCCTTGATGTCTCCATTAAAGACTATTATTTGAGTCTAAGCCCTCATCTCCGTGTTCCTGTTCCTCCCTCGTGTGTGCACCATGACAATACTTGGTTATTCTAATTACTAAAGTTCTAACATCATATAATGCTAAATTATCATAATGTCATATTATAATGCTTGACTAACTGATGCTAAGTGTCAGTAGATAAATAGTGTCGATTAATGTACAATGTTTTATAATAATAATTTATTCTATTTAGTGTCCATTTCATTCATTTAACATATTTAATATTGGGGCATCCAAGTTATTTGACATTTCAATTCAATTCAATTCAAGTTTATTTGTATAGCGCTTTTCACGATACAATCGTTGCAAAGCGCTTTACAGGAAATTAAGTTTCTACAATATATTTATACATTGTAGAAACTTAATATATTAACTTATGGCACATTTGAATTAACGCAATGTTACTTTCCCTGGTAATTATTTTTTTATGTAACTTTTTTTAATTTGTTAACATTTACGCTTTTTTTTAAAAAGTAACGCAATAGTTACTTTCCCTGGTAATTAGTTACTTTTATAATGATGTAACTCCGTTACTGAACTCAGTTACTATTTGTGAGAAGTAACTAGTAACTATAACTAATTACTTTTTTACAGAAAATAACGTGCCGCATACAACGCCGGTCTTTTGTCAGGAAACATGAGCGATTACAAAGCATCATGTTATGCTCTCCGACGGGCAGTTAGAGCTGCTAAACTCCGATACAGAGAGAGAATTGAGTCACATTTTCAGCTCAATGACTCTCGACGCATGTGGCAGGGACTGAAGACCATCTGTTCCTCTGGAAATAACTCCTCCGCCGAGGTGAGAGCAGATCCATTGCTGGCCAAAGAGCTAAACACCTTCTACGGCCGCTTCGAATGCAACGGCAGCGCGACTCTGCCGATCAGCGCGTCAGGAAGCAGCAGACAGAGCAGCGATGCTGATCATGTTATCACCGTGTCGGAGGACGAGGTTCGGAGAGAATTAAGGAGAGTAAACATCAGGAAAGCCGCCGGACCTGATGGGATTACCGGCCGCATTCTGAGATCATGCGCCGATCAGCTTGCTGGTTTGTTTACTTCCATCTTTAATGAGTCCCTTGCTACCTCTGTGATTCCCACCTCATTTAAGAAATCTGTCATCATCCCTGTGCCTAAGAACCGTAAACCCTCTTGCCTGAATGACTATCGTCCAGTTGCCCTCACATCAACAGTCATGAAGGTTTTTGAGAGACTTTTAAAGAAACACATATGCTCCTCCATCCCTGATACCTTGGACCCTCTTCAGTTTGCCTATCGCCCAAATAGGTCTACTGATGATGCCATCTCTCAGGTACTGCACTCCTCCCTCACTCATATTGACAGCAAAAATGGCAACTATGTCAGACTGCTATTCATTGACTATAGCTCAGCTTTCAATACTATAGTCCCCTCCAAGCTAGCTGTCAAACTCTCAGACCTCGGCCTAAACACTACACTCTGTGACTGGATCCAAGACTTCCTCACCGGCAGACCACAAGTGGTGAAAATGGGCCAGTTCACCTCCAACTCCATCACCCTGAACGTAGGAGCCCCGCAGGGCTGCGTTCTGAGTCCCCTGCTCTACTCTCTCTACACACATGACTGTGTGTCCTCTCACAGCTCCACTTCTATTGTTAAATTTGCTGATGATACTGTGGTTCTGGGCCTCATTTCCAACAATGATGAGACCACATACTTGGGTGAGGTAGAGAGACTAACATCATGGTGCCAGGACAACTGTCTCTCTCTGAACGTGAGCAAAACTAAAGAGCTGATTGTAGACTTCAGGAAGAGACAGCAGCGGCCCTACACTCCTCTTATGATCAGCGGGACCCCTGTGGAGAGGGTGAGCAGCTTCAAGTACCTCGGTGTAAACATCTCCGAGGACCTGACTTGGACTGCACACATTCAAACACAGGTCAAGAAAGCCAGGCAAAGACTGTACCATCTGCGACAGCTGAGGGAAATTCAGGGTCTCACCAGCAATCCTGAAAACTTTCTATTCAGGGGCCATAGAAAGTGTATTGGCTCAGTGCATCTCAGTGTGGTACAGTAACGCCACAAATCAGGACTGCAAAGCTCTGCAGAGAGTCGTGCGCTTAGCTGAGCGCATCTCTGGGTCTGCCCTCCCCTCTCTGCAGGACATCTACCTCAAACGCTGCAAAAGCAGAGCTGCAAAAATAATCAAGGACTCAAATCACCCCGGTAACCGTCTTTTCATCACACTGCCATCGGGCAAGCGCTTCAGAAGCGTGTTGGCAAAAACTGAGAGACTGAGGAGGAGCTTCTACCCTCAGGCCATCAGGCTCCTAAACTCAGTCTCATAACATCTACAGGACTCATTTAATTAACTGTAACACCCATCATTCTCCATCTTCCGCATTGCTGCTATGTGTACATACCCGGTACAACCTGTTTGCACATTCCTCTTGCACATCCCTGGTTATATTAATATTTATTAAATCCACAGTAGACTGTATTGCACATTTTAGTTCATTGCACATTTTACTCCTTATTTTATTTCATTGTTTTTACTTATTATTTATTTTATTTTTTTATCTTATTCCTACCTATATTTAAATATATGCTCCTGTGTTATGTATCATCTTTTATTTTTATTTTTTTGCACTGTCCATTGAGCGGACCTGTCCTGACCTACATTTCACTACTGATTATACCCTGTATGATTGTGTATGTGACAAATAAACAAGAACCTTGAACCTTGAACCTTGAACACTGCACATGAGGTAACATTCACAATACCGGACAAAACAGGGGAGCTGACAAATAAGGGCATAGAAGGAGAAAACATGACAAACAGTCCACTGGGGTGTGACATCAGCTGCTTTTTAGGCAGAATTAGTCCTGGGCATATGACACCACAACTACAGGGTGTACAGTGATTTATTCTTTTGCCAAATATTTTGTTAGCTTATAAATAGGTTAAAGGTAAGTATTTCCATTGCAGTAACGTTGATGAAAGTTAATGGGAAAAAAAATTACAACTCTTGAGTGACAAATGTAAAACTATTTTGCTCAGGCCGCCCGAGCCTGAGTCAGGTGGTTGCTGGGGGTTACTTCATCTATCAGCCTACAGTGTGATTCCTGATTGTTAATGACACACATAGTGAGCATTTCTATCTAGGTAAGTTTGAGCTATTGGCTCAGACACACATCGTTATTTAGGTCATTAGTTAAATAAACCTAAGGGAACAGCACCCAGGTTCACATTGCTAAGCCACTAGTTAATTTATCTGGGCTTCATTAGCCCAGAAACACATTCAACTCAGGTCACTAGTTTAAGCTATCTGGTCAACCGATCAGGTACACACAGCAATAGGTCTCTAGCGTTAAGCCATTCAGCAAAGCCAGCCCAGGCTCACATAGATAGCAAACACACGGTCTCATGGCTCTCCGGAGCAGCAGCAGTGCATATGTCTTGACAATAGATCTGCTTGTTCTGGAGGGTTTTATCTTTTATATTTCTTCAGCCTTATAGGGATGATTTTAAGCATATTATTGTATAGCAGCAGCATACATATTTAGTTGTTTCCTTTTCTTCTTCCAGCTTTGTTGGGGGGTTATTTTATATGCTATTTGTGCAGTAGCAATATGTCTTAAATATTCACAGTACCGTATCGCCATATGCTTTGGCAGTAGCAAGTTCCTGTACTTGCTTGCAGCAGCAGCAATAATCTACAACTACAGCAATAACCAACAGCTGCAGCAATTCAGCAGCAGCAGTAGTGTGGCAGCAGATCTATCCATCACTATGCTAAAATCTTCAGAGAGTTGTCATGATTGAAATGTATAGTTTAGTCACGAAACTCTAGATGGCACCGGCTGACGGGTTGTTAATGTAACTGATGATATTCTGAGAGTTAAACGACTTGGCACAATCAGATTGGTTCATGTTGCATATGCAGCCAATGAGCTTACTGCCTTGCATTTAAATGGCTGGCTAGCATTCACTTTATATTTTTGCAATGCACTTTCAGAGTTTCTCTGAAACCCTCTGCCTTCCTGAGCTCCACCTGTGTAGATCTGCTATGGGTTATTTTATATCCTATTTGTGCAGCAGCATGTCTTATATATTCACAGCACCGTATTGCCATATGCATTGGCAGTAGCAAGTTCCTGTACTTGCTTGCAGCAGCAGCAGCAATAATCTACAACTACAGCAATAACCAACAGCAGCAGCAATTCAGCAGCAGCAGCATCTATTCTGCTAAGACCAAATGCATTAACATTGTCATATCCATCACCATGCTAAAATCTTTTGAGAGTTGTCATGATTGAATTATAGAAATGATCATTCTTTCTAGATAACATCACATGTGAAATAAACAGAAAAAGGCATGACTGAATATGTTTCTTTTGTTAAATAGGCTAACGATAAATACCACTTTATTTCAGTGTGACTATTTTTTTTTTTAATCCTGACAAATTAATTAATTAATTATGATCAGTGTACCATGTATTATTGTAAAACTGGTAAAACGTTGATGGTTTTAAATCTTTAAGTAAACAACAAAAAATGCAAACAAACGGACACTTTTGTGATCTTGCAATTCCAGTAATTTATTTCTGATAAATTATTTCTTTGTTGGTTAAATGATGGGGTTGCGTGACGTTGTTCCAGAGAGGCGTGTAAAGGGCAGGTTTTAGTGAAGCACTGCAGACCTTCTAGCCCGATGGTGGAAACGCAGCGTGATTTTGGGCTCGGTGCTACAGGTCTGAGGCTATTAGCCCCGCCCGGCCCATTGAAAGCACTGGCTCGCACTGGCCCGACAGTGCAAAGTGGCTATTGAAAGCATGAAGGTTTTCTTTATAGATACTATAGTGATTTTCAAGTCTTCCACCAAATCCACTCAGCTTATCTGCATTTTCTTTTCATACATTGTACTCCTGTTGAGTTTCTCCAAGTTGCTTTTTGTGTGCCATTCTTCTTCCTGATATTCACAGGAGCAATACAGTTAAGGTCAAAAGTTTAAATACACCTTACAGAATCTGCAAAATGTTTATTATTTTATCAAAATAAGAGGGATCATAAAAAAATGCATGTTTGTTTTTTTGTTGTTTTTTTAGTACTGACCTGAATGAGATATTTCACATAAAAGACGTGTACATATAGTCCACAAGAGAAAATAATATAAGGAAACACAATGCCTTAAGAGCCGGGGGGTGATTTTTTTTATTTGAAGATCAGGGTAAATTTAACTTATTTTGTCTTCTGGGAAACATGTCATCTTCTGTAGCTTCTGATGGGCAGTACTAAATGAAAACAAAAATAATAATTTAGGCAAAATAAGAAAAATGTACGCATCTTCATCTAGTTTCGTATATATTCCATATAGCTAAAGCTGTAAAGCCAACTCCTTGTTACGAATATGGAAGAACCATCACCTCGACCACAAAAGACTGCTTTATAAATAATCTTCCTGACTTATCTCAGTTCCTCAGCATATCCAATAGCTCAGAACAACTTGATGATGTAATAGAAACTATGGACTCTCTCTTTTCTAGCACTTTAGAGACAGTTGCTCCTTTACGCTTAAGGAAGATTAAGGAAAAGATTCCAACACCATGGTATAATGAGCACACTCGCACCCTAAAGAGAGCAGCCCGGAAAATGGAGCGCAGCTGGAGGAAAACAAAACTAGAGGTATTTCGTATTACTTGGCGGGAAAGCACCCTATCCTACAGAAAAGCATTAACAACTGCTAGATCTGCTTACTTTACGTCTATTTTAGAAGAAAACAAACACAACCCCAAGTATTTATTCAATACAGTGGCTATATTAACAAAAAAATAAATAACATCAGCAGGTGCAGACATTACCCAGCAGCACAGTAGTAATGACTTTATGAACTAATTTACTTCCAAGATCGAAGCTATTAGAGATAAAATTGTAACCATGCAGCTGTCAGCCACAGTATCACATCAGATAGTACGCCTAACCCTAACCTAACCCTGAGGAACAATTCCACTCATTCTCTTATATTGGAAATTAAAAATTGTATACATTTGTTAAATCATCTAAAACAACAAAATTTTAATTTGTTATTGTATGTTAGACCCTGTTCCACCTAAGCTCCTAAAAGAGGTGCTTCCTGAAGTAATATATCCTCTTTTGACTATTATTAACTTATCATTGTCATTAGGATATGTCCCAAAAACTGGCTGGCTTTTCAAACTGGCTGTTATTAAAGTGATACTCCACCCCAAAATGAAAATGTTGTCATTAATCACTTACCCCCATGTCGTTCCAAACCCGTAAAAGCTTCATTCGTCTTCGGAACACAATTTAAGATATTTTGGATGAAAACCGGGAGGCTTGTGACTGTCCCATTGACTGCATAGTAAATTGCACTGTCAAGGTCCATAAAAGTATGAAAAGCATCGGGTGGAGTAGTCCATCTGCCATCAGTGGTCACTTCATTAAATTCAGATTGAACCACTGATGGCAGATGGACTATTCTGACAATGCTTTTCATACTTTTATGGACCTTGACAGTGCAATTTACTATACAGTCAATGGGACAGTCAGGATTTCCAGTCAGGTTTTAGACCATATCATAGTACCGAGACTGCTCTCATTAGAGTTACAAACAACCTGCTCTTATCATCTGATCGTGGTTGTATCTCTCTATTAGTGCTACTGGATCTTAGCGCCGCGTTTGACACTATCGACCACAACATTCTTTTAAATAGACTAGAAAATTATGTTGGCATTAGAGGAAGTGCACTGGCATGGTTCAAATCGTACTTATCTGACAGCCATCAATTTGTGGCAGTAAATGAAGAGGTATCATACAAATCACAAGTGCAGTATGGAGTGCCTCAAGGCTCAGTACTAGGCCCCTTACTTTTCATGCTTTACATGTTACCCTTGGGAGATATCATTAGGAAACGTCTCGGTTACGTATGTAACCCTCGTTCCCTGAAGGAGGGAACGGAGACGTCACGTCGGGTGACCGACGAATTGGGATCTCGCTTAGAGAGACCAATCCACTTCGAGTGTAACTAAACGAGCCAATGCACATTGGCATGCGATTATTGCATCCAGCTGCTGCTGATCACAGCGTGAGTATAAGTAGGCAGCAGGTGCAGCGCATATTCAGGTTTTCGCTGAGGAGCCGAGCCGGTGACCCGGCCGCTCAGCGGTGGTACAGTAGCCGTGGCGACGGGACGTGACGTCTCCGTTCCCTCCTTCAGGGAACGAGGGTTACATACGTAACCGAGACGTTCCCTATCAGTCGGTCACTCCGAGTCACGTCGGGTGACCGACGAATTGGGATCCCTACCAAAAGGCCACGGATACTGCCCCTTCCAGTGTCCTGTGGAAGCCTCCTGCGCCCCTACTTTTTGGCGCAGGTCAGGGCTTCACAAGAAGACCAGTTACTGTTGCTATGGCACTACCCACTCAGTAAGACTGGATAACACTGGGAAAACGTACCCGTTCCACTTGGAACAGGAACGCTGCGGAAGCCCATCCTTCCCGAAGGAGGTTCAGAAGCACTTACGCATATGAACAACCGTTTAGGTGCATATGGAAGATTAGAGGTGATTGTAGCCTCTTGGCAGAATGTCTGCCGGGGAAACACGGGCTCTGAGGCTATACCGTGGACTTTACACATATGAGATCCAATTAGGTCTCTACATATGGACCCCAGCCCTCTACCGGTTCTCACAGATTCATCGAGTGAGGGCTTGGCGCCAGACGCTCCGCCACGTCTGGCTGCCGAGGGGACGGAGGAGCTCGACAGGGTCTACAGTACGGACTCTCTGGAGCAGTTTTAGCAAGCCGATCCGAAACCGGAGCCTCTCAGTGCTTCTACCCGTTTGAGGTGAGAACACAGGAGGAGACCGGTTCCACACGAAGGCTATAGAATCTAGCGAACGTGACAGGGGTCGCCCAACCCGCAGCTCTATAATTATCTGCCAGCGAGGCGCCACGAGCCAATGCCCAGGAAGATGCAACACTTCTAGTAGAGTGGGCTCTCAACCTGAACAGGCAGGGCACACCCTGTGCCTAATAAGCCAGGGTGATGGCGTCCACTATCCAGTGGGCCATCCTCTGCTTGGAGACGGCATTCCCTTCTGCCGGCCTCCGTGACAGATAAAGAGCTGGTCTGAGGTCCTGAAGCTTTGCGTCCTGTCAACGTAGCATTTCAATGCTCGGACGGGACAAGCAAAGCTAAGGCTGGGTCTGCCTCCTCCGAGGGCAGCGCTTGCAGGCTCACCACCTGGTCCCTGAAGGGAGTAGTGGGAACCTTGGGCACATAGCCAGGCCGGGGCCTCAGGATTACCTGGGACGGCCCAAACTCTAGGCACGAATCGCCGACCGAAAATGCGTGCAGGTCCCCTACCCTCTTGATGGAGGCCAATGCAAGCAGGAGCGGAGTCTGAAAGAAACTTCAGCTCGACTGTCTGCAACGGATCAAATGGGCCCTGCTGTAGTGCTCTGAGCACTAGAGACAGGTCCCAAGAGGGTATAGAGGGGGCCGTGGAGGATTTAACCTTCCTGCCCCCCTAAGGAACCTGATGACCAAGTCATGCTTCCCCACCAACTTCCCTTCCACAGGGTCGTGGTTGGCAGCAATCGCAGCCACATAGACTTTAAGGGTGAAAGGAGACAGCCTTCGCTCCAACCCTTGCTGCAAGAAGGACAGCACGACTCTGATCGGGCACTTCCGGGGGTCTTCTCGGTGAGAAGAGCACCACTCGACAAACAGGTTCCACTTCAAGGCGTAAGCATGTCTCGTAGACAGCGCTCTCGCCGAAGTGATGGTGTCAACTACCTCCTGGGGTAGGTCACCTAGAACCTCCGCGTCCCGTCCCGGGACCAGACATGTTTTAAGTTTCCAGAGGTCTGGACGCGGGTGCCATAAGGTGCCCCGTCTCTGAGTCAGTAGATCCTACCTCAGAGGAATCTGCCAAGGAGGGGCTGTCACGAGGAGCATCAGTTCTGGGAACCAAGTCCGAGTGGGCCAGTACGGCGCCACGAGCAAGACCTGCTCCTCGTCCTCCCTGATCTTGCACAGTGTCTGTGCGAGAATGCTCACTGGGGGGAACGCATACTTGCGGGGGCCCCGCGGCCAGCTGAGTGCCAGTGCATTCCGTGCCGAGTGTTTCCTCGGTCAGGGAGTAAACAACTGGCAATGAGAAGTCTCTCAATAAGCTGGGCCGTCTGGGGATGGAGTCTCCACTCTCCGGGGAGCGCAGCTCGTGACAGCTCATCGGCTGCCCGGTTGAGCAAGCCCGGAATGTGAATGGCACGAAGCGACCTCAGATGCTTCTGACTCCATAGGAGGAGGTGGCGGGCGAGTTGCGACATGCGACGGAAGCCTAGACCACCTTATCGGTTGATGTATGCAACGGTCACAGTGTGTCCGTACGGACCAGTACGTGCTTGCCCTGTAAGCGCCTCTTGAGACGGTTCAGGGCCAGGTGTACTGCCAGCAACTCTAGGCAACTTATGTGCCAGTGCAGTTGGGGGCCCCGTCCAAACCCCCGACACTGCAAGCCCGTTGAACGTGGCGCCCCAGCCGGTGGTGGAGGCATCCGTGTAAACCACAGCATGCCTAGAGACCTGTTCCAGGGGCACTCCTGCCCGGAGAAACGAAAGGTCTGACCACGGGGTGAGGGTTTGGCGTCAGGCCGGTGTGACTTGGACCCGGTGAGTGCCGCGTTACCACGCCCACCTCGGGACTCGGCCATGGAGCCAGTGTTGAAGCGGTCTCATATGAAGCAGCCCCAGCGGCGTCACTGCCGCCGCAGCTGCCATATGCCCCAGGAGCCTCTGAAATTGTTTCAGTGGGACCGCGGACCTGCTCTTGAACGCATTCAAGCAGTTCAACACCGACTGAGCAGGTTCCTGCGTGAGGCGTGCTGTCTGATTGACCGAATCCAATTCCATACCGAGAAAAGAGATCCTCTGCGCCGGGGAGAGTTAGCTCTTTTCCCAGTTGACCCGAAGGCCCAACTGGCTGAGGTGCAAAAGCACCAAGTCCCTGTGTTCGCACAACTGGTCCTGAGACTGAGGCAGCATGAGCCAGTCGTCGAGGTAGTTGAGAATGCGAATGCCCTGTTCTCTCAGGGGAACAAGGGCTGCCTCCACAACTTTCGTGAAGACACGGGGTGACAGGGACAGCTCGAAGGGCAGGACCTTGTACTAATATGCCCGTCCTTCAAACGCAAACCGCAGGAATGGCCTGTGGTGCGGAAGGATTGAGACAAGGAAGTACACGTCCTTCAGGTCAATCGCTGCAAGCCAATCTCAGGGACGGATGCACCCGAAGATGCACTTCTGCGTGAGTCTCTTGAACGGAAGCTTGCCCAGTTCAGGACGCGCAGATCCAAGATTGGTCTCCACCCACCGCCTTTCTTGGGCACAATGAAGTCAGGGCTGTAAAACCCTGTCTTCATATCGGCTGGAGGGACCGGCTCCATCATGTCCCTCGCCAATAGGACAGTGATCTCCCCACACAAGCCTTTACTGCTGTGAGGTGGAACCTGGGAGAACGCCGGGCGAACTGAATCGCGTAGCCGAGTCAGGTGGTCCACAGGAGCCAGCGAGACGAGCTGGGTAGCGCTTTTTCCAGGCACCCAGACACTATACAAGCGGGACCTGCGGGACCACCGACGTACCCGCGGTGGGGCAGCGAGGTGAAACGCAGGGACCCGGCCCGTGTCGGACCAAAGAGGGGTCTGAGTGTGCGGTGCAACACTTACCTGGTTCCACAGTTTGGCAGAGGGTGCGTGAGTAGGGCCTTTGATGACGCTCTCGAACCGCCCACTGCTGCCTGCTGGCGAGAGAGGGAGAAGAGTGTGGTCCGGTGTTGGTCCGTCCATGACTCTCCATGCCCTCTTGGGACCCAGAGACAGAGAGAACCGCTTCTTGTCGAGATTTTTTTATTTTTTTTTTAAACCAAAAGATTCTCCGCCCGGCCCTTCTCCGGGGGAGGGAGAGGTGCATCCACCATCTCCTGAAGCAGTCCTCTTTCCCTCTGGGTCGCCCGTCCTGAGGCCTCTTGCTTTTCCGCTCTCCGCCAGGTTTGACGGGGGCCCGGACGGGTGGGGCGGCCTGCCTACGCCCAGCTCAACGGCACCGCTTCTGGAGGCTGCTGCGGATGCGGTGCGGGAGCAGGGACGGACGCAGGGGCCGCCCTCGGCGACGAGCAGGCTGGGGCGCTGCAGCCAGTAGACGGGTGGAGGCAGCAGCTGCCCGCTGGGCAGGATGTGTTGGATCGCCTCAGTCTGCTCCTAAGCAGCCGAGAACTGCTGGGCCATGCTCTCGACTGCGTCGCCGAAGAGGCCAGTCTGGGACACAGGGCCCTTGAGGAACCGAACTTTGTCAGCATCCCCATGTCGACCAGACACAGCCAGGTGACGCTCCTGGACCACAAGTGTGGACATCGCACGACCCAAAGACAACGCAATGACCTTCGTCGCTCGTAGCGCGAGGCCAGAAGTGGTACAAAGCCCTTTCAGAACTTCTGGATCGTGACCACCCTCGTGCATGTCCCCCAGTGCTTTTAGCCTGAAGAACCTGCAGTAACGCCGTAGCGCAAGCGGTTGGCAGCTTCTCCACGGGTCACATAAGCATCGCCGGACAGACCAGACGAGTACCTACAGGCCCGGAAGAGGAAGCACGGTTTACCCTGCCGGGTGGAGGCGGTATTAGGACACAACGGCATCGCAACCGACCGCTCCACCGGGGGGCCCCGTATACCCCCTAGCTGCACCACCACCGAGGGTGGTGAGGGAGGAGGAGCTAACAGGTCAGTTTCTGGCAGTAAAATGTGCCATCCACAACCTGGTAAGCTCCCCATGCACCTCCGGGAAGAGAGGCACCGGGGCAGGGTGCTGAGAACCAGCACAAACTACCTCGAGAAACCAGTCATCCAACCTCGAGGGCTCGGGACACGGTGGAAGTCTCCACTTGAGCCCTACCCTCTCAGCGGCCCGGGAAAGCATAGCCGTGATTCTGGATCCGACTCAGGCATTGCTACTGCCGTAGCAGCAGCGCAGCCGAATCTTCTTCCCCAGAAAGCTCCAGCTCACCCTCCGATGCAGCGATCGACATCCGGTCATCGGGAGGAGCACCAGGGATACTGCTGGTACGCCCCTTGTAGAGGGTCCAGCACGTTCCACTGGCAGCTCAACTGGTTTTGGAGTGCAAGAGGAGTGATGGTCCCTCGAGGGTTGGTTCCCTGGAGGGTTTGCCACCACTGTAATCCTCAGACCACTCGTGCCACCACCTGAAGTAGTCCTCGTCTGTCTGCAGCCAGAACGAGAACTAGATCGAGGCAGAGGCAACAGAGCTCCGCCCCCTTGTCGAGGTAGCGGAGCCTGGCCGCAACTCCAAGATGATCATCTTCCCACCATGAGAAGATGCCTCATCCACGAACGCCACCTCAGCATGCTTACTGCCCAGGCACGTGAGGCAGTGATCGTGACCATCACCCGGCACCAGGTAACGACCGCATCCAGAAACGCACGGGTGACACGTTGTCTGTAGCAAAACCCAACTCGTCTTTACAAAGACGTAACGTCAAGTTTGCCAGATGCAACGTCGTCTTTAAAAAGACGCACCCGTGAATGCTCTTTTAGGAAAAAAGCTCTTTTAATGTGCTGAAGCGCACAGGGGAGATGGTCACCTGCAACACAAACAGGGGGTAGTGCAACCTGATGTGTGCAATCCACTCGACACGGGAAGAACCACCACCGCTGAAGCGCCGTACCGCCAGCACGAGAGTCTTCTGAAGAGCGTGCTCAACTCGTTGAATTCACTCGTCAGCAGAAGTCAGGAGCAGAACGATGTAACCGCTCGGCTCCGAAGTGAAAAGCTGAATATGCGCTGCACCTGCTGCCTACTTATACTCACGCTGTGATCAGCAGCAGCTGGATGCAATAATCGCATGCCAATGTGCATTGGCTCGTTTAGTTACACTCGAAGTGGATTGGTCTCTCTAAACGAGATCCCAATTCGTCGGTCACCCGACGTGACTCGGAGTGACCGACTGATAGGGAACATGGTGTTAGCTTTCACTGTTATGCTGATGATACTCAGCTCTATATTTCTTCGCGACCCGATGAAACATACTAATTTGCAAAACTAATGGAATGTATAGTTGATATCAAAAACTGGATGATTAGCAATCTCTTACTACTAAATTCTGCAAAAAACAGAGGTGTTAATTATTGGACCAAAAACATTTGCATGTAATAACCTAGATCACTGTCTAATACTTGATGGCTGCTCTGTAAATTCTTCGTCATCAGTTAGGAACCGAGGCGTACTTTTTGATAGCAATCTTTCCTTTGAAAAACATGTTTCTAGCATTTGTAAAACTGCATTTTTCCATCTTAAAAATATATCTAAATTACGACCTATGCTCTCAATGTCAAATGCAGAAACATTAATTCATGAGTTCATGACCTCGAGGCTAGATTATTGTAATGCTTTATTGGGTGGTTGCTCTGCACGTTTAATAAACAAACTCCAGCTGGTTCAAAATGCAGCAGCTAGAATTCTTACTAAAACCAGGAAGTATGACCACATTAGCCCGGTTCTGTCAACACTGCACTGGCTCCCTATTAAACATCGTATACATTTTAAGATCTTGCTAATTACCTATAAGGCCCTGAATGGTTTGGCACCTCAGTATTTGAGTGAGCTCTTATCACACTATAGTCCTTAATGTCTGCTGAGATCTCAAAACTCTGGCCATTTGATAATACCTAGAATATCAAAATCAACTGCGGGCAGGAGATCGTTTTCCTATTTAGCGCCCTATTTTTCCTATTTAGGTCACCGTAGCCACCCAGATACAGACTGTATCCAGATCAGATGGTCACTGCAGCCACCCGGATCCAGTCCTTATCCAGATCAGATGGTGGATAAGCACATAGAGATGACATCTACAGCCCTGAACGTCAGCGGAGACCAGGACAACTAGATGAGCCCCAGAGACTGATCCCCAGTGAAGACCCTGTCTCCAAGATGGTCATCGGGACAAGACCACGGGAACCAGATGAGTCCTTTGCACAATCTGACTCTGCTGCAGCCTAGATTTAAACTGCTGATTGTGTCTGGCCAGAGGAGAATGACACTATTTCGACACACTATTTCCCCGTCTAAATACTGTAAAGCTGATGTAAAGCCACCCAGCTTTATATCAAGCTGATGTAAAGCTGCTTTGACACAATTTGCATTGTTAAAAGCGCTATACAAATAATAGCGACTTGACTTGACATGACTTGTTGTTGGATGTAATAATGAACATAGCAGTCATCATTTACTCCCAACATCTGAGCCGCTGAAGGTGGATTACCTTTGTGGAATACCTTGGTTTCTGAAGGGAATGTGCCCCCGATCTACCTAAATGCATCTATCTTCGCATAAATCATTCGTGATCCAGCTTCAACTCCAGAAGAAGTGAGTATAAGGTTTTTTAATGAATCCTTGCAAATTGCCTTTCCTAATAATGTGCTAGTTAGCAAGTTTGAATGCATGAAAGAATGAATGTGGCTAAAGTTTACCATCTGTCAGAGAGCGGCTCGGAAGAGAGGGGTTGGGTGAGCAGAGCTCATTTGCATTTAAAGCGACATTCAATAAAAACGTTGTTGTTTTACACTAGCATTGAGTAATTTTAACCAAACTATGTTACAGACTTTTCATTAAAATTCTAAAGAATCATATCAACTTGTGGAAAATGGGCATCTGATGACCCCTTTAACTTTTGAGTTAGGAATCAATGAGAAGATCAACAGAGTCTGCAGATATGCTTGGTGTTAAACAGTGCCGTGCAGAGACCTTTGGAGGAGCAGGCGCTCAATGTATAAAAGGGGCACATGGAACACAGCTTTTAATAGGGCTGTGCTCCTTGCTGATATGTGTATCGAAATGGATGCTTCTTTCATACAGCAGCAAATGCCATGACGCAGGTTTGAAAAAGAAACACAGAACAGAAAAGACCATTTTAAGTTTAAATGTTAAAGACATTTTTTGCACCTCTTAATTACTCTGGAATGATATTATTATTATTATTGTTGTTGTTGTTATTGTGTTTACAGGGTATGGTGGTTTTGCTGTTGTAAACACTACTGTTGTTGTTGTAGAAAAAAATATTCCTGTCTTATTTAAAATAGAATTCTATTCTAATCCTGTTCTGAATTTATAATTTTTTTGAATGATAATGATTATAAAAACAGGATTGATAAGTATAATTCGGAGGACGAGAAAATCAGTATAAGCCTGTTTTACCAGTGTTGTGATAATTATTTTTAAGGTACTCTACGTTTTTTAAATAAATACTGTAATAATAATAGTTCAAAGTATGAATAGTTTTTAGTCAGATAACATAAAAAAGAGAAGGCACCTCGTGTGTAGAACTACGTTAGCTGCATTTTTAATAATTATTATTAATTTTAATAAAATGTAAATTCGTCCCCGCACTGGGAAAGCAGGGTAAGTCAAGCCCGTTTCAGAAAGAGAGGTAACTTATACTCAGAGTCAGTTACCGTGGTAACTTATGCTGTGAACCTAACCTGGTCGGGAGCAGGTTTTCTTCGGTAAACCCGGAGTTTCTTTCCATCTCCTCCCCCTTTTTAAAGTGTAAGCGATGTTTTAATACCTCATTCATTCATTCACGCTGCAAAATTGCTTTTCTTAATGAGTATTTGTGTCTTATTTCAAGTACAAAGATTTAAAAATTCTTAAGTTAAGATGCATTTTCTATAGATAAAAAAATTATCTAGATATTTAGTTTTGTTAAAATATAAAAGTGCTCTCCATAGGGTAAGAAAAATAATCTTAATGCAAACGGAAACAAGAATGGGCTATTTTTTTTTTGCCAGATAATTTGCAAAATAAAATAAAAAATCACTTGAAATCGTTTTTTTTTTCCTTCATGGAAACAAGACTAAATAGTGTATATTATTTATTGTATTATAATTTTTTTTACACCGTATTCATGTGCATATTTATTTGAGCGGTCCCATTTAAAATGGTAGTTTTCTTCAAAACATCGGAGATGCAGAGCACATTATAAGGCCGCTGTATGCAGATTTTAAGGAAAGTGTGCATCACTCATTCTGATAATTTTTTCCTGGGCACAAATCCGTCAAAGAGGAGAATCACAGGACTGTGGGTTAGTGGTGTAGAAATCGGTTTAAATGAGGCTAATCTGATAAATGACGTTCACTTGATAACATCTTTCTGTGACGTCTGGAATTAACCCAATAATCAGAATTTCCTTCAGGATCTCCAGTGTGGTTGGATGCATTGATGACAAGCATATCCCCACCATCACACCTTCTGAAAATGAAACTGATTACTGTATGGAATGGAAGGATGCCAGAGGGGTAGTACGAGCCGTAACCACCACCACAGCTGTTCAATAAACAAATTATTCACAATTTTTTAGTCATATTTATTTCCTAATACAAAAGCAAAAGTTATTCTTTTTAGAAATCTTCCAATACTTGACCATCTCCTCTTCATCTGTCAGTGGTGCTGCTGCAGGTTCTCCCTCTGCCTTCTTGCTGTCAACAAGCCAGTAGTTAATTATATTACTCTAATTAAGAAATGTATAATTATAATTATGTAAATGTATTTAATAATTATTAGAAATATTTAATTATATGAAAAGAGTGTTAGACTATGTGGAAAAAGCTGCAGCGTGTTGAAATAGACATTGAATGATATTTAATGTCAAATGTTTGTAAAGTCATTTAGCCCACACCCATGAACCTTTCATGTTCAAAGCTTTACCTTGATTTAATTGTGCTTTTATACTTCATTTTTAGCTGCTGCCACGTTCTTGTTTCTTCTTTGTCTTTTTCCTTTTTTTATTTCTTTTTTTTTGTGGCCATGGGATACCATTAAAACGAAAATTATTTCAATAATTTACAGTTTTCACCTCTGATATTATAACAGTTATTATGTTATTGACAGTTATTAAGAATTAAAGTTATGCATTGACGGAAGTATGCGCGCTGACGTCTTTTTGGCGGGAGCTGTTGCCATGGTGAATCGTAATTTCGGAGCTCCACTGATCATGACTTTTCATAGTCGTGGTGCACGCGCTAAACTCAGAGTCAACCTACTTCGAGTTGAGTAAACTAACACAATTCAGCTGTTCTGTAACCGAGAACTTTCCCATCTCAGAGTAAGTCAACTCTGAGTTCAAGTTTAAACTCAGAGTTGGTTGAACCTCCTTATTGAAACAGGCCCCTGGCTTCCACAGACTACACACAGCAATATAAACAACAGCTGTGCATGATCTCTTCACGCCGTTCTCGTAAAATAATAATAATTCAATAATATAAATTTACAAGCACACCACTCCACTGAGAACTCCACTTACCGGCAGCCGCGGACGTTATTGAAGGCATCCTAAAGGTGTCTGAACATGAGGGATTGTCCAGGATGAGATCGTCAGGTGAAAGGTCATCATGTGGATAATTTAATTTAAGGCTAAACTATTATTAATTAATTTGACTAATAGTTAGATTGGGCAGGCCTTCACAAACGGGCGTTTAATTACAAAAAAAAAAAATGAATGGCCTTGACAAAAGGGCACTTTGGGCATCAAGGGGAAAAGGGGTAGGTGCTCAAGCACCCCACCCCCCACCCCCCATCCCCCCTCTGCACGTGCCTGGTGTTAAAGATATAGCCTTCATAATTAGCACACTAGTGTTCTCATTTATGCATCTCTTTCTGACAGAGAAAGATCTAGATTCAGAGGTAGCAGAGATTATTATATCAAAGAAAATACAGAATTGATCAGATAGTGCTACATCCTTAATAACAATGGATGAAAAGTTTAGACCCTTACTGATGAGTAGTTCTAGAGCGTGTCCACGATTGTGTGTGGGGCTATGCACATGCTGAATCAGGTCAAACTTGTTTAAAACAATTATAATTTATTTTGTAGCACTGATTTCTGCATTATCTATGTGGATATTAAAATCATCAGCAATAGCAAAACAGCCAAAAACTCTGAGGAAATCATTGATAACAGTTCGGTAAACTCTTCAACAAAGGCTAGAGAGTATTTTGGAGGCCTGTAAATAATCATAAATAGAATGCATGGAGCACCTTTCAGCACAATACCAAAAGACAAATAATGTATTTTGGTAAAAATAATGACCGACTGACACTTGCACTGATATACATCTTTAAATAGGGCAGCTACACCTCCACGTCTCTTAACAGACCTGCATAAACTCATAAAAGTAAAGTTAAGAGGGGCTGTGTGGCCCGCTTGTTCTGTAAACTTTTGTGAACATTGCTGCTATCATAGCGGGGACCTGACACATATCACTGTGAGCTGTTATCAGTTGTTTTTGGTTCACCTACAGCAAATGGAGGAGGGTGTAAGCTATAGTGTTGTGGCAGCAGCTGTAGAGTTCTCACAGGAGGAGGAAGGCGAGCTGGGCCCGCACGCTTTGGTGGTTGTGGGGACCGCCGTGTTTTAGTTGATATCTGGGGGCTTGCAGCAATAGAGTCGGAGAGTTTGGTCCCAGGAGACAACAGTTCCAGCATACACCAGTTTTTCTCTGAGAAGCTTAGAAGCAGAGATGCTGGAGAGAAAGATAATGTGTCTGGTGAGAGGGGCTGTGGCTCTGGTGTTTCTGGTGGCTGAAATATGTTGTCCTGTCTTCCATGGCAGTTTTCTAGAAATTCATCATTGGGTACTGAGTCTTGGAGCTGTTCTGTCTGTGGTGAGCTCTGTGGGTAGGGCTCAGCCGGTGCTTGTTGTGTTTGGTGATGGTGTTATCAGTGTCCTTGTGGGATGTATCAACCACATGACGATTCGGGAGTTGATGTGAAGTCCTGTGGACATTTATGCTCTGTCCAGGTGTGTGTGTGCCATTAAGGTTGAGTGTACTGACACACACTACTGAAGGATGATGGAGGGAGAAGTAGATATTGTCTTTTAGGTCTCTTGCATGAAGTATGTTTGGGTGGAGGCCATCTGGTTTAAACAGTTGTCTGTGGCCCCAGAAAAGATTGAAGTTGTTGATGAAGTTCACTCCTTTTATATTGCGGGTTCTTTGTAGCCATGTATTAAGCCCAAGCAACCATGAGAACATGTTCGTTCCTCTTGCCGGGAGTGGTCCACTGATATCAGACTGAACTTTAAGTCTTCAAAGTGTTTCAAGGAGTTCACTGAAATCACTTTTCAGGAGTTCTTTCTGAATATCATTCTTCCCCATATGAATGAAGATTCGATTTGCAGTCTTGTGCTTCTGAATGTTCTGAAGTTCCCTGCTCACATCAGAAATGGTTGCTTGAGGAAAGCTGCATCTAGTTGTAGGCCTGCTACTTATGATTCTGATCATAGAGTCGCCCACAATCAGATACATGGAATCGGTTGTGCTCTGAATGCCACTGTCTGCTCGACCTTAAATGCCTGTTAGTAGCAATGTTAGTTGCTGGCTGATACAATCCATGTTCAACCACATTTGGGGATTCCTCACCCACATTCATTAATGCATCAAATCTGTTCTCAAGATGTATAGGGAGTGGTAGAATACAACGGGGCTAAAGGCACACCTTAAGAAAAAAAAGTGTTATTCCCTGCACCTAAAATGCATAATTGCAGAAAAAAATATATATGCTTGTATTGAACATCAATGGAGCAACACATTTTGTGTAAAAATAAATCATACAAGTTGTTTATTTTGTTTAAAAGTCTTATAAATGTATGAGTTGGCAAGGGGGGCCTTTTACCCCACACACGGGGGAAAAGGCTCACAGCATGGGGTAAAAGGCACACAGTATTGATACAAATACTTCAGCTAAAATAATGTTGTTGTTGTTTTTTTGTTTTGTTTTGTTTTAATAATGTCTTAGTTACTACTTGTTCAAAACAATCACATTAGCAAAGTTTGTACTATTTTCTGCTTATTTAAAAAAAAATGTTGTTCAATAAATATACTGTCATTAAAATATGTTTTTAAAATACAGAAACAAAATCATTTTAAAAAGTAAAGATACTGAAAGCATTGAAGAAGATCCCATAATAACTGAATAAAGATTTAAAGTAGTAATAACAAATTATATTTTATTATATGATATGATTAAAATCATGTTTTTAAATATGATGGTTTCATTCTACACATGGTGATTATCTCTAATATGGACACCCAACATTATATATGATATTTACCATCTGAATCTAACCATATCATGTCAACAAATGGAAAAGTCAGCCATCTATTATCAAGGTATATTCTCATCGCTGGTGTTTGTCCGATGCGCGGAGTTCGACTGCTGCCTGGCCTGCGCTTCCTGCTTCTTCCATCCAGGGCCGTTTTAACCATTGGGCTAGGCGGGGCTGAAGCCCCGGGGCCCGAGCAAGGAGGGGGCCCGTGATTGGCTGGCTGTGGGGTAGATTGACTGGCGCGCCGATCGCCAAAGCCACCACGCACCCCACTTATTAGCGCTGTTATTTAGTTGAGCTTTTCCGTAAATTCCATGCATTAGCATTCGAGATTGAAGCGTAAAGTCTGAATTTGGTTTACCAATCAAATGCATTTATTCTGTATTTGACTTTTAAACGATATGTGCAAGTATCTAGGTGATCGCTGCCCAGTATGTCTCCATTCACCTCCACTCTGGAGTAATATGGAAATGGTCGCTCAAAGAACAATATTCGATAAGTAAAAATGTCAGCAATTCTGAGAGAGAGGGGCTCATAAAATGAAAAACTCCAAATACGAAGAACAGAAAAAAACAATAGTCAGTAAAATCCCCAGCAATCGGGTTATTTTACAAGCTAATGATGGAGTGGAAGTTGTTGGAACAGCGAATGGACCATGCACAGCAGTCCACTTTTTTATTCTGCGCAGAGCAGAAAAAAAAAAAGCACATGCCCCCTCAGATTTTTGAGCTAAGTGGATTTTGAAGGCAGCTTCCAAAAGACAAAAAATAGCCGAATAATATTTTCTATATTTGATACAATCACACCAGCATCATTCAGCGCGTCATATCATCAGCAGCTACATTCAAATCTGCGTTCGCTGGCTGGCGCTGAGCCAGATACAGATGCGTTTTTACAGCACTGCGCGTTATAACCAATCACACACGATTCTGTTGAGTTTATGAATGCAATGTAATCAGAGGTGTTCAAATGAGTCATCGCTAAAATGCCTGTGTTTTCTTCACTTGCTCGCTGACTGAGCTCTTTCTGGCGAATTCTCTCGTTAGAAACATCTAAGTGCATATGTGTGTATGAATTGGTAAGTAAGATATTCATTTCACAGTGTAAACAGCTTCAGTGATTTTAATAGGAGTTTTTGAGAGTGCTTTAACTCTAGACTGACAGTGTGTTCTTTGATAATGTAAATGTTATTTGCTCTCTTTCTGTACAATGAAAATGTTATGATTAGTAGCCTAACTTACAATGTTTTTATTCACATTAACTTTCAATGTTAAATTCACATTAAATATGAAGTCAGTCGTATTAAAACTATGTTATGGCATGACACCCTGTTACTTAAGTGAACAGACAGGTTTTTATGGATAGTTAATAGACTACATGATTAGGCTACTTTGACCATCGCCCACTATAGATCAACTAACAATCTATAAAGGTGAGAATCAAGATATTCATATTTCATGGTATAGCTAGTTAATGCGTTTGGGAATGTTTCGAATAAAAAATTAAAATAAATAAAACAAGAACATAAGTGCTATTGTGGCTGCTGTGTGTCACATGACGCCCCCCCCCCCCCCCCCCCCCACACACACACACACACACACACACACACTCACTCACACTCGTGCCCCCTCAAAAATAATGAGTGCATGACGCCCCTGAGTATATTGGTTTTGTGTTTGAACAAACTCTATATAAGCTATTCATTTAAGGGTTGGGAGATAATCCGGTAGAAATATATCAATCGTTTTGCGCATCAAGATGTAGGCTAAGCTTATCATTTAAACGCGTTTTAAGCAGGTTTTAAAACAAATAGTTTAATGAACATTAAGCAGTGGGTCAGAATTCATTCTGGTAAAAGGGCGGTTAGGGCGCATTAGGGCGGTTTCAGCCCGAGTTCGCGCGGCGCGCACCTGCTCGTATTGGCTGAATAAACTTTTCGCTCCTTGTTGTGCTTAAACGTTCAAATACACAGTTATGTGTAAAAAAAAATTATGGTCTTTGCGAGTATCCTCGTAAACACAGTTATTTGTGTCTTAAATGAACGTTAATATTTAAAGATAAAGCATGTGTAGTGTTAGATATGAGATCCTGGATATGATAAGATCTTAAAAGGATAGTTCACCCAAAAATGAAGATACTATCATCATATACTTAAACTCAAATTGTTCTAAACCTCTATGAATTTCTTTGTTCTCCTCACCATAAAAGAAGGTACTTTGAAAAATGTTTCTGTTTCTGGTCCCCATTGACTCCAATTATAGTGTATTTTTTTCATACTATGGAAGTCATTGGGGCAACTGTCTGATTACCAGTATTGTTCCAAATATATTATTTTGCATTCAACAGCGGAAGGAATTTCATACAGGTTTAGAACAACAACAACAGCATTTTCATTTTTGGGTGAACTATTCCTCTAAAGCAGCCTAATATCTGCTGTTGCCATTTGTGTCAATAATGTAAATCAAACATCAGAAAGAAAATCACTTACTGTCCTTGACTGAATCACTTTTGTAAAATAAATAAGAATGAATGTATATTGAATACAGTGGACACCATTCAGTCTATTTGTACATTTTCTTTATACATCAAAATATTATTCAGTGCTTTAAGTATTTCAAGTAGGTCGATTTCTTATGATCTTTGTTCTGTTGTAGTCTAATTTGTGACTGTTTACTTGTCTTTAGTAAGCTTATTTTTACTTAGGCTAGTATTATCTTTTGTGATATTGAAATTGGTAACAAAAATTATGAAATTTCAGTGCATCAATAATTTTGATATGGGAAAAAAAATCCTATTTAAGGCTTTATATATATATATATATAAAGCTTTAAATAAGATTTTTATCCCATATATATATATATATATATATCATTATTGTGATGGGGGGGGGCCCTGCAGTAAGTCATAGCCCCGGGGCCCAGTGCAGTCTTAATGCGGCCCTGCTTCCATCCTGTATCGCTGGTGTTTGGCCGACGCACGGAGTTCGACTGAGCTGTCGGGCTTGCGCTTCCTGCGCATCATTGATTCAGTGATGTCATCTTCCTGCTCAGTTCAGTTGTGCTGATGGCTGTTAAGGTAAAGAGGTCTTCGCAGGGGATCTGTCTGTAGGGCACATCTAGTTGACATGGTCTCCACTGACATTCAGAGATGTTGTGGTCTTCTCTAGGTGCTGATCCACCATCTGGACTGGAAACAGGCTGGATCTGGGTAGTTAACATCATTCAGTTAAGCACAAACATGTTTAGGCAATGATTTACATATTGTGATCATAATGATTACAATATAAGGATAATTTTGCAGTTTTGCATGTTGATTCAGAGTTGAGATCATAAGTTTTTTGCAGGGGTTGTTATTTCTTCACAGGTGTTAGGGTCATCTAAAATCTTCACAAAGGCTGAATCCAAATGTTAGTGAGGTTGTTACCACTGAAATGAAGATAACTGGAATAATTCAAAGTTATATTACATATAAAGAGGCCCACACTAATTTTTTGATTGTGTCATATTTTTAGTTCAAGAAGTCTGCAATAAAGTAAATATTGAAGGTTTTCCTATTCTAATTAATATTCGTGTACGATGCCAAATGATTATGAGGTTAGTGATGTATACTGTCTTTTGCAATATTAGCCTTTTGTAATTATTCATCATCACAGTATCATGTTCTGCCTATGTCAGTCATGAAAAAGTTGTGGCTGCTGAATGGTTGTCACAGGACTTTCATAAAAAAGACAGTATGGAAAATAGAAAAATAAGCTATGAGTAGGTAAGAAAGATCCTACAGCATGGTTCACTTTTAATAAACACCTGTCAATCACTTTGTCACCTTAAAAATGTAAACATGCCATATATGTGACATATATTGCTCATACAAATTGTGGAAAAATGCCTTCCTGTGTTCATCATATTAAAGAGTTTGGCTTTGAATCCTGCACTGCTCATAACATGTTTTCTACGGTAGGAAACACAAGTAGTCTGTCAAGAGACCAGTAGGCCTATATGTAAAATGAAAAGCAGGAGTCATGAACTAAGAATTTACTTTAGACAAAGTGTTCTCTACATGTTCAATGAAAGAAAACAGATTCACAACATTTATATTCAAGCACCTAACTGAACATAATGTACAGTACAATACAGACACACTATTAAGCATATATAAAATTAAGTTAATTTAATTGATTATATTATTATAAGAAACTGAATACAGCATTGTTCTGAACAGAGTTCTAAGCCAATGCAAAATGTTGATTTCAGATCAGTCATAAATTCATGATGAAACTTTATGTCCAGTGAAGAGGAAACAGAGGCACCAGAGCTGACTGTACAAGCAAGAGATCTCAGATAATAAAATCAGCAGAGTAAAATCACACAAACTCAAGCCAAAGTATCCAATCTCTGTTTTTTTTCTTCATCATCTCTCTCTCTCTCTCTCTGTCATACCTCTGTCTGGTGTGTCTTGTGTTCCCGCCTCTTGTTTCCTTATATGGTTAGTTTCCTGTCCTCGTTTCATGTCATTATTAGTTAATTCAGTTCCAGGTGTATGTGTGTGATTATGAGTTTATTATCCGGTGTATTTAAGTCCTGTCTTTTGAGTTCCATTTCGTCTGGTCTACTCGTTATTCCCGGTGTTTCTGTGTGTCTACCTTACCTTGATGTCATCATTAAAGACTATTATTTGGAAGTATCTCCTCATCTGCGTGTTCCTCGTCTCTCCCTGCTGTGTGCACCGTGACAGAAGACCAGACCAAACAGTAAGCGTCGTCCCTTCACCTCGTTTTGTTTTGTTCGTTTTTTCAAGTTTGTTCTTTTGTTCCTGAGTTTTGTCCCTCGCTGCAAGCAGCAAGCGAGCCCTCATGCCCGCCATTCGCAGGAGTTTACGCCGCCGTTCATGGCTCTCCCATCCCGCGGTTCGCGGGAGTTTACTAATTTTTTGCTAATTTTAACTTAATCTATATCTGTTAATTAGAACACATGACAGCACATTACAGACACAATGTGATACAGTAATATTGAAAAGAAAATACTTACATTTTTACTTCAGTTCGTTGTAGAGTTTGATCATCCATGAAACTAATGCCCCATGTTAACGTGGGAGTGGTTGTGAGCGTGACTCAGGAGCATGGTAAACTTCCCTAAAACCGCGTGACATACGCAGGTACAGACACCGCGGAATCAAAACGCTTTATTATGCATGATGCCAATGTATACAACTGGTGAAAAACATATTTTTAATCTATGACCCGTGGAATATCGCAGTGACGAATCTATCGCCGTCTAACATCTGCTGGAAATCTAGGTAAACATACTTGCGTGCACGCGCACATCCCCAGTTAACACGATCCCCAGTTGATCCAGTGTTATGGATCAACTGGGGATCGTGTTAACTGGGGACATGCGCGTGCACGCTAATAGTTTTACCTGAGTTTCTAGCAGATGTTGGACCTCCACAGATTCGTCACAGGGAATTTTCAACGGAACAGATTTCAAAGCTTTCCACCTTATTGGTGAATGTTTGTATCATTATTGGACTCTGTGGTTTCCCCTGTCGATGTTCCCATGTATCTGACGCGGTTTAAGGGAAGTTTTAATGCGTTTTCATGTCACGTCTCAGACCACGCCCGGATTAATTTGTTTAGGCTACATTCGTTTCAATAGATTTTTTTTCTAATGACAATTGTAAATGCATTAAATAAGGTGTTTACTTTGTTTCTTTGCAACGCGTGTGTAGGCAGTTGTTCAAAAATATTACTTAATTTGTGTAAATTAATTTGAGCAGCAATATTGCTGTGGTCAAAGGAATGTCAAGCATTTCCTTTTTTTTTTTTTTTTTTTTTTTTTTATATTGCTAAAGAATGAGTGATAAACAAGCTGTAGTTTTGCATTATGCATATCATTTCGAATTAGTGACGCATATAAGATGCAGTGAATTATCCTGAATAGGGAATGTTCAACAAACGTATATACTAGGTGTTGAAGCAAAATCACACACACACACACACACACACACACTCACTTTACTTTCACTCTCTGTTGTTTAAAGTGATAATATATAACTTAATTCCCACCATATTTCTGGTATTATCTATCAAACTAATTTGATCGCTCGCTTCTAAAACCGCGAGTGCAGCGCGTTAGCATTCGTTAGCCGGTTAGCTTGTCACTCGCGGTTCCATTCGCGTTGCTATTCGCGCCTATTATTGTTTTCTTTTTTCTCGCTCCATTTTCAATTCTCTCTCGCTCCGTTTTTCACGAGTTCATCAAACAACAGTGGTAAGTGGAGTGGTAAGTTAAGTTGGTATCATTCATCAATCACGGTTAGTAATGGCTTCTTCTCCTGCTATTGTTATCTGCACAGTTTGCCACATGTACAGTTTATCTATCTCTGTCGGCGATGAGGGATTCACATGTGATAAATGCAGGGAAATAGTTAGGCTGACAGAGAAGGTTTTAGAACTAGAGACACGCATCCAAACTTTAGTTGAGGACAGTAAGAATTTGAGGGCTGTAGATACTGCTTTGGATGTGACTAGCTCAGGGACTCCTGTACATTGTTCGGTTCCGGCATTAAAGCCCATGCAGCAGGGCAACTGGGTGACAGTGAGGCAGCATAGTCGCGGGTCAAAACACCGCTCTTCCGTTCTGATCAGAACATCAAACAGGTTCTCCCCACTCAGTGACGCACCCACTGAGAAACCTGGTGAAAGTGCTCTAGTTATTGGCGATTCTATTGTACGGAACGTGAAAATAGAGACACCAGCCACCATAGTCCATTGTTTACCGGGAGCCAGAGCGCCTGACATCTTGGCAAATTTAAAAGTGCTGGCTAATGCTAAACGTAAATTCAGTAAGATTGTTATCCACGCCGGCGCTAATGATGTTCGACTTCGCCAGTCGGAGATCACTAAAAATTAGAGGTCGACCGATATTGGATTTTACCGATACCGATAGCTAGGTTGGACCACACTGGCCGATACCGATTAATCAACCGATAGTTTTTAAAATGGATACTGAACGAAAACTAAAATAGAGCTTTGCTATTTTTTAAAAAAGCAGTAACAGTACTGAACCATACTTTGTAAATGAATACAAATTTAGTATTAATATTAATTATTATATTGATCATTAAAGTTATTTCATAGTTTACTAATGTTAAAAGAAGAAACTTTAAAATTTAAAAATGAAGCCTATTAGTAATAGTAAATGTTGAGATGAAATGAACACTCTAACAAGGAACATCTTGTTAGATGCTCTTATTGTTAAGTATTACCATTTCATTTCAACAGTCATGCTTAAAGATGGCCATCTTGAAATGCCTACACAAGGCCATATTAAAATTACATGCACAGGTTATTGATATTGTATGTGTACTCTCACATTTTATTTGCTGCTATTTTAGAACACTGCATTATTATCTAATCAAAATATAAAAAAAATGCAAGTGACACACTGTGCAAAAGTGAAGCGCTGCGTCTTGGAGAAGTCACAGGTATCACACACACCGGACGTGTCACGTTCAATTCAAGCAACGGTCCAAAACGGTTTATTTAATCACCAAACGGACATAAGTTTGCTTCAAGAATGAACTATGTGGCATAAATGAGTTTGAAGTTCGGTGTTTAAAAAAAACAGAGCAAACGGAAAGAGAAAGTGTGATCTGTATTACAGCTCTCTATATGAAGCATACAGACTGTATTAGAGTCACAGAAAGACAAACGTTTTGCTGAAAAATGCACAATACATAATTTATCACCTAGGGTGAAGTCATTATATTTGTCCCAAATCATTGTTAATGTACATAATGTAATTTAATAGAAAACTATGTGAACGGCGCTCTGTTCCGCGGCAGGATTTTCTGTCGGCTGTATTTAAATGCGAGTCTGGAGTTTCCCTCTCTGTGCAGAGCGCAGTGTCAAATGCCAAAACAAACAACACGTGCTGTCAGTGATTTCTGCCTCCAGAGGCTGCTCTCGTACTGTATAATGATAGCAGACCATTCTCAACCACTCCAGCAACAGATGCAACACGGAAAACTATCGGCATGTATTTTTGCCGATAACCGATAGTTCCGCAAATCAACTATCGGTCTACCTCTACTAAAAATAATGTTAAAGAGGTGTGTGAACTTGCAAGTACGATGTCAGACACTGTAATATGCTCTGGCCCCCTCCCTGCTTACGGGGGTGATGAGATTCATAGCAGACTGTCATCACTAAACGGCTGGATGTCTAAGTGGTGTCCGCAAAACAACATAGGTTTTATAGACAGTTGGACGAGTTTTTGGGGCAGACCTGACCTGTAGAAAAGAAATGGTGTTCATCCCTCCTGGGGTGGTGCCGCTCTTCTCTCTAGAAATATGGCACAAAGTCTTAGAGTTCATACTTGACTAACTGGAGCCCAGGTCAGGAAGCAGACAGACTGGCTAAACCGACCGTCTGCTAGCCGCCTCACATCACAGAAGTCAGTTAATTCTCAGCACATAGAGACTCCTTCACCTAGATATCACACTATAGAGACTGTCTGTTCCCCGAACTAGAAAATACAGAAAACGTCAAAACCAATTTATGAGTAACCATTTAATTGATGTTCAACAAATAAAAAATGTTTACAATACACAGAAACAATTGATAAAACTTGGCTTACTGAATATCAGGTCCCTTTCTACAAAAGCACTTTTTGTAAATGATTTGATTAATGATCATAACCTAGATTTGCTCTGTTTGACAGAAACATAGCTAAAACCAGATGAATACATTATTTTAAACGAGTCTACCCCCCAAGATTACTGTTACAAAAATGAGCCGCGTCCAAAAGGCAAAGGGGGAGGTGTTGCTACAATTTATAACAATATTCTCTGTATTTCTCAGAAGACAGGCTTTAAGTATAACTCCTTTGAAGTAATGGTGCTTCATATAAAATTATCTAGAGAAAAAAGTATTAATGATAAATCCCCCGTGATGTTTGTACTGGCTACTGTATACAGGCCACCAGGGCACCATACAGACTTTATTAAAGAATTTGCTGATTTTCTATCAGAGTTAGTGCTGGCTGCAGATAAAGTCTTAATTGTGGGTGATTTTAATATCCATGTTGATAATGAAAAAGATGCATTAGGATCAGCATTCATAGACATTCTGAACTCTATTGGGGTTAGACAACACGTTTCAGGACCTACTCATAGTCGAAATCATACTCTAGATTTAATACTGTCACATGGAATTGATGTTAATGGTGTTGAAATTCTGCAGCAAAGCGATGATATATCAGATCATTATCTAGTCTTGTGTAAACTCCATATAGTTAAAGCTGTAAATTCAACTCCATCTTACAAATATGGTAGAACCATCACTTCTACCACAAAAGACTGCTTTGTAAGGAATCTTCCTGATTTATCTCAATTCCTCAGCATATCCAACAGCTCAGAACAACTTGATGATGTAACAGAAACTATGGATTCTCTCTTTTCTAGCACTTTAGATACAGTTGCTCCTTTACGCTTAAGGAAGATTAAGGAAAAGAGTCCAACACCGTGGTATAATGAGCACACTCGCACTCTAAAGAGAGCAGCACGGAAAATGGAGCGCAGCTGGAGGAAAACAAAACTAGAGGTATTTCGTATAGCTTGGCGTGAAAGTACCCTATCCTACAGAAAAGCTTTAAAAACTGCTAGATCTGATTACTTTTCGCCTCTTTTAGAAGAAAACAAACATAACCCCAGGTATTTATTCAATACAGTGGCAAAATTAACAAAAAATAAAGCATCAACAGGTGTTGGCATTTCCCAACAGCACAGCAGTAATGACTTTATGAACTATTTTACTTCCAAAATTGATACTATTAGAGATCAAATTGTAACCATGCAGCCGTCAGCTATATTATCACATCAAATAGTGCACTATAGATCCCCTGAGGAACAATTCCACTCATTCTCTACTATAGGAGAGGAAGAATTGTATAAACTTGTTAAATCATCTAAACCAACAACATGTATGTTAGACCCTATTCAATCTAAACTACTAAAAGAGGTGCTTCCAGAAGTCATAGATCCTCTTTTGGCTATTATTAATTCGTCATTGTCATTAGGATATGTCCCCAAAAACTTTAAATTGGCTGTTATTAAGCCTCTCATTAAAAAAACACAACTTGACCCCAAAGATCTAGTTAATTACAGAGCGATCTCGAATCTCCCTTTTCTGGGAGATATTAGAAAAGGTTGTATCCTCACAATTATATTCCTCCTTAGAGAAAAATTATATCTGTGAGGATTTCCAGTCAGGATTCAGACCCTATCATTGTACTGAGACTGCTCTCATTAGAGTTACAAATGACCTGCTCTTATCATCTGATCGTGGTTGTATCTATCTATTAGTTCTACTGGATCTTAGCGCTGCGTTCGACACTATCGATCACAACAATCTTTTGAATAGACTAGAAAACTTTGTTGGCATTAGTGGAAGTGCATTAGCATGGTTCAAATCGTACTTTTCTGACCGCCATCAATTCGTAGCAGTGAATGAAGAGGTATCATATCGATCACAAGTGCAGTATGGAGTTCCTCAAGGCTCAGTACTAGGGCCGTTACTTTTTACGCTTTATATGTTACCCTTGGGAAATATCATTAGGAAACACGGGGTTAGCTTTCACTGTTACGCTGATGATACTCAGCTCTATATTTCTTCACGGCCTGGTGAAACACACCAAATTGAGAAACTTATGGAATGCATAGTCGATATAAAAAACTGGATGACGAGTAATTTCTTACTGCTAAATTCTGAAAAAAACAGAGGTGTTAATTATCGGACCTAAAACCCCCACAAGTAATAACCAAGAACACTGTCTAACACTTGATGGCTGCTCTGTCGATTCTTCGTCATCAGTCAGGAACCTAGGTGTGCTATTTGATAGCAATCTCTCCTTTGACAGCCACGTTTCTAGCATTTGTAAAACTGAATTTTTTCATCTTAAAAATATATCTAAACTGAGACCTATGCTCTCAATGTCAAATGCAGAAATATTAATTCATGCGTTTATGACCTCAAGGTTAGATTATTGTAATGCTTTATTGGGTGGTTGTTCTGCACGCTTAATAAACAAATTACAGATGGTTCAAAATGCAGCAGCTAGAGTTCTTACTAGAACCAGGAAGTATGACCACATTAGCCCGGTTCTGTCAACACTGCACTGGCTCCCTGCTAAACATCGTATAGATTTTAAAATCTTGTTAATTACTTATAAAGCCCTGAATGGTTTAGCTCCTCAGTACTTGAGCGAGCTCTTATCGCATTATAGTCCTTCACGTCCGCTGCGTTCTCAAAACTCTGGCCATTTGATAATACCTAGAATATCAAAATCAACTGCGGGCGGCAGATTTTTTTCCTATTTAGCGCCCAAACTCTGGAACAATCTACCAAACACTGTTCGGGAGGCAGACACACTCTGTCAGTTTAAATCTAGATTAAAGATCCATCTCTTTAACCTGGCGTACACATAACACACTAATACACTTCTTTTATTCAAATCCGTTAAAGGATTGTTAGGCTGCATTAATTAGATCAACCAGAACCGGGAACACTTCCCATAACACACAATGTACTTGTTACATCGTAAATAGATTAACATCTACACTAATATTAGTCTGTTTCTTTCTTATTCCGAGGTCACTGCAGTCACCAGATCAGATGGTGGATCAGCACCTAGAGACGACCTCTACAGCCCTGAACGTCAGCGGAGACCAGGACACCTAGATGAGCCCCAGAGACAGACCCCCAGTGAGGACCCCGTCACCTAGACAGCCATCAGGACAAGACCTCGGGAACCAGTTGAGCCCTTACAATCTGACTTTGCAGCAGTTGGAATTGAACTGCTGTGTTGTCTGGCCAGAGGAGAAATGGCCCCCCGACTGAGCCTGGTTTCTCCCAAGGTTTTTTTCTCCGTTCTGTCACCGATGGAGTTTTGGTTCCTTGCCGCTGTCGCCTCTGGCTTGCTTAGTTGGGAACACTTCATTTCCAGCTATATCGTCGACTTGATTGAACATAAACTTTTTGAACTGACCTGAGCTGGACGATGCCATCACTGAATTCAATAATGAAATGCCTTTAACTGAAAATTGAGTGTTTAATCTTGTCATTTTACATTATTGACACTATTTTCCCATTTTGATATTGTGCAGTTGCTTTGACACAATTTTGTATTGTTAAAAGTGCTATATAAATAAAGGTGACTTGACTTGACTTGACTTTTAACAATACATAGCTTCAAAGCAGCTTTACATAAAATGCTTTTTTTTTTACTATGAAGAGAAATCTGCTATGTCAGAAATGACTGTCGATGTAATGTCCATATTGCAGAAATGTACAGTTTTATAATAGAGGTCTGTCAAGTCAAGTGAGGTCACCTTTATTTATATAGCGCTTTATACAATACAGATTGTGTCAAAGGCCCTTCACAGTGTTAAATACTGAAATAGTGTGTCAATAATGCAAACAAAGTTCAATTCAGCTGTAAAGCAGCTCTAAAATGAGGACAATAGTAAACAGTCAGTTTCTCAGTTAAAGTCAGTTCATCATTGATTCAGTGATGTCATCTTCCTGCTCAGTTCAGTTGTGCTGATGGCTGTTGAGGGGAAGAGGTCTTCGCAGGGGATCTGTCTGTAGGGCACATCTAGTTGGCATGGTCTCCACTGACATTCAGAGATGTTGTGGTCTTCTCTAGGTTCTGATCCACCATCTGGACTGGAAACGGGCTGGATCTGGGTAGTTAACATCATTCAGTAAAGCACAAACATGTTTAGGCAATGATTTACATATTGTGATCATAATGATTACAATATAACTATAATTTTGCAGTTTTGCATGTCGATTTAGAGTTTGGATCATAAGTTTTTTGCAGGGGTTGTTATCTCTTCACAGGTGTTAGGGTCATCTAAAATCTTCACAAAGGCTGAATCCAAATGTTAGTGAGGTTGTTACCACTGAAATGAAGATAACTGGCATGATTCAAAGTTATATATAGTATATATAAAGAGGCCCACACTCATTATTTATGAAACTGGCAGACTTTTGTGTCATATTTTTAGTTCAAGAAGTCTGCAATAAAGTAAATATTGAAGGTTTTCATATTCTAATTAATGTTTGGGAGAGAGGTATCATATTCTTGTAAGATGCCAAATGATTATGAGGTTAGTGATGTATACTGTCTTTTGCAATATTAGCCATATACAGTATGTAATTATTCATCATCACAGTATCATGCTCTGCCTATGTCAGTCATGAAAAAGTTGTGGCTGCTGAATGATTGTCACAGGACTTTCATAAAAAAAGACAGTATGGAAACTAGAAAAAGAAGCTACGAGTCAGTAAGAAAGATCCTGGTTTACTTTTAATAAACACCTGTCAATCACTTTGTCACCTTAAAAATGTAAACATGCCATACATGTGAAATATTGCTCATACAAATTGTGGAAAAATGCCTTCCTGTGTTCATCACACATACAGTATTAAAGAGTTTGGCTTTGAATCCTGCACTGCTCATAACATGTTTTCTACGGTCGGAAACAAGTATTGTCTCAAGAGACCAGTAGGCCTATATGTAAAATGAAAAGCAGGAGTCATGAACTTAGAATTTACTTTAGACAAAGTGTTCTCTACATGTTCAATGAAAGACAACAGATTCACAACATTTATATTCAAGCATCTAACTGAGCATAATGTACAGTACAATACAGACACACTATTAAGCATATATAAAATTAAGTTAATTCATTTGATTATAGATTATAAGAAACTGAATACAGAATTGTTCTGAACAGAGTTCTAAGCCAATGCAAAATGTTGATTTCAGATAAGTCATAAATCCATGATGAACTTTATGTCCAGGGAAGAGGAAACAGAGGCACCAGAGCTGACTGTACAAGCAAGAGATCTCAGATAATAAAATCAGCAGAGTAAAACCACACAAACGTTTTTTTTTTTTTCCACAATTTTTTTTTCTTCATATATACATTATATATGTGTGTGTGTGTGTGTGTGTGTGTGTGTAATCACTCATAAAATAAATAATTTGATTAGGAACAATAGTAAACTACAGATCAATGAACAGGCTTGTCAATAAAAACACTTTGCAATGTTTGCTTTAGGTAGCCTACCAGTCATTTTAATTTTTATATCTGTTAATTAGAACACATGACAGCACACTACAAACACGATGTACAGTGATATTGAAAAGAAAATACTTACATTTTTACTTCAGTTCGTTGTAGAGTTTGATCATCCATTGAAACAAATGTCCCATGTTAATGTGGGCGTGGTTTGTGAGCGTGACATAGGAGCATGGTAAACTTCCCTAAAACCGCGTGACATACGCAGGTACGGACACCGCGGAATCAAACCGCTTTATTATGCATGATGCCAATGTACAGGTGCATCTCAATAAATTAGAATGTCGTGAAAAAGTTCATTTTTTCTTGTAAGTTATTTCAAAAAGTGAAACTTTCATATATTTTAGATTCATTGCATGTAAAGTAAAACATTTCAAAAGTTTTTTTGTTTTAATTTTGATGATTAGAACTTACAGCTCATGAAAGTCAAAAATCAGTATCTCAAAATATTAGAATATTTACATTTGAGTTTCAATTAATGACCATCCCTACAGTATAAATTCCGGGTATCTCTTGTTCTTTGAAACCACAAGAATGGAGACGACTGCTGACTTGGCAATGATCCAGAAGACGAACATTGACGCCCTCCACAAAGAGGGTAAGTCACAGAGGGTCATTATTGAAAGGTGTGGCTGTTTACAGAGTGCTGTATCAAAGCATATTAAATGCAGAGTTGACTGGAAGGAAGAATTTGGGTAGGAAAAGGTGCACAAGCAACAGGGATGACTGCAAGCTTGAGAATACAGTCAAGCAAAGCTGATTCAAACACTTGGGAGAGCTTCACAAGGAGTGGACTGAAGCTGGAGTCAGTGCATCAAGAGTCACCACGCTCAGACGTCTTCAGGAAAAGGGCTACCAAGCCACTTCTGAACCAGAGACAAAGTCAGAAGCGTCTTACCTGGGCTGTGGAGAAAAATAACTCAGTGGTCCAAAGTCCTCTTTTCAGATGAAAGTAAATTTTGCATTTCATTTGGAAACAAGGTCCCAGAGTCTGGAGGAAGAGTGGAGAGGCACAGCATCCATGTTGCTTGAAGTCCAGTGTGAAGTTTCCACAGTCAGTGATGATTTGGGCTGCCATGTCATCTGCTGGTGTTGGTCCACTGTGTTTTCTGAAGTCCACAGTCAACGCAGCCATCTACCAGGAAATTTTAGAGCACTTCATGCTTCCTTCTGCTGACAAGCTTTATGGAGATGCTGATTTCATTTTCCAGCAGGACTTGGCACCTGCCCACATTGCCAAAGGTACCAAAAGCTGGTTCAATGACCATGGTGTTACTGTACTTGATTGGCCAGCAAACTCGCCTGACCTGAACCCCATAGAGAATCTATGGGGTATTGTCAAGAGGAAGATGAGAGACACCAGACCCAACAATGCAGATGACCTGAAGGCCACTGTCAAAGAAACCTGGGCTTCCATACCACCTCAGCAGTGCCACAAACTGATCACCTCCAAGCCACGCCGAATTGAGGCAGTAATTAAAGCAAAAGGATCCCCTACCAAATATTGAGTACATATACAGTAAATGAACATACTTTCCAGAAGGCCAACTATTCACTAAAAAAGTTTTTTTTATTGGTGTTACGAAGTATTCTAATTTGTTGAGATAGTGAATTGGTGGGTTTTTGTTAAATGTGAGCCTAAATCATCACAATTAAAAGAACCAAAGACTTAAACTACTTCAGTATGTGTGCACTGAATTTATTTAATACACGAGTTTCACAATTTGAGTTGAATTACTGAAATAAATGAATTTTTCCACGACATTCTAATTTATTGAGATGCACCTGTATACAACTGATGAAACACATTTTTTTAATCTATGACCCGTGGAATATCGCAGTGACGAATCTGTCGCCGTCTAACATCTGCTGGAAATCCAGGTAAACATACTTGCGTGCACGCGCACATCCCCAGTTAACACGATCCCCAGTTGATCCATAACACCGGCACGTGGAGTCCAGCGGGTGCTTGGCAGAGTTTCATCAGCCTACGTTAAATGTGTAAAAAAAAACATACTTTATTTATCTGAATTTGAGATACTGTATATGGTTGTGTTGTGTTTAGTGTGTTTGTGGTTAAGTATTCATTTAGCTATAATGAACTTACATAACACCCCATATAAAATGTTGTGCCTTTTGGTCTGTTCAATTTTGTTAGCTTTATTTGGGTTTTCTCCTATATGCTCTGAAAGGCATTATTTTCCAAATATTACTATGAGTATTAATACATTGAATGTATATGACAGCAAATCGTTCTCATGTACTGAAATCTATCTAGGGAATTCCAATTTATATTCTCCCTTAATTCATTCATCTTTTTACAATAGAATGCAAGTGATTTTAATTAATCCTATTTTTCTTTCATGTCACTTAATGCAAATGGTGACAAATATGATAATCTTGCCTTTAAGGAATTCCCCTGAAAATATAATGAATAGTAAATATCAATGTAAAAATATAACTTCACGTAGTCGTATTCTGATAATATTATTACTAATTATGTCTGGAAACGTCCATGTGCATCCTGGTCCCCAATCTTCTTCAACTAACATACCCACATTGGATTTTGAATTTAAATTGGACCAATTTTGTTCTCGTAAGAATCTTGTTTTTTTGCACATAAACACAAGGAGCCTTATGCCAAAATTAGACCAACTCAAATTATGGGTAGAAAGCGCAAAACCTGATGTAGTAGTTATTACAGAAACATGGTTAAAGAAGAGTACTGATGATTCGTCAATTAGTATGGCTGGATATAACATCTACCATCAGGATAGATCTAAAGGTTGAGGAGTAGCTATCTTTGTAAAGGAATATCTTCAATGTACAAAAATCCTTTCAAAATCGATTCCAAAGCAATTTGAACTTTTGATTTTAAATATAAAAATTGCTAATAGTTCAATAACAGTTGCAGGTTGTTATCATCCCCCATCAGCAGAGAGACCGTAGGGCACTATGTCTCAAAAAAATTGATTTATTGCCCCTCATAAAAATACCACCCCAATCCCTCCCTCCCTCCCGCCATAACTGGACATCTTTTTGGACACCTGTTGTACACCCCCCACCCATCTAAATGGCGATCTGGTTATCCACTCCAGCGTGTTTAAGGAATTTCTGAATGTTTTTGTGTGTGGGGCCGTTGTTATGTGATTTTAAACTTTAAATGGTGAAATCGTGTTAAAGGGATGTTTTTATTAAAGTGTTTTCACATCAAATATACGTGTAAAACGTGCAATGATTGTTTTCTCTACAAGTCAAGACGTGTTGGTGTAATTAAAACAATTTTAGGCAAAGTTAGAAAATAAAGCATTAGATACACTAGTTTTTATATCATTACAATTATAGATAGTTTGACAAAGTTAAATAAAAAGAAGAGTTGAGAGTGTTTGTTCATCTAACAAAAAAGCACCAAACACGTTCGTTAACATTGGAAAAGGCTGTCTTATCTTACCGTGTTGTGAAATAAAAAATATCAGACCGTTAAGTAAGATCATACAGTTTAAAAGTAAAAAAGAGCCGTCATTTAAAAATAAACGAACTTCGTTCGTTAAAACAACAGTATCCGGCAGTAGTCAAAAACTCCTTGGTTGTCTATTGTTACAATTTAGGCAAGTTAGCTAAGTTTGTCACGACAGAAAAACGAAAAGAAAGAATCCCCGAGCGTCTAGCACTGATCCGAGACTTCCTCACGCTGCGCTGTCAAACTCAGAATGAGGCCTGGAGCGCGCGGACCAAACCACGCCTACGACCACCCCTAACACGGGGCGGAGAGACCGAAAGATTTAAAATAATTAAACTAATGTTTGTTAACATTAGAACGATCGTTATTTTAATAAATCTTTAGCAGTTCTTAATTAATGAAACCGTACAGCATTCAACCTAAACCTTTTCACTTTAAAATTAGGATAGCCTATACAAGATTCCTTTTAAACATACATCTCTAGTCCTAGGAAAAAATGTTGTTTGATTTATTTTATTTAGTTATTCACAATTAATTAGCGAATCCTTTATTTACTCTTTTTTTTTTTTTTTTGGTCAAGTTTAACCCTACTGACTTGTTATATAACCAGACTTTTTCACTTTTAGATTATACAAGTTTCCTTTTAAACATACATATCTAGTACGTAGGAAAAAAATAATAAAAAAATAATGTTGTTTGGTTTATTTTATTTAGTTATTCAAAATTGATTCCTTTTATTTACTCTTTGTTTTTGTCAACTTTAACCCTACTGACTTGTTATATAACCAGACTTTTTCACTTTTAAAAGTTAGATTATACAAGTTTCCTTTTAAACAAAAAACACTAATCCACAGGCCTTTATTTTATTTAATTATTCACACTTAATTTAGTCATGCCTATTATTTACTCTTTGATTTTTGTCAAACTTAAGACATCTCGCTGTGATGTCAGCATAAAAAATTAGACTAGGCCTACACAAGTTTATTCCTAAACATACACCTCTAAACCACAGGAAAATGTTGTTTGTTTTGTTTTATTTAGTTATTTACACTTAATACCTTTATTTTACTCTTTGAATTTGTCAATCTTAACATGCGATGTGGTATAACAGTTAAAACGCACGTATGCACGTACAAATATCTAACAGGAACAAAACCAAATGTTTTTGTTTCATACCGCGTAATAAAATCAACACAGGATTTCTCTTTGATTTTCCACCCGTAAGGTTTGTGGTGTGTTATCTATCAATTGAAACAGACGCGCGTAATTAGATGTCTAAAATTTTACAACATGCACCTGCGAGTGCGCAGGGTCTTCGGGGGCTGCCAACTTTGGCCTAAAGTTCAGTGATCAAAGGGCATCCAACGCATCTATTTTATGACATACAACTGCGTGTGTGAACATTGTCAAAAGTTCGTTGGAATGGTTCACTGGATGGTCAACACACACACACTAAAACAACTCCTACATTTAAACATTTAGACTTTTACAAATGAAAACTTTTAGAAGCACACCGGGTATCTCTACAAGATGATGAAAAACAGCATGATTAAACAACGATATGACTTTTGTTTTAACAAATACATTTTTAGATCTTTCAAACCTAAAACCATGATGCTCTAAACAAACCAAGGATTAGAAGCAGTCAAATGATCCTCTGATGAACGCAAGACGGTTACAGAGTCTTTCTTTATGAATTAGAGTTAAATTAGACTACAAGTTAGTCGTCATAAGGTTGTTTGCAACAAAACTAATTCCTACAAATGTCTCACAGAATCTTTACAGCAGTTTAGACTTTCTCTCTCACTTTAAAAATGGTATTATTAACCGTGTGTTTAAATGCAGCATGTTTATTTTTTACACTATAATGTTTTATTTTATTAAAATGGTCTATATAGGGTTATTTTACTAAGATATGATCAAATAATTGACAGAGGAAATAGTTCAAATAATCGATAAGTCCAACTTATCAATCCCTGTTTGATGTGTCTGACGGTTTGTGACAAATATCTTACTGATACAGACGTGTTAAGATGTTAAGTATGTGTGAAACATGTGTAAAGTTCAATATTACTGTTAAAAATAGTATAATAAAACAAAAACACACACACACACACACACACACACACACACAAATCTGATTATGATAAATTTTAAATATGTGTAAAATCGTATATGTTGTTTTTACTTTTTGTTGTTAAGAAATGTTTTCATTTTAATCTAGCCTGTAGTTAGTATATCTGTACTGTAAAAGAACAAATATACATTTTCACTTAAAACTTCTCAGTAAAATAATTACACCTACAGTTTTAAACATGTTTAAAAAGTTTTAAACACATTGTGTGTCTTTAAATTAAACTTTAGTTTTATTCTTTAATTTCTTTAAAATAGCCTGATGATAATGCACCCAAGTGCTTTTCTCACATGAGTAGATCATTCTTTGGATATGTTTGTGACAAACACATCATTTTTTACTTCAGAAAAGTTTTTCAAATGTATGACTGAACTTTTCTCATTTGACAGACCAACGTTTCAAATGATTTACCCGCGGTGTTTAACAGCCAGAGGGAATACATGTTGTTTTCTAATGTTCATGAAACCTTTATCGGTGTAAATTTCTCACCTAGAACACAAAACTTGTACATTTTGACTATTTGACTCTTTTGTAGGTAGCATGTCATTTGAAATGGTTTACTAAAAGATTAAAGCATCAGCATCTGTGTTTTCAACATGAAAGGGTTGTACAAGGATGTTTCAACTATTATCGTCTTTTCTTTTTGACCCTAACAAACTGGTAATGAATTTTCTATGGCAGGTTTTACAATGTACAGTTCTCATACTATGTGTGTAAATAGTTGTGCTACAACATTTATGATTATTTTTGAATGCCAACAGATTTTGTTAGGGATGTGACGCATCTAAGAATAATAATCTTTTGTAAATGATATTTTTTTCTTATTTTTTTTTAGTCATATTATCAAGATTTCAGATGGCCGTTCACAATTGTTTGTTGGACTGTGTATGTTTTAGGTGAAGACAACTCTTTGTGAGATGTCATCATAATAGGAATAAATGAAAATCAAGAAATTAAGTAACAGCCTTTTGTCTTTGAGATATTTATTTTAGTGCAACATTGTGTCTGTCCACGATGTGCGAACACATGAAGCATCAACACGAAAATTAAGTCTTGCTGTCTTACCCTTAAAACTATTACAACTGAAACTAAATTAAACTATTGCACTGAAAGCTGTACATTCATTTAAGATTGAGCATGTTAAATTTCCACGCTCTTGTAAAGAGTATTGATACATTTCATCCATAATCATTCAAGAGACAAAATCACTAAGAAAGAGTATAGCAAGACAAGAAAATGTTTATAATGCAGATAGAATTCAGGAAATCTGATTCCTAAACAATTGTGAAAGTTTATTAAACGCGGATTTGTAAATGATATTTTTTACTCCACAGGATTTAGTCATCTTGCTCAGATAGCAGACGACACAATTCACATTTCGTTTCTTTGTCTGTATTTGTTTTAAGACTCCTCCACAAGTTCATGCTAAACTTTGCATGGGAAAGCGTGCATGACGAGTACATACTTAATCATTTAAGAAAATCATTGAACATTTGACTGAACTTTTTATTATTTTGACAAACCTCCAATTCAAATTACTTCCCTCGAGGCGTTTGTCCACAGAATCTTTTTCAACACAACGCCATTAAAGAATGTTATCAGTCACTATCGCAATCTTCTGTGACTCAAATAAAGCGACATCTCTGGTGGACGTAAACATCTACAATGGGTGCATGTGGTAAACATCTTTGTTTTTCCACTTCTGTCATATTTGTTAGATGTAATGTAAGTAATATTTTGATAACTATGATGTTCCACACTTTTGTAAAGGTTATAGAAAGAATTCAAACATAATCTTTACATAGGAATTATCTTTGCTCAAAGCGAATTGACTAAAATCATTGAATTACAAAATGCAAAAGTGTATACATCATTTAAGAAAAAGTGCTATAATGTAAACAGAATACAGAAATCCGCCTCTTGATCTATTGTGACTGACATTTTACTAAGTCAGACGATCAGGATTATGGATGACGCGGCTCACATTTTGTTTGTCGGACTGTATATGTCATTACTATGACTGTACTGTAGGTGTGGCCTTCTCTCTGAGAGCCATCAGCATTCAGTGTTTATAGAAATATATGAAAATTAAGAAAAATTTCTTGAGAGTGTTTGACTAAGTCGGTATGGTCTAGCGGTTAGGATCATATGGTCCCATATGGTCTAGCGGTTAGAATTCCTGGTTTTCACCCAGGTGGCCCGGGTTCGACTCCCGGTATGGGAAGTAATGTTTTGGGGAAGTCGTGGCCTAAGGGTTAGAGAGTCGGACTCGTAATCCAAAGGTAATGTTCACGGTGTGTGTGTTCACTGCTGTGTGTGGGCACTTTGGATGGGTTAAATGCAGAGCACGAATTCCGAGTATGGATCACCATACTCGGCCGTATGTCACTTTCACTTCTTTTTTAGGTCAATTATCTATCTATTTGATGTGAGACCCCATTAAGTTTAGACACGAAAATTAAGGCGTTCTGTTTTACACTTACAACTGAAACATATCTAACCATTGTGCTCAAAGCTACATATTCAGTAAAGTTTGAGGTTGTACACAGTCTTGAAAAGGCTACAGACACAAAATATCAAGGATTATTAATATTTTGTTTCATTTTTATTTTTTATTGTTTCGTGCTCCCTATGTAACTCAAGAGTCCAAGTCACTAAGAAAAGTATCATATGAATACAGAAAACCCACTCATGATCATCTGGGTATATTTTTGTAATTGTTGTTTTAAATTACTTTTTTCTTACGCCACTACATCTAGAGCTCTTGTTCAGATAGCTGATGACGATGTGCACATTTTATTCATCGTACTTATTTCTTTCAACATTTCCGCTTGAGATTAAAGCGTAGGTAATGTGACCGCAGTTAAGAAACATAGCATTATACTACATTCCCTTTGAAAAGGTTATAGACATAGTCGTTTATACAGGAAATATATTTGCACAACAGAAACATGTATCAGTATAACAAAAACCTAATACTGAAATCCTCTCTTCTAAATATATTGTTAAAGATTTAATGTTGCTTTTGATGGCCTGCCCACTAGATGATACCACTCTATACTTTTCATTGTTTTTTAGATGAAGACTATTCTCAGAATCTGGTCAAACATGTCGCGAGTGTTTGCAGGAAAAAATTATAAGATAATAAAAGGATAGTCCTTCTACAAGAGATTGTTTAAACTGAGATTGTGACGTACTGTAGATCTTTTTCTGGTCTGTCTACAAAGCGGCCACGAGACACAAGCCCCTCGATCTTACTGTTTCTCTGTTACATGTACATCTATTTCATTTAGAACACAAAGTTGCACATTACAAGTTGAAGATAGTGTGGAAACACTATTTTCTTTGCACACGTCTCTAAACATGACTTTAATAAATAAATCACAGATGTCATGTAGTTAATTCATTGAAAGGTGCATGTTTTTTTTGACCGTTTTAGATGGTCTGCACCAGCACACAGACACATGTTTTAAGTATTCATCTGACCAATAGGTTTGATCCTGGGGAAACAGCAGCTGTGTGTTGTCATGATTGTCTTCAGAATTGATCCGCTTTTATTTAAACAATGCGGCATGAAGTTACTGTATTCAACAGCACAGTCCCTTGAAATATTGCAGTATATCTTTTTTCCCTTCTAAATATCTAAACATGTATTTAGCTTAAATATTAGTTGTTAAGTGTTTACAAAGTTGTCATACCTGTTGTTGAATTTTATAACATATATTTCACCAAACCTAGAGGACTGAAAATAGGTTTAGCATAAGTCCGCATTTCAGCTGTTACCCTGAAAATGCAAGTGAACTGAGATTTCATTACTGAGATAATCTACAGAATGTGAAACAAGCTCACAGTTACATTAGAGTTTTGGATTCTAGTTTATGTTGAATATTGTTTGTTACTGTTTCACAGGTTTAACGACTCATTACTTGAAGACTGTACTGTATAAATTACAAAGTTTTCCACCGTAGTAGGCCGACTCTGAAACCAGGCCTGTAGAAAGAATAAACCAGTCTTATAAACTCATTGATTTGTTTTAACAACTTTAAAATATAATCTGCACGAGCGATAAGCTCTTAAAATCGATAGTGCGCAAAACATATGTAAAAGGTCGGATAACATTTTAATGTGATGTTTTGGTTCGTTTCTTACACAACAGAGCATTACTTAACGTTTTTATTAAGTTTTAATATAAAAGATAATAGTCTGTTAACAATTTAGATGCTTTTATTATGAAATCACACAAAGAACCACTGAAGTACGTACCGTTTGTTAACACGGAATTAATTGAAATAATAGCCTACCATGAGCTTATTTAACCGCTTTATTTACAGTATGCTGAATGTAAAACTCTTAAACAGAAACATTAAAACATTTCAAACTTGTCAAACAACCGCTTCAATACATTCCTCTTATGAAAATGTTTAAAATAGAATACTGTCAAACAGAACGTTGTCTGCAAGTTCCCAACGTGTAAATTGCTTGAAAACGCTTGAAGCTACGCATTTCACAGTACATACACAGATACACGTTTTCTTTTGCGTATGTCTCTAAACAATAGCTAGGTAAATGACTTACAGTTGATACGTCATTTTAAGCGAAAGGTGGGACGACTAGTGTCTTTTTTTATTTTGACCACACCGATGTTTTGATACCTGCGTTTTAGACGTCTGTCTTTTAAATCTGACCCCAGATGTCTCGATATTTTGCTCTTCTTTTTATGAAAACGTGCGGTAAGCAGTTTTTGTCCTCATCTGCAGTATACCGAAGTGTTTTAATACGTCATAAATTCCAATAGTTAGATAGCAAATGCGACTTTATTACTGAGGTAAGTCACATCAGAGTTGCATTCTAGTTTTATATTTAACATTTTTCATCTACCTACATGTTTAACGACGCTACTGTTTTAGGTCTCCTCACGCCGTTGTGAGATATAAACCACAAAGTTTTTTCATAGTGTTAAGCTTTGAAACCAGAATGATTTTTAAGTTTTCCATGACTTTGTGCACTCTTTCTGTATGAATTTGTTTACCGCAGTTTCATCGTCATTATCTTATCTTCCACCACCTAATTGTAATTGTTAGGCCTTACGCTTGCTAGTTTTTGCTGTTCATATAAGTCGATATTTCTACGAATTTGTTTGATTCAATAAAATATCGCGTCTTGATTTGAGACATTTATGTTACATTATGCGTAATACATATTTCTTATTAAATATCATTAAATTGATAACAAAGAAACAAAAAACTTGCTATCTGTACCGGTAAATCGTTACATTTTAAATAAAGACATTTTTATGAAGTCAGAGAACAGAATAACGAGTTGAGACAACCTTTTATTTCAACAATATATTGTCGAGTATACATTGAAGTAGTGAAGAAAATGATCAAATTTACAAACATACAGTAGTAACAACGTTAAACTGGTGGTCAAGCCAGAATAGAAAATCTATGCAGACAATCATGTTTTTCTCAAATATAAAATCAACCAGCGATGCAACAATTTCACACGTCATAGAATCGCAATTTTTTGCAGCCAACAAGACACATTGATCCGTTACAGACGTACACAGACAGAGAACCTCGTTAATGTCCATCTCATCCCCGCATTCAGACATCACATCCAGAATTTTTCTGGTAATTATACAGACCGATTCTCTGCTGGTGAGAAACATGCTAGTCAAATCAGGCCATGGATATTTTATGCTTCTTACAATTTTCATTTCGTTCTTGAGATTTGTTTCACGTTTGGTATCCCCCGTACAATCGTAATTCGGATCGCACGCCGCAGCGATGATCTTACGTATCAGTTTGATCATCAGTCCTCTGTAATGTAGTTTAAACGTGGGGTCTATGACGTCTTTTACAAAACACTTTTTTCCCGTGCCGCAGTCCAGTTGCTTAGCGTCGCCAGAACACCAATCGCGCTGCACCAGCTTTTGCATAGCGTCAGACATCCTGTTCAGAATTTGATTCTTTCCAAGAGATAAACTTTGTCCCCTAACCGATATAGAGCATTGTCGCCGTTTCCTAGAATCTTGATTGACTGTTTTAATCCGTGACGGTCCTGTGGAATTTCACTTTCAGTTTCAGTTTCCGGTTTATGGTTCGGATCCGTCGAAGCGTTATTAGTAGAAAAATTACAGAGCGCGTCAGGCTCAGACAAATTGGATTGTTGAAGCTGATTTTGGGGTTCCATGTAGATAACGTTTTGATCGACAAGCCAGTAGCTCCGCCGTCAGCACTTTCAAACCTGGTAGCAACGCCGCAACAGAGTTTACCAGGTCAGTCGTCGTTGGTTTTAGCGTTTGGACCCACCCTCAACCTGTTGCGTGGCTACAGGGTGGGTTGTCGCCGGGAAGTCATAAACATTGGTCACGCCCCAAGATAAGTTTTTTTGTTTTCTTTGTTATCAATTTAATGATATTTAATAAGAAATATGTATTACGCATAATGTAACATAAATGTCTCAAATGAAGACGCAATATTTTATTGAATCAAACAAATTCATAGAAATATCGACTTATATGAACAGCAAAAACTAGCAAGCGTAAGGCCTAACAATTACAATTAGGTGGTGGAAGATAAGATAAGGACGATGAAACTGCGGTAAACAAATTCATACAGAAAGAGCGCACAAAGTCATGGAAAACTTAAAAATCGTTCTGGTTTCAAAGCTTAACACTATGAAAAACTTTGTGGTTTATATCTCACAACGGCGTGAGGAGACCTAAAACAGTAGCGTCGTTAAACATGTAGGTAGATGAAAAATGTTAAATATAAAACTAGAATGCAACTCTGATGTGACTTACCTCAGTAATAAAGTCGCATTTGCTATCTAACTATTGGAATTTATGACGTATTAAAACACTTCGGTATACTGCAGATGAGGACAAAAACTGCTTACCGCACGTTTTCATAAAAAGAAGAGCAAAATATCGAGACATCTGGGGTCAGATTTAAAAGACAGACGTCTAAAACGCAGGTATCAAAACATCGGTGTGGTCAAAATAAAAAAAAGACACTAGTCGTCCCACCTTTCGCTTAAAATGACGTATCAACTGTAAGTCATTTACCTTGCTATTGTTTAGAGACATACGCAAAAGAAAACGCGTATCTGTGTATGTACTGTGAAATGCGTAGCTTCAAGCGTTTTCAAGCAATTTACACGTTGGGAACTTGCAGACAACGTTCTGTTTGACAGTATTCTATTTTAAACGTTTTCATAAGAGGAATGTATTGAAGCGGTTGTTTGACAAGTTTGAAATGTTTTAATGTTTCTGTTTAAGAGTTTTACATTCAGCATACTGTAAATAAAGCGGTTAAATAAGCTCATGGTAGGCTATTATTTCAAATAATTCCGTGTTAACAAACGGTACGTACTTCAGCGGTTCTTTGTGCGATTTCATAATAAAAGCATCTAAATTGTTAACAGACTATTATCTTTTATATTAAAACTTAATAAAAACGTTAAGTAATGCTCTGTTGTGTAAGAAACGAACCAAAACATCACATTAATATGTTATCCGACCTTTTACATATGTTTTGCGCACTATCGATTTTAAGAGCGTATCGCTCGTGCAGATTATATTTTAAAGTTGTTAAAACAAATCAATGAGTTTATAAGACTGGTTTATTCTTTCTACAGGCCTGGTTTCAGAGTCGGCCTACTACGGTGGAAAACTTTGTAATTTATACAGTACAGTCTTCAAGTAATGAGTCGTTAAACCTGTGAAACAGTAACAAACAATATTCAACATAAACTAGAATCCAAAACTCTAATGTAACTGTGAGCTTGTTTCACATTCTGTAGATTATCTCAGTAATGAAATCTCAGTTCACTTGCATTTTCAGGCTAACAGCTGAAATGCGGACTTATGCTAAACCTATTTTCAGTCCTCTAGGTTTGGTGAAATATATGTTATAAAATTCAACAACAGGTATGACAACTTTGTAAACACTTAACAACTAATATTTAAGCTAAATACATGTTTAGATATTTAGAAGGGAAAAAAGATATACTGCAATATTTCAAGGGACTGTGCTGTTGAATACAGTAACTTCATGCCGCATTGTTTAAATAAAAGAGGATCAATTCTGAAGACAATCATGACAACACACAGCTGCTGTTTCCCCAGGATCAAACCTTTTGTTCAGATGAATACTTAAAACATGTGTCTGTGTGCTGGTGCTAAAACGGTCAAAAAAAACATGCACCTTTCAATGAATTAACTACATGACATCTGTGATTTATTTATTAAAGTCATGTTTAGAGACGTGTGCAAAGAAAATAGTGTTTCCACACTATCTTCAACTTGTAATGTGCAACTTTGTGTTCTAAATTAAATAGATGTACATGTAACATCTATTACAGTAAGATCGAGGGGCTTGTGTCTCGTGGCCACTTTGTAGACAGACCAGAAAAAGCTCTACAGTACGTCACAATCTCAGTTTAAACAATCTCTTGTAGAAGGACTATCCTTTTATTATCTTATAATGTTTTCCTGCAAACACTCGCGACATGTTTGACCAGATTCTGAGAATAGTCTTCATCTAAAAAACAATGAAAAGTATAGAGTGGTATCATCTAGTGGGCAGGCCATCAAAAGCAACATTAAATCTTTAACAATATATTTAGAAGAGAGGATTTCAGTATTAGGTTTTTGTTATACTGATACATGTTTCTGTTGTGCAAATATATTTCCTGTATAAACGACTATGTCTATAACCTTTTCAAAGGGAATGTAGTATAATGCTATGTTTCTTAATTGCGGTCACATTACCTACGCTTTAATCTCAAGCGGAAATGTTGAAAGAAATGAGTACGACGAATAAAATGTGCACATCGTCATCAGCTATCTGAACAAGAGCTCTAGATGTAGTGGCGTAAGAAAAAAGTAATTTAAAACAACAATTACAAAAATATACCCAGATGATCATGAGTGGGTTTTCTGTATTCATATGATACTTTTCTTAGTGACTTGGACTCTTGAGTTACATAGGGAGCACGAAACAATAAAAAAATAAAAATAAAATAAATAATAATAATCCTTGATATTTTGTGTCTGTAGCCTTTTCAAGACTGTGTACAACCTCAAACTTTACTGAATATGTAGCTTTGAGCACAATGGATAGATATGTTTCAGTTGTAAGTGTAAAACAGAACGCCTTAATTTTCGTGTCTAAACTTAATGGGGTCTCACATCAAATAGATAGATAATTGACCTAAAAAAGAAGTGAAAGTGACATACGGCCGAGTATGGTGATCCATACTCGGAATTCGTGCTCTGCATTTAACCCATCCAAAGTGCCCACACACAGCAGTGAACACACACACCGTGAACATTACCTTTGGATTACGAGTCTGACTCTCTAACCCTTAGGCCACGACTTCCCCAAAACATTACTTCCCATACCGGGAGTCGAACCCGGGCCACCCGCGCGGGAGCCGAATATAGTTGAGCTTAACTTCCCTTAACTTTTCCCATTCATTCTCTATGGTAGTGCTTAACACTACGGATGTAATATATTTTTGGCCACACGTAGACTTCATGGCGCTGTTTCGTCTTTTCCGTGGCGGGAAATTTAAGAAGCCGAGTATCATCTGTCAATCATTCGCGTTCGCAGTGGAGGAGGGGAGACCCGTTTTACGATCGGAGAGGTATTTGTTTACCGAATTGTCAGATCAAAAAAAACAAACAAACTCGTTTTGTGTTGTACAACAAATATTTACTGTCTAAACTACCATAAAACAGATTTTACCTATGGTGACTGCCAGGGGCGCCATGAAGAGTTTTAAGGGGGGTATGCAAGACAGAAATTTGGGCCCCCTTCTTCCAGATGATTTTTTTTTTCTTTTAACGTTTAATAAGAAATTGAGAGAAACGGAATAAGTATAATAAATTTAAATAATTTATCTGTTAATGTTTATGTAATTTCAAGTAACATCGAAATATTTTATTTCAAGTAGCCTATAACTTTGTTGTAAAAAATTATCTTGTATTATAATAAATAAGCTTAAATAACACCAAAATTAGATACCAGTTAAATTTTACAATTCACGATTCCAATTTCAGTACCACAGCAAAAACTACTAGCCTAACAAATATAAAGTTCAAACATTAAAGACAAAGTGAACAGTCAGTATATTAAGAAGAATAAATGAACAAATTACAAGCAATAGCACAAATAAATGAATAGAACAAAGATACAAATTAAATATGTTTTGGGTTTTTAGATTTGTAGGTATTCAAGTACAGAAATGAAATAATCAAATGTAAAATAACATTGCATTTTCTTCACTATATAAATGGAATAGATTAATCATAAGTTGTTCAGTCAAGAGCAGTGAGTTCGTTTCAATAGGACACGGTGGTGTCACGGTTCAGTAGCCTACGGTTTCCATACAGCAAAAAGAACGAAATGCCAGAGAAATGTCCTTGTTTTTACCATTTTTTATTTATTAAAACTAGGATCATAAAGTTTTTTTTTTTAACTTTGAACAATGCTGTGCATCTCAGATCAGCTGCAGGAGTCGGATTTCATTTATCACGTTTAGTTTCGAAACGAAATACAAAAGGCCTTTTGACTTTCGCCTTTTATCTAAGATGATTTTGGAAGCTTTTTTAACATTTGTTTCTTATTTATTTGGTTCCACCAAATAAATTTGTTGTTAATGTTTGCTGATTTTCAGTGTTTTATATTTAAACTTTGTTTAAGTTATTTATTTTATATTAGGCCTGATAGCATGGTGTTTGTATTCGCTTTGTTAATATATTAAACATTCTATGTTTATCGTACTGTTTTGTTGTTGTCATTTCATTCAATTGATGCCGAATTGCCGATAATTTGAAAGTGAAAGTAAAATGCGCACATGCATTTAAAGCAAATGAAAGAGAGGAAAATAGGGAGAAAACTAATTAACTTTTGGGGGTGGGAGGGCCAGACATCACGTCACCTGTTACATCGTTTGGGTGCCTTGAGGATTTTAAATTGTCAGATAATAAATTGTTTTTGAGGCCACCAAGACAGGTTTTTTTTACATACTTTTGTATTCCACGCTGTCGGGAGTCACACCAAAGATTTTACATATCAGTAGTTCTTTGGTCACTGGCTAAACATGACAGAAAGTTGCAGAAGGGAGTCAGGGAGAGGCAGTGGTGTTGTTTTATGGTGTATTACAGAGACAGCTTTGCAAGCTAAACATAGGGGTCGTAGGCTACTGTATATAAAAACGTTGCTCTCTTTCTCCTCATCTTCGTCCTCCTTATAGCCTGCTAGCGAATTTGCTGGTTTTCGTGGCACATCAGCTTATAAATGTAAGAGTAAACGCGTAAAATTTGGGTAAACTTTTAAAATTCAGTGGACTCCATGCAGGACTGGACTGGGACAAAAAAATTGGCCCTGGCATTTTTTGGTCCAGGCGGCCAACCACCGCATATGATATAGCCTACACTACCATTCAAAAGTTTTTGAACAGTAAGATTTTTTAAAAAAAATTTAACGAAGTCTCTTCTGCTCACCAACCTTGCATTTATTTGATCCAAAATACAGCAAAAGCAGTAATGTTGTGAAATATTTTTGCTATTTAAAATAACTGTTTTTTGTTTTTGTTTAACTAATTTATTCCTGTGATCAAAGCTGAATTTTCAGCGTCATTACTCCAGTCATGATCGTTCAGAAATCATTAAAATATTCTGATTTGCTGCTCAAAATACATTTATTATTATTATTATGTTGAAAACAGCTGAGTAGATTTTTTCAGGTTTCTTTGATGAATAGAAAGTTCAGAAGAACAGCATTTATCTGAAATATAAATATTTTGTAACATTATAAATGTCTTTATCATCATTTTTGATCAAGTTAAAGCATATTTGCTAAATAAAAGTATTAATTTCTATAATTTCTTTCCCAAAAAAACAAAAAAATTATACTGACTCCAATCTTTTGAATGGTATATTGTATAATGTTACAAAAGCTTTTTTTTTTTTTTTAGATAAATGCTGATCTTTGGATCTTTCTATTCATCAAAGAATCCAGAAAAAAATTTACTCGACTGTTTTTAAATATAATAATAATAAATGTTTCATGAGCAGCAAATCAGCATATTAGAATGATTTCTGAGGGATCATGTGACACTGAAGACTGGAGTAATGATGCTGAAAATACAGCTTTGATCACAGAAATAAATTACATTTTAACATATATTCAAATAGAAAGCAGTTATTTTAAATAGTAAAAATATTTCACAATATTACTGCTTTTGCTGTATTTTGGATCAAATAAATGCAGGTTTGGTGAGCAGAAGAGAAATCTTTTAAAAAAACATTCAAAATCTTACTGTTCAAAAACTCTTGACTGGTAGTGTGTGTATATACTGTATATATATATGCAGGTGCATCTCAATAATTTAGAATGTCGTGGAAAAGTTCATTTATTGTAGATATGTATCATTGCATCTAGTTGTTTTGGATAAGAATAAAACGTCAGGTCCGACAATATCGTGTCTTTTCGAATTTAAATCTAGATTTATTCGCATTGTCCCATGGAAACCTCTATGAACATACTTGACTTGGACAAAAAATCACGGGGGACGACTTTACGTTTTATTAAAAAGTGTTTGCGTATTCTACACTCATGGCACGCGCACACATTAGGATAGATTAGATGCCTGTCTCTGTTGCGAGTCCCTATCAAGCACTTTACCGATTTAACTAGTCTCCTCCTCCTGCCAGAAGTTGGGGTGAAGCGATCTTTATAGGCGGAGCAAAATACATCATCGCTCCATCTATAGCGCTTTATGATTAGGTGTTTACGCTGTCAATATACGAGACAAACCAATTGGCTACTGGCTGCTCGCTGTCCCTGCGTGATGTCCTTGGCAAAGAAAAAAAAAAATTCTGTCGGCCCCTTCAGTGCGTCGGCCCACCGGGAAAATGCCCGGTATGCCCGATTACCAATCTAGCCCTGCCTCCATGTTTACTTCTGACAGCGCGCTTCATGCCGTCTTGTTGTTGTTCTTTTGCGCATGTGGGTCAGTTCATGAATGTCATTCATTCACAATGAAATTTGGTCACATTTAATAAAAAATATTATGAATAGCCATATAAAAAAATTGGCAAGGTTTATCTGTCCTTTAAAGAGCTTGAAGACGCGCTCAAATAAAAAGAAAACCAAAGTCGTAATTTGGGGCCCCCTCGTGGCCTGGGCCCATATGCCTGGCATACTCTGCATCCCCCCTAACGGCGCCCCTGGTGACTGCTGTTTTTAACTAACGCGATTAATCTGACAAACCAAGGTAAGTTGAATGCTATACTTTAGCAATACTAACTTACTGTATTGCATATACATTATGATTAATATATTTTATCATTTAAATTGCATGTATATTATCATGTAATCGGATTGCTAATTGTGCTAATTGTGTTGAATCGGATTGCTAATTGTGACGTTAGGAAACAGTAAACCAAACTTTTATAAAAACTCTTATAAAATACAGCTGTTATTTTATAAGAGTATCTTTGTTTGTAAAGGTGAATGTTTCATCATTAATCTCTCACTATGTACTTAAATAAAATGTTTAAAAAACTATATATGTTAACAGTGCAGTATGATGTAGTACTTGTAATTAATATTTATTACACACACATTTAAATTACAAAAAAATGTGTGTGTAATTTAGTGGTACAATATATGAATAACATTTTATTATGAAAAAATAGATAATCAAACACAATAGTCTGTGAAAGAGGATATTGTGAAATATATTAATAAATGTGTTTTCATGGACTTTTACAAAATAAATAGATGCATTTAATTATTGATATATTTAGTTAATAAATTATGAATTACATTATTTAATCATTATTTAATTATTTCAGAATAAACTGTTTCATTTAATTGTTGTTTTATTTATTAAGAAATAAAATCATATAAATCAGAATAGAAGTGTGTTAATTAATTGTGTTATTGCAACAGACCATTAACACTAATCAGCTCTTTGTGTACAACACAGCAGGATGAAGGTGAAAGTGGTCTTCCCAGGCAAGATCAAAGTGTGCTTCAGGGAAGGACCAACTGGATATCTGAGACAAGATCCCTCAGATGAAGCCAAGAGGATCAAAGACAACCCCAATCTCCAGGACAAATCAGCCCCTCAAAATGAAGACAAGGTCAAGGAGAATGCCCACTCTGTTGTCTTCATGAGAGGAGGAGATGTGTCAGACAGACAGGAGGTGCTGGGAGAGTATGTGCTTCAGTTTGGAAAGTACAAAGGCAAGTCATTCCGGTGGCTGCTAGAGAATGATGCAGGCTATACCATATTCTTGACTAAGAAGGTTGAGGAGGAGGAGAGAGCCGGACAGTTTAAACCAGAGGGTCCCAAGAAGGACAGCCTATTTTCATTTCTTGAGTACAGTAGAAGCTTCCAGGAAATCGAGGACCTCATAAAGTATTTAGCTGGAAGATCAGTGGCTCCACCTGTGAGGAATGAAGATGACAACTTGGTTGGCTTTGGGATTAATGCAGACAAGACTTGTGAGAGATTCCCACCTGGTGACCCACCTGAGGAGGTGAGGGAGGAACACTTTGCTCAGGTAAACTTGACTGTTGTACTTACAAATATCCTCACTCACTAAAACACAAAATGTACACTACCGGTCAAAAGTTTCTGGAGGGTAAGATTTTTTAAATGTTTTTAAAGAAAACATTGATAATAATAATAATAAAAACTTGAACTTGACAGTTCAATTAAATTATTATTTTAATTATTATTTACTTAATAATTTTAAGGCAACGGGTTTCCTATTTTTTTTTTAAGTTAAGTCAACTTATCACTTTTTACAGTGCACCAAGGCTTCATTTATTTGATCCAAAATACAGCAAAAACAGTAATATTTTGAAATATTTTTACAATTTAAAATAACTGTTTTCTATTTGAATATATTTTAAAATGCATTAATGCAATTCATTTCTTTGTTGGCAAAGCTGAATTTTCAGCATCATTACTCCAGTCTTCAGTGTCACGTGATCCTTCAGAAATCATTCTAATATGCTGATTTGCTGCTCAAGAATAATTTATTATTATTATCAATGTTGAAAAAGTTGTGTACAATTTTTTTTCAAAAATAAATTGCATTTTAAAATGTATTCAAATAGAAAACAATATTTCACAATATTACTGTTTTTGCTGTATTTTGGATCAAATAAATGAAGCCTTGGTGAGCAGAAGAGACTTCTTTTAAAAACGTTAAAAAATCTTACCCTCCAAAAACTTTTGACCGGTAGTGTAATTATGTAATCACTGATTTTAACCCAAATGAATTACCCTATGCTCCAGGATGACATCTTTGGTGTGGCTTCTCTTGGCTCCCAAACAATGATCCAGCCTGCACAGCCCACCAAAGTAAAAGGTAATTCAGTTCACATCTTCATCCCTTAATTATTCCTTATTTATATGAATACTACAGATATTTCAGAGATAAAAGTGAAAATGATTTATTATTTTCTGTCCTTTTTCCTCTCCTTTAGATGAGATGACACCACCACTGCCCTTTGTTCCCTCTCCACAAGCTGCTCGCACAGGTCCCATCAAGGCAGGCGGTCTACTTTTTGTCCTGGACCATTTTCGGTGGACACAGCCCATGAGGGATTCCATTGATGGCCTTCTGACAAAGTACCATGGGCCGAAAGACCTTCTCACCCAGGTGGATGCGGAGTATGCTGCCCTTGTGCAGGCTGCCTCCAGGGATCCCAATAGCCTTTTACACCCCACCACGAAACAGCATATCTCACGTTATGCGAAACACCTGGCCAAGATGACAAACACAAGTTCATCCCTGAACACCAGTTCAGAGAAACTCCTGGAGACCCAGCAGCTGTGGCATCACCTCACAGAAGGTAGTGAAACCGTAAGTGTACCAGTGGTAACCCTCCCACCTGCCCCAGTGAACCCACCCAGTAATAAGCCCCAGGAGTTCCCGCTAACTAAGGGTGAGATTGAACAAATGGTGAAAGAGATTGTGGAGAAGCAGCAGCAACAGCAGCCTGTTAAAAAGAGGACACGGAACTGTCTTGCTTGCGGCCAGCCAAAGTCACGTTACCTTGGGATGGCTCCTCCATTCATTTTTTTTTATCAGTCTGCAAATGTGAAGTACTTTTACTGCTCTACAAAGGTATACCAGATGTATGCAGTGGAAGGCCTCACCAATCCTCGAATGCCGTTTGCTGACTTTGCTGAAACACCTTTTTTTAAATGAGAGGCAAGACAGGTAATGGAGGAGCGGAGAAAGAGAAAGACCATGGAGCAGCATCCCACTGGTCGCCTCTGTAGGTTCTGCCACAAGCCACTCAAACAAGGCCCAGAGAGTCCACACATACATACTGGGTTCCCTGGTGTGGCAGGGAAATATGTCTATTGTCCTGCCAGAGTGTTTTCCCTATATCAGACAGAGGGGATGACTCACGAGATGACTTGGGGAGAGTTCTGTTAGTCTTCCTTTTATGAGGCTGAAAGGATGAGATGGGCAGCAGAAAAGGGAAAGTGACTGCCCTCATGTTTCCTGGTTTTGAATGTATGTATTGTAATTATTGTATCATAAAAATATAACTCTGTATCTTGTTTGTTATGCATGTCTATTACATGCTGAAACCACTGTGGTATGTTCTTGCCTTATTTGTCTTTCTGTTTGTTTTTGGGGTTTTTTCTTTGGAATGCCATGTTGACTCCATGCAGGATTGTAAAATGTAAAAAAGTCTGCTTAACTTTTACTGTGTTATATATGCATCATTTTTTATTTATCAGTGGAATTTTTTTTTTACCATTCTTTCAAAACATTTTCAAAACTCTATGATTAATTAGATGATGGAAAGCATATAATATTTCTTAAGCATGTTGTTCTATTGTTCTTACATTTTATTAGTTTATTACTTTTGGCACAATCATATTCATAACTATACTATATACATGCACATGGACAGTATCATCTGTTTAACTGAAAAAAGTACTGTGTAGCCTCTTTCTAAAACAACGTTCTTCTTTTCTTGCTTTTTTCCTGTTCTCCACAACTTTAGATTTTATTACTATTATTATTATTAATATTGTTTTTGTTGTTGTTTAATCTATAAATGTAAATTGTTTCATTTATTTCCATTTGTTCATTAAAATATCAAGTATTGGCCTTGTTTGCATTGTATTTTAGTGTGTTTTTTAAATTAATTTTATTTACTTGCATTATTTTATTTTGTTTTGTAAACACTAAATATTAATAACTGTTACTATTAAACATACATAATTGTACATAATTATTTAATTTAAAATTCTTGTTTTTTTTCTGTGTTCTGCACAACTTTATATTTTATTATTAATGTTGTTTAATCTATAATTATTTAATGTATATTTATTCAATTATTATATGTTTTGGTTAGTACTGTACTGTAGCAATTACCTTTTTTCAGGTTTATATAATATGTATATTATTGTACTATAAATAAAACGAGAGACTTTCTATTTTTTTATTGTTTATTGGTTGTATTTCATATATATGGGTTTTCTGTACATTGTTATACAAATATAAAGCAAATATCTCTTTAAAAATAAATGTCTAAAACATGATCAAAATGTTTTTTTCAATTAATCACATTCACATTTTCTATATTAGAGATAACTATACCCTATTATAATGTAAATGTTTATTAAGATCGTTGCACATTTTGTACATCCTACACAAGAACAATTATTACAAGATTTATTTTATCTTGGGAGATCACGTGACCCCTCGACGGTGATGCAGGCTTAGTTTTTCGCTCCGCTCACTTTGCCAAATATTTCACGATCCTGTCAGTGAAATTTGAACCACTCTGCATTAGACCCATCATGAGTGCTAAGGCAGACAAAGGAGATCGGAAAAGGGAGATTGAGCAATCGCCAATGAAGAAAAAATTCAGAGATTCAGCCATCTCCAGTGAGGAGCTGGACAGTGCTATTGCTAGCCGCATTGAACTAGCATTTAAAGAACACCAAAGCACTTTGAATTCGGTTGTGAACTCGGCAGTAAGAGATGCGATGGACTCTGTGCTGATTCCAGCATTGCGCGAACTGCGTGAGGACATACTAGCGACCAATAAGTCTGTTAAAGAGCTAAGAGAGGAGTTTGAGGCCATAGTTACCAAGACGAAGCAGACACGTGACCGCATTGATTCTGTTCAGGCAGCGGCGCGGGAAGATAAGAGAACAGTCACAGACTTAAAGGATCAGCTGGAGCGACTCACCGAGAAGATGACAGATATGGAGGACAGGTGCAGGCGGAACAATGTTAGACTGGTGGGACTCCCTGAAGGGATGGAAGGTCCAGATGCAGCTAGTTTCCTCCGAGCTAATCTTTCCAAGTGGATTCCTTCCTTGAGGGGCCGTGACATTGAGATTGATCGGGCGCATCGCGTGTATGACGGAGGGAGGGGCTCCGATCGGCCGCGCACTCTCATCTTCCGTGTACTGAGATGGCATGACAGATCAGATATCCTGAAAGGTGCTCGGCAGGCGTATCCGGTGAAGTGCGCACAGAACAATGTCACACTGCTGTTTTTTCCTGACTTTAGTCCGGCTACAGCGATCAGGAGAAAGGCATTTGGTCCGGTTTTGAAGAAGATGACTGCACTTGGTCTCCAGCCCTTCCTCATCTATCCAGCGGTGATTAAGCTACGGCACAAAGGAGAACAGAGAAGCTTCGATTCCCCTCAGAAAGCGGAGGATTTTATCAGTTCCATGTCTCAGCAGAAGTCCTATGCCGCCGCTCTTCGGGGGGACGACGGGGGAGCAGCGCTGTTTCTCCATTTCCACGGGAGGGGCGTGACGGCCGGGATGGACTTGGCCCTAGCTGCCCAGAAGGGGATGATAGCAGGATGGCCATGGATGCTTGCTAAACCTATTGTTTGCGTTTTCTTCTCTTATACTGCGATATTGTCCTTATTTATCCGGTACAACGATCTCTTTGCTGGTAAGACTGACACTCCATTTTTCTGTTTTGGAGGGGACTAATGGAGAGTAGGTTTAATTACTAAAATATATATATATTTTTTTTTTTTGGCTGTGTGAGCCTTTCGGGAGACATGTCTTGCGTTAGGGTGGATCGGTCACAACCTATCACTGTTTTTTGTTGCTCAGTCAGACCTATGTTCTCGGTAATGTGCGGTCTGAGTTGTTCTTTGTTTATGGTTGTCGGTTGTTCACATTTTTATGTTGTTTTTGTTTTTTACAGCAGACATTTATACTTTTATCTATTTTACATTATTTCTAAAGGGATTTTTCATATAGGAGGTTTGGTATCTAAAATGCACATCAGTGTTTACGGGTTATTTACGGAATGGAAGTGCTTCTGTTTTTTTTTGTTTGTTTTTTTTGCATTTATTGTGTACAATCTTGGTATTATGAATATTCAATGCATACTTTAAATATTTTATCACTGAATGTGAATGGTTTAAATTCTGCTGTTAAAAGAACCCGTGTATTAGAATATTTACACCGTAAATCTATCTCCTGTGCCTTAATACAAGAGACACATTTAAAACAATCTGACGTGGCACGTTTCCAGAATAAGTATTACAAATTAATAGCTTTTTCCTGCGCTCAAAATAAAACTAAGAGGGTGCTTATCCTTGTTAACAGGAAGTTAAATTTAACAATTGAACACCTTGGTAGTGATGAGAAGGGTAGATTTGTTTTTATCCGATGCAAAATATATAATAATAGGTTAGCATTGGTCTCTATTTATGGTCCGAAAGAGACAGACAGTGCATTCCTTACACAGATTTCCAAAACTTTACTTGAGGAGATTGATTGCCCTCTAGTGGTGGGTGGTGATTTTAATGCTGTCATAAATCCTGCTTTAGATAGGTCTCAATCTGATACAACAGCCAATCCATCCTCTAAATTATTGAATAAATTTATCACTGAGCTCAACTTAATCGATTTATGGAGAATTCAGAACACTAAAGCTAAGGACTTCACTTTTTTTTCTAATAGACACAAGACTTTCTCTAGGATAGACTACATATTTCTCAGCCCATCTTTAATTTCATCTAATTCCTCTATATCTATATTACCAATTTTATTATCTGATCATTCTGCTATGTTGTGCAGTGTTCCTCTTTCCGATGTCAAAGCCAAGTCCCCTAGATGGCGCTTTAACATATCATTATTAAGTAATCAGACTTTTATTACCTCTCTAAAAGAATATATTAAGGACTTTCTTGAAATTAATATGCCCTCTGATGTGGATCCTCAAATACTGTGGGAAACGACTAAAGCCCCATTCACACTGCACGTTGGTCCCGGAAAATTGCCAGAAAATTGCCGGAGTGCCTTCTGTGTGAACGCAAACACGTCCCGGGATTAATTCCGGGATTGATCCCGGGTTGGGACCTAGTAACATTGCCGGGTTCAGTCCCGGAACGAGCGCTGTGTGAACAAAAGCCGGATCAATGCCGTAAAGGGTGCGTCGTAGTGATGACGCACTTTATCGTTCGACTGTTTTACCGGGTGTTTTGAAGGCAGATCAACGTTCACACGACAAAAAATATGTAAACTGGAATGAAGCAGCGATCAGGGAGCTCCTCACTATCCGCGCTGAAGCTGAAATCATTCTCCAGTTTAGTGAAATGGTGAGCGCGCATTATACACGTCACATGAAAGGTCACGTGTCTTTACGGGATCTTTACGGGTTGTGTGTGAATGCAGCACAGATTCCAGAAAATCACTGGCAGTGTGAATGCAGCAAATCTGACGATCCGGGAACAAATGCCGGAACACATTACCCGTGTATTTTCCGGAATCTCTGTGTGAAAGGGGCTTAAGTGTGCTATACGAGGTTTCTGTATATCTTTCTCTTCTACTCTTGCCAAAGCGAGAACTCACCAGTTTACACAATTAGAAAATAAAATCCAATCATTACAAAACCTACAAAAACAACATTTTACTGAGCAACAGGCTACACAGCTGTCCTCTTTAAAAGAAGAATATGATTTACTTTCACACTCAAAGGCAGAATTTATTTTACATAGGACTAGACAAAAATATTATTTTGAATCAGAGAGACCTAGTCATTTATTGGCCCTTAGGTTGAAAGAATGCGAGTCTAAGGCATATATTAGCGCAATAAAATCATCGGATGATCAGGTCACTACAAACCCTGTGGCAATTAATGACATATTTAAAGGTTTTTACACAAATCTGTATAAAGCCGAAACAGATTTTGATGAACCAATTTGTAAGCAGTATTTAGATAAATTGGAACTGCCTCGGATCTCACAAATGGATAAAGAATCTTTGGAGGCCCCATTAAGTTTGGAGGAACTTCACGTCTCTCTAAAAAGCCTTCAAAAGGGCAAATCGCCGGGTCTAGATGGTCTCCCCCCTGAATTATATTTAGAAATTTGGGATTTGGTAGGGATACTTATGCTTAACTCATTTAATTTTGCAATTGAACATGGGGCATTTCATAGAGATCAAAAAACATCACTGATTTCATTACTTCTTAAAAAAGGGAAAGATCCATTAGATTGTTCCAGCTACAGACCGATTTCGCTTATCCCATGTGATCTAAAAATCTATGCTAAAGTTTTTGCTTCTCGTTTGGAGAAGGTAATTCACAGTCTGATCAAGGAGGACCAAACTGGTTTCATCAAGGGGCGCAATGCATCTGACAATATGCGTCGACTCCTTCATATTCTTGACTTTGCGGACTCCCACCCAACACCTTGTGCGGTCTTTTCACTTGATGCAGAAAAAGCCTTTGACAGGCTAGAGTGGAATTATATGTGGGCAGTTCTGCAATGTTTCGGCTTCGGTGAACACTTCGTTTCTATGATTAAGACATTATACCACTCACCTGCAGCATCAGTCATAACTGGTAATATTATTTCCCCCTCATTCCCTTTACAGCGGGGAACAAGACAGGGGTGTCCACTTTCCCCCTTATTGTTTTGTCTATCTCTCGAACCCTTAGCACAAGCCATCAGGAAATCTGAAGTATCGATTAAGATTCATGACCATAATCATTGTATTTCATTATACGCTGATGATATTATTCTATATTTAGACCACTTTGATGTTTCAGTCTCTAGTGTAATTAAGGAATTTGATAATTTTAGTAGCCTATCAGGATATAAAATAAATTGGAGCAAATCTGCTTTAATGCCAATTAACAATGTTAAGGTTAATTTTTCTATTCCCTCATTTATCCCTATTAAGGAATCTTTCATCTATTTGGGCATTACCATATATAAAAACATTCATAAGATTGCCAGAGACAATTTTAATAACATTTTCGTTAAGGTCAAAAATGGTATTCAAAGATGGAAGAATCTTAAAGTCTCTCTCCAAGGAAGAATCTCCACTGTTAAGATGAATTTGTTACCTCGATTTTTTTTTTTTTTCTCTATGCTACCACTTTCTCCCCCTCCAGGTTACTTTAAGGAGATCAACTCCATAATTTCTAAGTTTATCTGGAATGATAAATGTCCCAGAATTAAACTTACCACATTACAACATCCTAATAGCGCAGGAGGACTGGCTGTACCAAATTTTGAATTATATTATTGGTCGTTCCAGCTTAAGGCCCTTCATAATTGGGTTGATCCTCAATCTACAGTTTCATGGAGGGTGATTGAAGCTGACAAGGTTAAACCAAATAGACTTCAAGATATTTTATTTACTGGCACAGGAAAAAAAGGGGATAATTATAAATTTGGTCCGGTTGTGGCTAACTCTATTAAAATCTGGAAAACGGTTGAACGTCGGATAGGTGGACCCTTCAAATTCTGTAACAGTACACCTTTATGGCACAATTTGAACTTTGTATGTGGAAATCGTCCATTTGTCCAACCCTCTTGGTCCTCTTTAGGTGTGAACACGTGCGGTGATATGTATGATAACCAGGGCCTCTGTTCATTTCAGGCATTGAGAGCCAAATTTTGTCTACCAGCATCTGCATATTTTGTTTTTCTTCAATTACGTTCTGCTCTCAAAGCGTATGGCGTTCCTTGGTCTTCTTCCATTTCCTCTCATCCTATGCGGGACTGGATTGCACCATCTGCTGGTCGGCCATCTGTTTCCTTAATATATAATAAAATTATTGATTGTATTACAAAACCTCTTTCTATTAAAACTATTTGGAATAGGGAATTATCTGATCTTAATTTATCTGTCGACTGGGAGAGAGTGTGGTCTAATCTCAGCTTAACATCTAAAAATCTGGCTCATCGTCTTATTCACTTCAAAGTCATTCATAGAGCATACATAACTCCTTACAAAAGATTTAAAATGAAACTGCAGTCAAATTTGAACTGCCATATATGTAACACTACATCATCAGGCACTTTTCTGCATATGTTTTGGGTATGTCCTGTCGTCATCAGTCTATGGACACATGTAAACCTGGTTTTGTCATCATTACTGAGAATTGATTGGTCTGTTAACCCAAGTTTATGTCTTCTTAATGATGATTCTGATCTCTGTATTAGTTCAATGCAAAAGAGAATGTTGTCTGCTGGTTTTACAGCTGTGAAGAAGACAATAATTCAGAACTGGTTTACAGTTCGTAGCCTCCTGCATTGTTCATGTGAGTGTACAACGGCGCGCAGGGGCGCCGCTACGGATTCTGGGCCCCCTGGACAGCATATTTGGGGTGTTATATATTATAGAAATAATATATTAAATAATATATATCGTTCCCGAGCCAGTCTTTTTTCCCCTTCTCCCAAATCAGATTATACTGTTTCAGCTATTAAAATCGTTCAGTTTTGTATGTAATGGCAAAGTGATAATATTTCGTTTTGGTTTTTTATAAAGTTAATTTAGAAAAACGTTTGGAGCATTTTTTTGTTCGTTAAATACGTTTTTTCTTTCTTAAAGTAACGACCAAGCGGCCAGCGGCAGACAGTGAGCTGATCATAGCCATGTTTGATCAATTTAGCCTTCTCAAATCATCAGGACTTGCCTAAAATAAAATCTATAAATATACTAAAACAGTTCAAGCATATAACAATGTTTTAACGTTAAACCTAGATAAATGTGCGCTGCATCCAGTAGTTTGTGCGGAGAGTGACATGGAGGCACCAGTGCAATCAATTGCATTTTTTTCAATTGAAACAACTTACAGTAATTTTTGCTCATAAAAGTAAGAGTAATACATCATTCGGAACTGTAAAGGGTCTACTTTACAAAGCTTTTTATAAAATATCATTCTTCCCACTTTCTCAGTTGGTCGCACGAGCACATCATTTGGTAGCAAATTATTTTGTCTTTTTTTTTTTTGATACAACATTTGATTAATCAATGCATGCTGATGAACTTTTATCATAGTTTATAGTTATATGGTAACGAAAGTGTTCAACATTCAACCTGTTCTTTTTCATCAGTATTATTTGTGATTTATATTTTGTGACAGGAATTCCTTTTTTTGCTTTCACTTAAAAGATCTTGGTGTCAGCTTTACAAGAAAAGATAATGGTCTGTTTTGCTTATATCTATACACCTTTCACTTTTTAAGACTAAAACAAAAGATGGATTCATTGTTATTCTTAATTAAAAAGCACAACAACAATAAAACAGTACGTTACAATGACAAACTAGCATAACATTTATTAACAAAAACGAATAAGATGAGGCATGGTATAGGACACATCACATGCTGTATTATACCGACTAATACATAACAGAATGTTTAGCAAACACTGAGGAATCAAATATAAAAAAATAAGGAAAGCCTCCATAGTGTAACCTGAGGTAAACAGCAAAGATAACAAGCTTTTCAAAATGAAAACAAAAAGTCAAACTAAACTGTCTGTCCCTGACAGGACTTGCATGTTTTCTCTACAAGAATACCAACATGTTCACCTTCTCTGTTTTAAGAAGCAGTCTTTTACTTTAGTTTGAAAACCAAATCCTCCGTTGCGCTCCGTCTGCTGCGCGCACCTTCGCGCTCGTGCTGACGCGCCCATTCTGCACACACACTGCCTCTGCTCTGCTTATGCGTGCGGTGTGTGACACAAAGTGCGACCACTTCAAATTTTTACTTGCACACTCTCAAAAAAATTGTCGCAGTCTAGAGCCCTGAATATATAAAATTATTTTATAAAATAAAGAAAACAATGATGCGCCGTCTCGTCTTGAACAGGAGCACTAAACAAAAATGAACCGAAAGTCAGCGAATACATGCCTCACAGACATTATAAATATATCTATAGAAAGCTTTAAATTACTACTTAACGAAATAAATCAAATCGAAACAAAAACTCTTTCATTATAATCTGTGAAGATGCACTTCTTTCTAAAGGCGCGTCTAATAAGGAGATGGCGAGGACACTGACACAGAAAACACTAGTTTATTAGCATGGGCGGCGCTAGGGAGGGGCTAGCAGGTGCTCCAGCACCCCCAAGAAAAACCAAAGCACCCCCATAGCAGCCCCATAAAAAAATGAAATACAATAAAAACATTTGACTCATTAAACACATGCATAAATACTGCAATGCAATGACGTGATTTGCAGTCGCACGTAATGTCAGCATTTTATTTAAAAAATGGATCGGTTCCTTGTACCAAGTACTGTTGGCCTGCCCCGACTAAAGATTTTTCTAGTCAACTATTCGCACGTTTATATTAAATTGATAGTATAATAACCATTTAGGTTATTATTTATGCCTATTATTTAGGCATTTAGGCGTATTATTCCGCGCTCAAACGCATGCATAACGCTTGCCGCAAAGCACCGACTAAAGTAATGATTATTAATGCATCGGGGAAAAATACATTTTAATTATTTTATTAATAAACTAGTGTTTTCTCAGACTCAACATCTCCACAGTGGACCTGCCTTTAATAGAGAAATGCACCTATACGGACTACATAATCAGAGAAGATTTGTTTTTTTATTTTAATTGGTTTTCAAGCTTTCTGCAGATTTATTTCTTATGTCTGTGAGCTGGTTCATTGTTGTGACGCGCTCCATTCACAGAGACTGCATGATACCACAGAAAGCACATCCAAAAATGACAGGAGTATAAGCTCTTTCCGCAGGAAAAAATAAATAAATAAAAATAATTGCGTGCGCGCCCCCATGCAGTAGGCTAAGCGCGATAATACTCCCACATTCCTCATAAACATTTGAAATGCGCCTATATAGTGATTTTATTATTCATATAATAATAATAATAATAACAACAACTACCTGTTTTGGTCATATTTACTATTAATAGCCCAGCTCCCCCTGTCATTGATCTAGCACCCCCTCAGCATCTGCGTTCAACATTCTCGGGCGCCGCCCCTGTTTATTAGTAAATAATTCAAATATCTCCTTACTATTTCCCCCTGACACACTCATGGTAATTACTTTTGCAGGGGTTTAAGGCAAGCTTTATTGCGTGTATTTGAAGCAGAACTCTTCAGCTGCGCTGACGGCTCTCTGCTGCTGCTGGACTCTAAACACTGTGGAGCCGCTCTTGACAGTCGGGACACGGTCTCGTGTTGTTTCCACCAGCGCGACAATTTTTTTCATCACTAATTGATGGATGTCTAAAATAAAAACATAAGGAGAAGCCTAACAGTCTGAATTATGACGTGAAAATTGGCCCGATCGAAGCCCGGTCGGGGTCGGGCTGAAATGCAGGGCTCTAGCGTTCCCCTCGGTAGAAATCACGTTTCTCCCTCGGGGGGCCCCCTCCCATCGTGGGCCCTTAGAATCGTCCTAACTTCCCCCCCCCTTACGGCGCCCCTGACGGCGCGAGTCGGTGGGGCCAGGCCTTCAACCATTGAGGCTTGGCAGTGTTTTTTACTGAATGTACGTGATTATTTAAAGGAGTGACTTTTGTGTTCTTGTTGTCCTTCCCTCTCTCCCTCCCTTTTGATTTAACTTTTAGATGTTGAGTATGTGTCTGCTGTTTTGTTTTGTTTTATTTTGGATATTATGTTGTGTTGTTTGTAAAAAAAATGAAAATAAAAAATTGTTGATAACAAAAAAAAAAGATTTATTTTATCTTTGTGCACAAAGTTCGTTTATTATATGTTAATTGTACTTAAAGTGTATCTAGATAAAAAACGAATACAAATTAAAATGATGTTATTTGTGGCCGAGGCGGGATTCAAACCTCTAATTGTGTGTATTTTACTCGTCCCGCCTCCCTGGAATTTCCTTCATTCCTATTGGCTAGTCAGCGCTCTACACCTATCCGCGGCTGGCCCCCGCGTGAAAACCAGGAATTCTAACCGCTAGACCTTATGGGACCATATGATCCTAACCGCTAGACCATACCGACTTAGTCAAACACTCTCAAGAAATTTTTCTTAATTTTCATTTATTTCTATAAACACTGAATGCTGATGGCTCTCAGAGAGAAGGCCACACCTACAGTACAGTCATAGTAATGACATATACAGTCCGACAAACAAAATGTGAGCCGCGTCATCCATAATCCTGATCGTCTGACTTAGTAAAATGTCAGTCACAATAGATCAAGAGGTGGATTTCTGTATTCTGTATACATTATAGCACTTTTTCTTAAATGATGTATACACTTTTGCAGTTTGTAATTCAATGATTTTAGTCAATTCGCTTTGAGCAAAGATAATTCCTATGTAAAGATTATGTTTGAATTCTTTCTATAACCTTTACAAAAGCGTGGAACATCATAGTTATCAAAATATTGCTTACATTACATCTAACAAATATGACAGAAGTGGAAAAACAAAGATGTTTACGTCCACCAGAGATGTCGCTTTATTTGAGTCACAGAAGATTGCGATAGTGACTGATAACATTCTTTAATGGCGTTGTGTTGAAAAAGATTCTGTGGACAAACGCCTCGAGGGAAGTAATTTGAATTGGAGGTTTGTCAAAATAATAAAAAGTTCAGTCAAATGTTCAATGATTTTCTTAAATGATTAAGTATGTACTCGTCATGCACGCTTTCCCATGCAAAGTTTAGCATGAAATTGTGGAGGAGTCTTAAAACAAATACAGACAAAGAAACGAAATGTGAATTGTGTCGTCTGCTATCTGAGCAAGATGACTAAATCCCGTGGAGTAAAAAATATCATTTACAAATCCGCGTTTAATAAACTTTCACAATTGTTTAGGAATCAGATTTCCTGAATTCTATCTGCATTATAAACATTTTCTTGTCTTGCTATACTCTTTCTTAGTGATTTTGTCTCTTGAATGATTATGGATGAAATGTATCAATACTCTTTACAAGAGCGTGGAAATTTAACATGCTCAAACTTAAATGAATGTACAGCTTTCAGTGCAATAGTTTAATTTAGTTTCAGTTGTAATAGTTTTAAGGGTAAGACAGCAAGACTTAATTTTCGTGTTGATGCTTCATGTGTTCGCACATCGTGGACAGACACAATGTTGCACTAAAATAAATATCTCAAAGACAAAAGGCTGTTACTTAATTTCTTGATTTTCATTTATTCCTATTATGATGACATCTCACAAAGAGTTGTCTTCACCTAAAACATACACAGTCCAACAAACAATTGTGAACGGCCATCTGAAATCTTGATAATATGACTAAAACTAACGGTGTAAGAAAAAAATATCATTTACAAAAGATTATTATTCTTAGATGCGTCACATCCCTAACAAAATCTGTTGGCATTCAAAAATAATCATAAATGTTGTAGCACAACTATTTACGCACATAGTATGAGAACTGTACATTGTAAAACCTGCCATAGAAAATTCATTACCAGTTTGTTAGGGTCAAAAAGAAAAGACGATAATAGTTGAAACATCCTTGTACAACCCTTTCATGTTGAAAACACAGATGCTGATGCTTTAATCTTTTAGTAAACCATTTCAAATGACATGCTACCTACAAAAGAGTCAAATAGTCAAAATGTACAAGTTTTGTGTTCTAGGTTGAGAAATTTACACCGATAAAGGTTTCATGAACATTAGAAAACAACATGTATTCCCTCTGGCTGTTAAACACCGCGGGTAAATCATTTGAAACGTTGGTCTGTCAAATGAGAAAAGTTCAGTCATACATTTGAAAAACTTTTCTGAAGTAAAAAATGATGTGTTTGTCACAAACATATCCAAAGAATTATCTACTCATGTGAGAAAAGCACTTGGGTGCATTATCATCAGGCTATTTTAAAGAAATTAAAGAATAAAACTAAAGTTTAATTTAAAGACACACAATGTGTTTAAAACGTTTTAAACATGTTTAAAACTGTAGGTGTAATTATTTTACTGAGAAGTTTTAAGTGAAAATGTATATTTGTTCTTTTACAGTACAGATATACTAACTACAGGCTAGATTAAAATGAAAACATTTCTTAACAACAAAATGTAAAAACAACATATACGATTTTACACATATTTAAAATTTATCATAATCAGATTGTGTGTGTGTGTGTGTGTGTTTTTGTTTTATTATACTATTTTTAACAGTAATATTGAACTTTACACATGTTTCACACATACTTAACATCTTAACACGTCTGTATCAGTAAGATATTTGTCACAAACCGTCAGACACATCAAACAGGGATTGATAAATTGGACTTATCGATTATTTGATCATATCTTAGTAAAATAACCCTATATAGACCATTTTAATAAAATAAAACATTATAGTGTAAAAAATAAACATGCTGCATTTAAACACACTGTTAATAATACCATTTTTAAAGTGAGAGAGAAAGTCTAAACTGCTGTAAAGATTCTGTGAGACATTTGTAGGAATTAGTTTTGTTGCAAACAACCTTATGACGACTAACTTGTAGTCTAATTTAACTCTAATTCATAAAGAAAGACTCTGTAACCGTCTTGCGTTCATCAAAGGATCATTTGACTGCTTCTAATCCTTGGTTTGTTTAGAGCATCATGGTTTTAGGTTTGAAAGATCTAAAAATGTATTTGTTAAAACAAAAGTCATATCGTTGTTTAATCATGCTGTTTTTCATCATCTTGTAGAGATACCCGGTGTGCTTCTAAAAGTTTTCATTTGTAAAAGTCTAAATGTTTAAATGTAGGAGTTGTTTTAGTGTGTGTGTGTGTTGACCATCCAGTGAACCATTCCAACGAACTTTTGACAATGTTCACACACGCAGTTGTATGTCATAAAATAGATGCGTTGGATGCCCTTTGATCACTGAACTTTAGGCCAAAGTTGGCAGCCCCCGAAGACCCTGCGCACTCGCAGGTGCATGTTGTAAAATTTTAGACGTCTAATTACGCGTGTCTGTTTCAATTGATAGATAACACACCACAAACCTTACGGGTGGAAAATCAAAGAGAAATCCTGTGTTGATTTTATTACGCGGTATGAAACAAAAACATTTGGTTTCGTTCCTGTTAGATATTTGTACGTGCATACGTGCGTTTTAATTATACCACATCGCATGTTAAGATTGACAAATTCAAAGAGTAAAATAAAGGTATTAAGTGTAAATAACTAAATAAAACAAAACAAACAACATTTTCCTGTGGTTTAGAGGTGTATGTTTAGGAATAAACTTGTGTAGGCCTAGTCTAATTTTTTATGCTGACATCACAGCGAGATGTCTTAAGTTTGACAAAAATCAAAGAGTAAATAATAGGCATGACTAAATTAAGTGTGAATAATTAAATAAAATAAAGGCCTGTGGATTAGTGTTTTTTGTTTAAAAGGAAACTTGTATAATCTAACTTTTAAAAGTGAAAAAGTCTGGTCAGTAGGGTTAAAGTTGACAAAAACAAAGAGTAAATAAAAGGAATCAATTTTGAATAACTAAATAAAATAAACCAAACAACATTATTTTTTTATTATTTTTTTCCTACGTACTAGATATGTATGTTTAAAAGGAAACTTGTATAATCTAAAAGTGAAAAAGTCTGGTTATATAACAAGTCAGTAGGGTTAAACTTGACAAAAAAACAAAAACAAAGAGTAAATAAAGGATTCGCTAATTAATTGTGAATAACTAAATTTTAATTAATAAAACAAACAACATTTTTTCCTAGGACTAGAGATGTATGTTTAAAAGGAATCTTGTATAGGCTATCCTAATTTTAAAGTGAAAAGGTTTAGGCCGAATGCTGTACGGTTTCATTAATTAAGAACTGCTAAAGATTTATTAAAATAACGATCGTTCTAATGTTAACAAACATTAGTTTAATTATTTTAAATCTTTCGGTCTCTCCGCCCCGTGTTAGGGGTGGTCGTAGGCGTGGTTTGGTCCGCGCGCTCCAGGCCTCATTCTGAGTTTGACAGCGCAGCGTGAGGAAGTCTCGGATCAGTGCTAGATGCTCTGGGATTCTTTCTTTTCGTTTTTCTGTCGTGACAAACTTAGCTAACTTGCCTAAATTGTAACGATAGACAACCAAGGAGTTTTTGACTACTGCCGGATACTGTTGTTTTAACGAACGAAGTTCGTTTATTTTTAAATGACGGCTCTTTTTTACTTTTAAACTGTATGATCTTACTTAACGGTCTGATATTTTTTATTTCACAACACGGTAAGATAAGACAGCCTTTTCTAATGTTAACGAACGTGTTTGGCGCTTTTTTGTTAGATGAACAAACACTCTCAACTCTTCTTTTTATTTAACTTTGTCAAACTATCTATAATTGTAATGATAGAAAAACTAGCGTATCTAATGCTTTATTTTCTAACTTTGCCTAAAATTGTTTTAATTACACCAACACGTCTTGACTTGTAGGGAAAACAATCATTGCACGTTTTACACGTATATTTGATGTGAAAACACTTTAATAAAAACATCCCTTTAACACGATTTCACCATTTAAAGTTTAAAATCACATAACAACGGCCCCACACACAAAAACAGTCATAAATTCCTTAAACACGCTGGAGTGGGTAACCAGATCGCCATTTAGATGGGTGGGGGGTGTACAACAGGTGTCCAAAAAGATGTCCAGTTATGGCGGGAGGGAGGGAGGGATTGGGGGCTTGGTGGGTGGTATTTTTATGAGGGGCAATAAATCAATTTTTTTGAGACATAGTGCCCTACGGTCTCTCTATCAGCTCCTTCTTGTGTTTTAACAAATCTTGGATCAATTCTTAGTTCTTATACTAACTCAGAATTTGTATTATTGGGTGATTTAAACTGGAATATGCTGAATCCTCCTGATCATGTTTCGCTCCAATTTGATTCTCTTAATCTCACACAGATTATTAATAAACCTACAAGGTATGATAATAAATGTTTAGATAATGCTAGTCTCTTAGATGTAATTTTAACAAATACTCCAGATCGATACCAATCTGATGTCTTTTGTAATGATATCAGTGACCACTGTTTTATAGCATGTATACGGAAAAAGTGTATGCCTAATCAACCTAGTGTAGTTCGCTTGAAACGTTCTTTTAAAAATTTTAATGAACAAGCCTTCTTACATGATCCTAGCTGCTGTGAATTTACATAAAGTTAATTTAATTCCAACTGTTGAAGAAGCATGGTCCTATTTTTCTCAATCCCTAAGTATTATTATTAATAAACATGATCCTCTAAAAAATGTTCGACATAAAAATCGTCCTAGCCCATGGATAAACCGGAATCTAGTTACTTTACTACATCAAAAAAATATATTTTGGCGTAAAGCACAGTACTCAAAATCTGAGACTGATTGGATTGCTTTTAGACAACATCGAAATAGGTGTACTCAAGCTATTAGAAAAGCAAAATCTGAGTATTATAAAAATCAATTTTACAATTGTTCCACAAATTCAAGAACCTATTGGAGTATGGTAAAAGAACTAGAAAATAAACATCTGTTACCACAGGGACCTGTTTCACTTAAGAATGAAGATATTGTTGTTACAGACAAAGCCAAATTAGCAGATCTTTTAAATAAATATTTTATTAGAGCAAGCAATTTATTTGAAAATTATGTTCCTAGACAGTATATTAATAAAATGAGACGTATAAGAAACATTCAAACTATTTTAACTTTTAGTTTTTCTCTACAATTAATTAACAAATCACAGGTCTGGCATGAATTACATAAACTTAACTAAAAAAAAAACCTGCTGGTCTAGATGCCTTAGATCCTTTCTTCTTCAAAGTAGGTGCATCAATTATATCTGAACCCTTAACATATATTCTTAATCTATCTATAACTACAGCTGAAATACCTCAAATTTGGAAAGTAGCCATTGTATTTCCTGTCTATAAGAGTGGTGATAAAACGGATCCAAATTCATATAGTCCAATTTCAGTTTTGCCCTGTGCTTCAAAGGTGATGGAAAAATTAATCAATAAGCAATTGATAGGGTTCGTTAATACAAATAAGATCTTATGTAAAGTTCAATCTGGTTTTCGTTCTTCATTTAGTTGTACTACAGCAGTTGTAAATGTTATGAATGATATCTATAATGCATTAGAAACGCAACAGCTCTGTGCAGCTATTTTTATTGACCTTGCTAAAGCTTTCTAAAACTTTTCGACAGTTGATCATTCTATTTTGTTATCCAGATTACGTAGTATTTATGTGTCTAATTCAACTCTATCTTGGTTTTCTAACTATTTATTTAACAATATGTAAAGATCCCAATATGTACCATTAACTATTAATAAAGAGGGCTCTGTGTTGACCCTGTTCCAACAATTATCCGTACCATTAACTATTAATAATGTTGTGGGAGGGGTAAAACAAGCCCAGTTTTAATAAAATTCAGGGCTAGTTTTAAATAGCACAAAAACAAAAGTAATGTGGTTTGAAAAAACAACAAAATAATGTTAGCAATAATTGAGGTAGTATCAACCGGAATATGGCTGTTCTCAATTTACATTAATCCAGAAGAAATATTTCTCGAAATAGAGGTTACCACGCCAGCCAAGAAACATCTGTATTTTGCCCTTGTCGATTATGGTGATGTGATATATAGAAATGCACGTAAAGTGTTCTGGAGCAATGCGGATGTGTTGTGATCATGTAGTGTTGTCAAAATGTTGTATCGTCATATGATGAACCTGGATACCATTAAAACAAGCACAGGAAATTTTAAAAACGTTTTAATAAAATTCAAGAGGCGTTTAATGATTTGAATCTAGTTTTAAATTTCCCGCTAGCACAAAAACAAAATAAGTGCTGTTGGGATTATTAAACACTGATTGGTCAAAATAATAAAGACATTATAACGCGCTCGGATGGGGCAATAATTGAGGTAGGTCTGTGATTCATATAATCATCGCTTCACGCTCGGAATTCACCGAGCGCTTCATTGATATCTGAAGCCAATCACAGATGTACTGTTGAACCGTGAACACAATCACTGTTTAATATCCGCTCAACAGGCTCAAATCTTCAAATGAACGTTTTTAAAATCTTGACTTAGTTTTTTGTTTCGATGGTATCGAGGTCGGTAGACAACATCTGTGTATCATACCACGCCAGCCAAGAAACATCTTGTTGAAACTATTATTTTGCCCTAATGCACCTTACGATTATGGTGATGTGATATATAGAAATGCACGTAAAGGTGAATTATACTCTTTTGAAGCTCATTGCAATAAGACGGGAAACTCACTGTATATTTTTATTTACAAAGTTTTGCTGGGTTTATCATGTAGTGTTGTCAAAAGTAACCTGGATCAGGTACTGAAACCTCATTCTAATACATATACAACTAAGATTTGAGATCATCGAATTATATTTCCTTGGCTATTCCTAGAAAGAATTATGGTCGTTCCGCAATTTGCTGCCCCAAATGTGGAATTGCTACAAAATATGAAATTAGAGACAAATATTCCAGTATGTGCATTTAAAAAATTCTAGTGAGTGCTTTGACTTTGACTTGTTTTAACTGAGATTTGAATTTTTTTTCCCTTTTTTTTATGTGAATTATGTATTGTGATATATGTTTGTATGTCTCAGGAGATATTATTCTCCTGCCATGTTATTGTAAATAATAACTTGTTCTTAATTAACTTGCTTGGTTAAATAAAGCGGGTTAAATGAAAAAAAAGTAAATTTCACTGTGCCTTTAGCCCCAACAGCAGGGGCACTTTTTACCCCAAATACCATGACAACACTTTTATCATACTTTCGTTATTTAAAAACTGTTGGTTTAATTCATTTAAACAAAATATCTTGACATCATTGACATTTGTCTCAAAATATATCCTATAATTTTGATTCTCATTTGAAACCTCATTCTAATACATATACTTAAATCTACAGCATTTTATTTATTTTTTTTACTAAAAATATTAAATCTAAGCACAGAATCAACTTTGTGTCTGCCCGCGAATTTGCTGCCCCAAATGATTGGAATATGCTACAAAAGTTATTGAAATAGAGACAAAAATACACATGCATGTGCATTTAAAAAATTACGAATGTTTTGGAAAGTGACGCCATGTTTTTGTGCCATCTAGTGGTTTGACCTGTAAATGAAAATTTCAAAGGCTGAGATTTGAATTTTTTTTACCCCGGGGCCCTTTTTTTTTATGTGAATTATGTATTGTGACCCCTTGTACCCTGTATGTCTGCAAGATATTAATTCTCTGCCTGTTACTGCGTAAATAATAACTTGCAATATGAGATTCTCTTGGTTAAATAAAGGTTAAATGAAAAAAAAGTAAATTGACAACTGTGCCTGATATCTCAGTGCCTTTGGGTCTCACCAGGGGCACTTTTTACCCCAAATACCATCAATTGATTAGTATGTTCAGCTATGGCTTGTTCCTTAAAAAACTGTTGGTTTAATTATCTATAGACTGTTGAGATTCACTAGATTCATGGGGCTCACCGGCTGTATTGAGGGTCTCAAAATATATCCTATAATTTTAGTCCGATTCTCATTTGCGGAGCTCTGCTGTTAAATTCCATTTTATTTATTTTTTTTACTAAAAATATTAAATCAAGTAAGCACAGTCAACTTTGTGCTTGCCCGCAAGATCGCGCAATCCTTTGTCAGACAAAAATACAAGTCTGTGGTGAAAAGCGAATGTTTTGGAAATGCATACGCCATGTTTTTGTGCCATCTAGTGGTTTAGAGGCATTTTCTTATGTCTGTTTGAATGTAGGCACCTTTTACCCCGGGGCGCCAGACCCCTTGTACCCTACCAGATTGCAAGCCTTGTCATGCCATAACTGCGGCAATATGAGATTCTCTTGACAATCTGATATCTCGAGTGCCTTTGGGTCTCACTCCTTGTTTGTGCAATTGATTAGTAGTCAATCATAAAAGGAAGTAAAATAATGGCATTTAAAGTCCTTACACTTTCTATAGACTGTTGAGATTCACTAGTAGTGATGGGGCTCATTTTTCTCTGAGGGTTCCGTGACGGTGTTGCTGTTTTCCGTCTTGTTTAGTATCCAGCAAGTAACTTTGTTTCAAGAGCTGCAATCCTTTGTAGAAGTCTGTGGTGTTTTAATCATGCATCAAATAGGTTCCACAAGAGGCATTTTCTTACTTGTCTGTTTGAATGTAGGCAGCTGTGATTTCCTATTTTTGAAGAATGTCCCCAGAATGTATATTTCATATACAATGGTAATTTAAAGTGCTTTCATAAAAGGAAGTAAAATAATCATTTAAAGTTTTCAGTCAAGAGTAGTGAGTGATTTTTCTCTTTGTGTTTTTGGCGTTTTATAACATAAGTTGCTGGAATAATTCACCCAAAAATAAAAAGTGTTTTATTTTTATACCATCATTTACTCACTCAAAAGTTGTTTTAATCCTAAATGATTTTCTTTCTTCTGCTGAAAATAAATGCTATTTTTGAAGAATGCATCAAAAGGTTCCACAAGAGGCATTTTCTTACTTGTCTGTTTGAATGTAGGCAGCTGTGATTTCCTGTCAGAATGTAAGTTGCTGGCAGTGAGAGTTAAACAAATATTTTTCATAGTATTATTCCATTCTCAAACAGTTTTTCTTTTAGTGTTTGTGCCAAAAATGTGTTGTCTGAGCACCGTGCTGATCTGCTAAAGTTAAAATCTGAGGGGAAAAAAGAGAAAAGTACAGAAACAGGGGGCAAATAGTAGTGAAGAAGGAAGTATCAGACCAAGTATCAATTTAATTATAATCTATAATTTAGGTAATCTTAGGTAATCTATAATTTAGGTAATCTTTCAAATGTGTATATACATTTAACAATACATTTAAATTTATTTATTTATCAGACAAGCACAAAACAAAACTGACACATCATAAGGCATTGAAAAAATACCAACTACAATAACTTAACTCTAGAGGTGTTCTAAGCAGCTCTGATCATTTAAATTTATTTATTTACTTTTTACATTTATTTTGTACTATTAGATATTTAATGTATTTTGCACAGTGAACACCGTTTTACTGTATCGTGTCACATGTACTGTATAACTTCTATATGTATTTAAATCTCATTCAGCAGTACCTCTTTAAAAATTTTTTTTGCAAATGACCGAGATTACAGTGCCTTGGGGAACAGCACAAAAATGTATAGGATGTACTAAACGTATGTTTGTATGGAATTTTTTTTTTTTTTTTTTGATTCAGCAATTTCACAGTAATATGTATATTTGCTCTGTCACTTTTTTTTTTTTTACATACTAAGCGCAAAGCCTTCGGTTGTCAGAAAGAACAAAAAAAAACATTCTCTGAATAATAAATCAATAAATGTATATATTTTTAATACAAAAAAAATTAAATAGCAGCATCTTAATTTATTATATTATTATACACTGGGAACAGCATTTAATGTGTTGAGTCAGGAACTCCCCTTTAGGAATAAATACAATGCTGTGATAATCTTCAAACTCTGTTTTTGGATCCAATCATACAAGTAATGTTTTAGGAATGTAAATCTTTAGTAGCTGCTTTGTAACTTAACTTGTTATTTGTTTGTATGGAAGTTTTTTTTGTTTGTTTGTTTGTTTTTTGATTCAGCAATTTCACAGTAATATGTATATTTGCTCTGTCACTTTTTTTTTTACGTACTAAGCGCAAAGCCTTTGGTTTTCAGAAAGAACAAAAAAACATTCTCTGAATAATAAATCAACAAATGTATATATTTTTAATACAAAAAAAATAAGTCAAAAAAATAAAGTACGACCTTCCTTTTATTAATCATTTAAATTTTTAATCATGTTATAGTACTTGGCATAGAAAATACTTGTTATTCCTTTCTTGTCCAGCTATTGATATATTAGTCATTGTAGAATCAAAATCAATATATATATATATATATATATATATATATATACTGTATATATAAGGACCCTATATATAATAAACAGAATAACTATCATATCATTTTATATCATTATCGTATATAATTTTCTCAGTGTCTATGATCATGGCAACAAGTGACATGAATCAGTTTTCCCCTCTGGGGTGATAGTATCATAAAAACACCTTTGAACCACATATTAAAACATGAGGACAGGTAAACATTTCTTCAGAGAAGTGCAAGTTAGTATTTAGGTAACACTGGATACTGAGTTGACTGTGACTTCATTAGGCAACATATGAATCAAATCTTTAAAGCAATAAATCAACTCCTTTAGTAATAACAGAATCCATCTGCAGTGTTGCTTTACATAGTCAACTAATACTACGGTAACTACCAAATATTTCCTAACTTTACAACATGTTTATATCAAATTCCTTGATATTTCTGTTTACAATGCAATACTTCAGTGTTTCCATGTTTTGCTAAAATTCTGTTTAATTGTGCTTATATTAGCACATGACAAATAGTGTGGACTGTTTAACCTGTTTAGACAACAAGCAGTTATGTAAAATGTCATACATAGAGTTTACATGTGGACCGTCCGTCTGTATATGAGCACAAAAAAAGTCATAGAATGCAAGATATCTGGGTGATAGGCGTTTTACTTCCTAGAGCTCATAAACAATATTTCCATGTTCATTCTTCAAAGTACAATGCAGTAGTCTATGCTGAAATGTTATAAATTAATATATGTCCGACTGTTACTGTTTGCAGGTTTTGTGCACGAAATGGACAACCTGACATTCAGACACAGTATTCTCCTAGTGGAGGGACTTCAAGTTACACCTCAGTCTACCTATGTTGTTTTCACATTTCTTCTTTTGGTTTATGTCTTCATAATGGTTTCCAATATTGCACTTGTTATTCTGATCTCAACAGAGAAGAATCTACATCATCCTATGCATTTCCTCTTCTGTAACTTGCCACTGAATGATATATTAGGGACAACTGTCATTTTGCCACGCTTATTGCAGGACATTTTAAAAGAAACATCAGAGCGCTATATGACATATGTGGAGTGTGTTGTTCAAGCATATTTTGTGCATATATTTGTAGCAGCATGCCATTATGTTCTTATAATCATGGCCTTTGACAGATATGTGGCTATATGCAATCCACTGCGATACACGACTATAATGACCAACAAAATGGTGGTAAAATTGTCAGCATCAGCCTGGGGGCTGTCGGTACTTATGGTGACAATTCTGATAGGACTCACTGTGCGACTGTCTCACTGCAGATCTAAAATTGAAAATCCTTTCTGTGACAATGCCTCACTGTTTAAACTGTCCTGTGAGGATGGTGTTGCTGTTAATAATGTGTATGGAATCATTTATACTGTGGTTTTATTTTCCTTCTCAATTCTGTCTATATTCATAACATATGGCAAAATTGCTACTGTATGCATAACTAGTAAAAACAAAGCACTGAACAGCAAAGCCATAAAAACATGCAGCACTCATTTAGCTGTTTATTTAATCATGCTTGTTTCAGGCTCCACTTTTATTTTTCTCCATCGTTTCCCTCTCTACTCTGAGAGCAGGAAACTAGCAAGTATAATGTTCCACATTGTACCGCCAGGACTAAATCCTTTAGTATATGGTTTACAAACTAAAGAAATAAGACAGAAGTTTGTGAAATTTTGGTGCAGAGAAAAAGCAGCATCTTAATTTATTATATTATTATACACTGGGAACAGCATTTAATGTGTTGAGTCAGGAACTCCCCTTTAGGAATAAATACAATGCTGTGATAATCTTCAAACTCTGTCTTTGGATCCAATCATACAAGTAATGTTTTAGGAATGTAAATCTTTAGTAACTGCTTTGTAACTTAACTTGTTATTTGTTTTAGGGGCACTATATCAGTGTCTTCACATGGTAAGGTGTTACAATATATTTATATTTCCAATAAAATATCTACTTACATAGCCTAAATTGTATTTTTCATAATTTCTTGTACCCTTTTTCATTTATAAAATCTACTGAATAAATAGTTAGTTTGTTTTTTTGTTTTGTTGTTGTTGTTGTTGTTGTTTTTGTTTGTTTTTAATGGAGTAAATATCCTTATTGCACCTTATATAAACAAATGTTAAGGTAATAGTCTTTCTTTGAGTTTAGTTAGTTATATAATTATACAATTTGAACAGTATCTACATTCATTTACTTTTGACCATTGTCATTGAGTATTTTCTTATCAATTGAAACTCTTCTGTCTGAGATTCTTCTGGCCCAGTAACTCTAAGTGGAATTACATAATTATAATAATAATAATAATAAGCTACATTACTATTGCAATATGCACAATAGTACACTCTAAAAATTAATATTTCCTAAAATATAAGCAAAATTACAATATTTGTGACTTAATTTCTGAATTCCTTCACTTGTAAGAAACCCCCAAGCTTTCATTTTGGTGCAGGGAGACCTTTAAGTGACATTTAAGTTTAAGTTAAGGTTTACAAATGTTTCTTCTTATAGATTTTTGTTACAATGTGAAATGTTTACCTGTCCCAAAAAATATTGGAAATTATGCTAATGTGAAAAAGCATAACTAGCACATGTTGTGTTCTCAAGTGCACATTAAACTCAAAGCACATGCAAAAATTTAGTTTGCTGGTACTGGTGAATCGATACTGTGGAAAGTGAGTGTTGAAACCATTTCAAACATTCAGAATCACATATTGATTAAGTACAGAGTAAGTGTCCTTGCCTTGAGCCATACTGGCAAACACAACAAAGAGACACATGACCCCTACAGGTAAGTACACCAAAGATAACCACCAGAGTTATCAGTGGTTGTTAAGCATGTCACCAGGTACTATAGTTTTTTCCCTCTTGGGTGATGTCAACATCAATACAGTATTAAAAGGCAAGGGCAGTTCAAGGGTTCTTCAAAGAACAAGTTGATATGTGATACTAAATTTTGATAGAGTTGACTTCTACTCAATACCAGTTAACTTGACATCTGTTAAGCAATAATTCAATCTTGGTAACTGAAAACTTCTGGTGCAAGTATGAAATACTAGATTCTAATGTTGTTAGACATATAAATACCAGGTATTAGCCTGGATACTGTAACTTTAAAGTGAAAGATTCAAGGATCTTTAATTTTATAAGTTACTTGTGGTGCTAATATGGTTCAGAATGGTTGTGTGCTTTTAAAAAACATGCAGTTAGTGCAGAGTGTAAAACTGAATAGACAGCAAACAATGTTTGTTAATTACAGATTATGAATCATAACAAATGTATTTATGGGGGAAAAACAGTGACAGGTCTGTTTGTTACTCTTTTTGCAGGTTTTGTGTTGCACAACTAATGGACAACCTGACATTCACAAACAACATTCTCCTCATGGAGGGACTGAAAGTTACACATCAGTCCTCCTATCCTGTTTTCATCCTGCTTCTCTTGATTTATATTTTTACAATGGGGTGTAACGTTGGACTTATAATACTGATCTCAACTGACAAGAATTTAAATCACCCTATGCATTTTCTGTTCTGTAACTTGCCACTGAATGATATCCTAGGGACCACTGTCATTATGCCACGCTTACTACAGGACATTTTAATGGAAGCCTCAGAGCGCTATATTACATATGTGGAGTGTGTTGTTCAAGCTTACTTTGTTCACACATTTGCAACTGTAAGCCACACTGTGCTAATGATCATGGCCTTTGACAGATATGTGGCTATATGCAATCCACTGCGATACACAGCCATAATGACCAATAAAATGGTGGTTAAACTATCAGCATTAGCCTGGGGGGTGTCAGTACCTGCAGTGGGAATTCTAATAGGACTTACTGTACGCCTGTCTCGCTGCAGATATAAAATTGAAAACCCTTTCTGTGATAATGCCTCACTGTTTAAACTGTCCTGTGAGGACAGTGTTTTTATTAATAATTTTTTGGGACTATTTTCTACTGTGATTATGCTTACCTTCTCACTTGGGTCTGTATTCATAACATATGGAAAGATTGCTGCAGTATGCAAAAGAAGCAAAAACAAAGCATTCAACAGCAAAGCCATAAAAACCTGTGGCACACACATAGCTGTTTATATAATCATGTTTGTTTCTTGTGCCATCATGGTTTTTTTCCATCGTTCGCCTCAATATTCTGAAAATAGAAAATTAGCTAGTATAATGATTCATTTAGTACCACCAGGACTAAATCCTTTAGTATATGGTGTACAAACCAAAGAGATAAGACAAAGGGCTGTTAAACTTTGCTTCAGAAACAAAGTTAATGTCAAGTAAATTGTTATTCTTATGTTTGAAAAGGAATATATATATATATATATATATTGCTGAGTACTATTTTGAAAATAATGATTTAGCACAGTTGTCATTCCTTTTATAAGCAATTATTATCTTGTTGTTTTTTTATAAATAAATAAAAATGAATAATTGATCTAACAGTTGATTAACTTTCTTTCAAATGTTTTATGAATATGATTCACTTTCGATCAGATTTTAAAACATTTTTAAAAAACTTTTGTTTTATGCATTCACAGAAATTGCAACCATTTTATTTTCAAACAACGTATAAGAATATTATATTCAAGAGAGAGAGAGAGAGAGAGAGAGAGAGAGAGAGAGAGAGAGAGAGAGAGAGAGAGAGAGAGAGAGAGCAAAATACACTGAAAAACAAGGAGGAGGACTGAAGGACTTTCCCACGCTGGATTGGATCCTACCACGGGACAACAGGAGAAAAAAAAAGGGGGGAATAAGGATCTACTTTCAAACTTCACTAGAATAAGAAGAAAGTTTCATCTGGAATTTAATTTAAATAAGAATTTACCAAACAGCAGAGACAAAACAACAGTAAAAGGACAAACCAAACCAACAAAGGCCTTGAACTTGCCCTCTGGTAGCAAATAATAATAATAATAAATAATTAAATAATATAATTATATAAAATTATATAATAATAAATAAATAATTGTTGGAAGAAAGAGCTAAATTAAAAAGAAAGAAAACAGCAGAGGATAGTTGGCCGTCACACCTTTGGATTGGCTAGATGAGCTATTGTCCTGAATATCAAAATGTGCGAACTGTAGCATGATGGCAACATCAACAGTGGGGCTGGAGCTCAACAGAAAGAAAACCCTGAGATCCTGTATAAAGACACATCGTATAACAAAGGCAAATTCATTACCTTCTACACAGAATGCCCAACTGTTTGGCAGACAGCATTCTGTATACATTTCCAACATTTCACAAAACATGGAATTTGTAAAGGCAAGTTTATTTATATAGAATATTGTATATTTCATATACAATGGTAATTTAAAGTGCTTTACATAAAATTAAGTAAAATAATAATTTAAAGTTTTTCAGTCAAGAGTAGTGAGTGAATTTTCTCTTTGTGTTTTTGGTGTTTTATTAACATTAAAGGAATAATTCACCCAAAAATAAAAAGTGTTTTATTTTTATACCATCATTTACTCACTCAAAAGTTGTTTTAATCCTAAATGATTTTCTTTCTTCTGCTGAAAATAAATGCTATTTTTGAAGAGTGTTGAAAACCAAACAGTTGCTGGTCCACAGCGACTTCCATTGTATTTTTTTTTTCCTACTATCGAATTCAATGTGGACCAGCAACTGTTTGGTTACTCACATTTTTCAAAATATCTTGATTTGTGTTCAGCACAAGACAGAAATTAATACAGGTTTGGGACAACATGTGAGTGAGTAAATAATGGCAGCAATTAAATTTTAGGGTGAACTATCCCTTTAATGACAGGGGGCAACAAAGGGCTGAAAAAGCAAGACATTTTTAAAAAGATTCCGCTGGGAGAACATCTGGCAACTAATTAAGTTAATTGACATCAGGTCTGTAACATGATTAGCTATAAAAGGGATGTCTTAGAGAGGCAGAGTCTCTCAGAAGTAAAGATGGGCAGAGGCTCTCCAATCTGTGAAAGAGTGTGTAAAAAGATTGTGGAATACTTTAAAAACAACGTTCCTCAAAGTCGAATTGCAAAGGCTTTGCAAATCTCATCATCTACAGTGCATAACATCATTCAGAGAACCTGGAGAAATCTCTGTGCGTAAGGGACAAGGTCGAAGACCTTTGTTGGATGCCCGTGGTCTTCGGGCCCTCAGACAACACTGCATCACTCATCGGCATGATTCTGTCATTGACATTACTAAATGGGCCCAGGAATACTTCCAGAAACCACTGTCGGTAAACACAATCCACCATTGCCATCTGCAGATGCCAACTAAAGCTCTATCATGCAAAAAGGAAGCCATATGTGAACATGGTCCAGAAGCGCCATCGTGTCCTGTGGGCCAAGGCTCATTTAAAATGTACTGTTTCAAAGTGGAAAAGTGTTTTATGGTCAGACGAGTCCAAATTTGACATTCTTGTTGGAAATCACAGACGCCGTGTCCTCCGGGCTAAAGAGGAGGGAGACATTCCAGCGTGTTATCAGTGTTCAGTTCAAAAGCCAGCATCTCTGATGGTATGGGGGTGCATAAGTGCATACGGTATGGGCAGCTTGCATGTTTTGGAAGGCACTATGAATGCTGAAAGGTATATAAAGGTTTTAGAGCAACATATGCTCCCCTCCAGATGACGTCTATTTCAGGGAAGGCCTTGTGTATTTCAGTAGGACAATGTGAAACCACATACTGCAGCTATTACAACAGCATGGCTTCGTAGTAGAAGAGTCGGGTGCTGAATTGGCCTGCCTGCAGTCCAGATCTTTCACCTATAGAGAACTTTTGGTGCATCATTAAACGAAAAATACATCAAAGACGACCACAAACTCTTCAGCAGCTGGAAACCTACATCAGGCAAGAATGGGACCAAATTCCAACAACAAAACTCCAAAAACTCATAACCTCAATGCCCAGACGTCTTCAAACTGTTTTGAAAAGAGGAGGAGATGCTACACCATGGTAAACATGCCCCCATCCCAACTATTTTTAGATCTGTAACAGGCATCAAATTTGAAATGAGCTCATTTTGTGCATAAAATTGTAAAATTTCTCAGTTTAAACATTTGTTATCTTATCTATGTTCTATTGTGAATAAAATATTGGCTCATGTGATTTGAAATTCTTTTAGTTTTCATTTTATTCAAATTTAAAAAAACGTCCCAACATTTCCGGAATTCAGGTTGTATATATATACACGTTTTTTTCACGTTTTGTTATGTTAAACTGCTTTAAATTACTTTTTTCCCCACATCAATCTACACTCCATACACCATATAGACAAAGCAAAAACAGAATTGTCTCAACTTTGTAAATTTATAAAAAAATAAAATACTGAAATAAGTACATTGCATAAGTATTCATACCCTTAAAGTGCCCCTATTATGGATTTTTGAAAATTACCTTTCATGCAGTGTGTAACACAGCTCTAAGTGAATGAAAACATCCTGCAAAGTTTTAAATCTGAAAGTGCACAGTTTATAAAGTTATTGTCTCTCAAAAGAAAGAGTCGACTCTGAATCACTGAAACGAGTCGTTTTTAAAACGAATCCCAAGCCGTTTCAAGTTGACGTCAAACTGAAACATTAGCATATTGCCCGCCCACTTGTAGCGAGCACAGACCTGGGAAAACTTGGATTATCGCGTTGGTCTAATTGAAACTGCAAATTCATTCTTTGCCACTAGGTGCCGCTTTTGGAGCATTAAAAGCTCACAAACACTGCTTTAAATGAAATCGACCAATCACCACAGATTGACGCAAAGGAGGGGTTTGGAAAAATGAATCGCTGAACGAATCGTTTGGGAGTCGTTGCGCAAATAAGGTAAAAATAAATGCATATTATAAGAAAATGAAAGTATTTTTTGACCTTGCATGCATGTCAACCTGTTGTTGGGGACTCCCAAAACCAAAATATGAACCTTTCATAACCCATAATAGGGGCACTTTAACTAAATATTTAGCTGAAGCACCTTTACAGCCTCAAGTCTTTTTTGTTTGATGTGACAAGCTTTGCTTATCAGCATTTGGCAATTATCTACCATTCTTCTCCTCACCTCTTCACCTCTCAAGCTCTGTCAAGTTGGATAGGGGCAGATGCACATTTTCAGGTTTCTCCAGAACTATTTGATTGAGTTCAAGCACAGGCACTCAAGGACATTCACAGAGTTGTCTATAAGCCAATCTTGCTGTGTGCTTAGGGTCATTGTCCTGTTGGAAGGTGAACCTTCTGTCCAGTCTGAGGTTCTGAATGCTCTGGACTGGGTTTTCATTAAGGCTATCTCAATATTTTAGTGCATTGAGCTTTACTTCTACTCTGATGAGTCTCCCAGTCCCTGCCGCTGAAAAACAGCCACACAGCATGAGGCTGCTACCAGCACAGTTTACTTTTGGGATGGTACTCTGCAGGTGATAAGCAGAGCTGGTTTCCTTCAAACATGATGCTTAGAATTGAGGTTCATCAGACCAGAGACTTGTTTCTCACAGTCTGAGGGTCCTTTAGGTGCTGTTTTGAAAATTCCAAGTGTGTTTTAATGTTTCTTAACTGAAGAGAGGATTGAGTTTGGCCACACCGCCATCAAGCCCAGATTGGTGGAGTGCTGCAGTGATTTTGTCCTTCTGTAGATTTCTCCTATCTCCACATATGATCATGGAGCTCAACTAAAGTGACCATCAGGTTCTTGGTCACAGTCTAGGCAAGGCACTTCTCCATCAGTTGCTCAGTTTGGCCAGGAGGCCAGCCCTAGGAAGAGTCCTGATTGTTTCAAACTTTTTCCATTATGTATAATGGAGGCTACATGCTTCTGTGAACCTTCAATGAAGCAGATTTTTTTCTGAACTCTTCTCCAGCTGTGTGGCTTGACGCAAATCTGTTTCTGAGCTCTACAGGCAGCTCTTTTGACCTCAGGGCTTGGTTTTTGATCTGATATGCATTATCAGCTGTTAGACCTTTTAATAAGACGTGTGCCTTTCCAAATCATACCCATTCAATTGAATTTGCCACAGGTTGTCAAGTCAAGTCAAGCCAAGTCTGCTTTATTGTCAATTCTTCCACATGTACAGCACATACATACAGATAATTGAAATTGCGTTACTCTCAGACCCTTGGTGCATACAGTTAACATTAAACACTGACAGTAGACGTTCAAATACAGATAAATACAGTTTAAACATATGTACATACAAACTATACAGATATACAAATGAGGACATTGTAGAAAAAGAAAAAAAGAGATAGATAAAGTGGCATAAGGCACATGGCAGATAGAGTGCAAACCAGTTAAATAAAACAAAAATAAAACAAAACTGTGCAGATATAAGTGATATTCAATGTATGTAATGTATTTAAACGGGGAGTCATCTCAATTATCACCAGTAAAGTATGGAGTACCACAAGGATCTGTCCTAGGTCTTCTGCTGTTTTCAATATACATGCTGCTCTTGGTAATATTATTAGAAAATACGGGATTAGTTTCCATTGCTATGCTGATGATACTCAACTATATATCTCAACAAGACCAGATGAAACTTCTAAATTATCTAAGTTAACTGAGTGTGTTAAAAATGTAAAAGGTTGGATGACCAATAATTTTCTCCTATTAAATTCAGATAAGACAGAGATATTTCTTATTGGACCAAATAACAGTACACAGAATCTCTTGGATTACAATTTGCAACTAGACGGATGTCCTGTTACTTCCTCTACAGTCAAAAATCTGGGTGTTATATTAGACAGCAACTTGTCTTTTGAAAAACATATTTCCAATGTTACAAAAACAGCATTCTTCCATCTTAGAAACATTGCCAAGCTAAGGAACATGTTACCTGTTTCTGATGCAGAAAAGCTAGTTCATGCATTCATGACCTCTAGACTGGACTATTGTAATGCACTGCTAGGTGGTTGTCCTGCATCTTCAATAAACAAGCTACAGGTAGTCCAAAATGCAGCGGCTAGAGTCCTTACCAGGTCAAGAAAATATGATCATATTACCCCAATTTTACAGTCTCTGCACTGGCTACCTATTAAGTACCGTATCAGTTACAAAATATGATTACTTACCTATAAGGCCCTAAATGGTTTAGCTCCTGCGTACCTAACTAGTCTTCTATCTCGCTACAATCCATCACGCTCCCTAAGGTTGCAAAACTCTGGACTCTTGGTAGTACCTAGAATAGCAAAGTCCACTAAAGGAGGTAGAGCTTTTTCATATGTGGCTCCCAAACTCTGGAATAGCCTTGCTGATAACGTTCGGGGTTCAGACACACTCTCTCTGTTTAAATCTAGATTAAAGACACATCTCTTTAGCCAAGCATTCACATAATGCATTCATATAATGCATCTCATAATCTTGTACTGCAGTTATATCTGATCAAACGCACATTATTATTCTTTAGCTTGGGTTGAACAAATAATTTTTGCTTGAATGGAACAACAGCTACGCTAATTATGTCTCTTTGTTTCTCTGTTTCTGCCACGGGATTAACATCCCGTGGTAACTAGGAATTACACACGCTTCAGTCTGGATCCAGCCCTTAAATGATCTGAGATGACCAAACACCTGAGAAGAAATGATGCCGACCCCTCGGAGGACCTCAGAGGATGCCAACCTCTGATCCCCCAACAACATGCAGAATTAACAAATTTTGCCATAATTTAATATATTAAGTTTCTACAATGTATAAATATATTGTAGAAACTTAATTTCCTGTTAAGCGCTTTGCAACGATTGTATCGTAAAAAGCGCTATACAAATAAACTTGAATTGAATTGAATTGAATGTACAGTATATATATGTATAGTGCAAAAAAGAGCTTATCAGTCTGTTAAAGTGATAAGAGCTCAGAGAACAGAGAACAGTCTTTTATCAGACTGTCAGAAGAGGTAGTGTGCAGTCAATGCTGGATGAGGTAGTGATCAGTCCAATGCTGCACAAAGTGCGGGTCACAGTTGTAAGTGTGGGGGGGGGGGGTCCTGGGGATGTGGGGAGCTGGGGGGGGGGGTCGTAGTGTCAGAGTTCAGTGGTGAGTGGGGTAAAAGAGGGGAGGGGGGCAAGGACGGGAGGGAGTTCAGCTGTCCTTCAGTCTGCTGGTCCTCGCCTGGAGGCTCCGCAGTCTCCTCCCTGATGGCAGCAGCCTGAAGAAGCTGTGTGTCGGGTGGGTGGGATCACCTGCAATGCAGAGGGCTTTGCGGGTGAGATGGGTGCTGTAAATGTCCTGAAGGGAGGGGAGAGAGACACCAACGATCTTCTCAGCTGCTCTCACTATGCGTTGAAGTGACTTGCGGCAGGATGCGTTGCAAGCTCCATACTACACAGTGATGCAGCTAGTTAGAATGCTCTCGATGGTGCCTCTGTAGAAGGTGCACATGATGGAGACTGGGGCTCTGGCTCTTCTGAGTTTGCGGAGGAAGTAGAGACGCTGCTGTGCTTTCCTGGCCAGTGCCGCAGTGTTGTTAGTCCAGGAGAGGTCCTCTGTGATGTGCACACCCAGGAACTTGGTGCTGCTCACTCTCTCCACAGTCACACCATTGATGGTCAGAGGAGCATGCTGAGTGTGCACTCTCCTGAAGTCAACAACAATCTCCTTCGTCTTCTCCACATTCAGAGAGAGATTGTTGTCACTGCACCACCCAGCCAGGCGGCTCACCTCGCTCCTGTAGTTTGTCTCATCTCTGTTGCTAATGAGACCCACCACAGTCGTGTCATCCGCAAACTTGATGAAAAGGTTAGAGTTGTGTGACGGTGTGCAGTCGTGGGTCAGCAGAGTGAAGAGGAGGGGGCTCAGCACACATCCTTGGGGGGCCCCTGTGTTCAGTGTGATGGTGCTGGATGTGTTAATGCCGACCCGTACTGCCTGAGGTCTCCCGGTTAGGAAGTCCAATAGCCAGTTGCACAGAGAGGTGTTGAGCCCCAGCTGGACCAATTTATGAATGAGCTGTTGAGGGATGATTGTGTTGAATGCTGAACTGAAGTCTATGAACAGCATACTGACATATGAGTCTACAGACTTCTGAAGGCTCGGAACGCTGCCTTTAGAGCTGGAGATGAGGAGGGCCTGAAGACAGCTAGGGCCAACCTATCCCGCGGCATCAGAGAGGCCAAGAGACAGTACTCCAGGAGGATAGCCCATCGTTTCAGCGACAGCAGAGACACTCGGAGCCTGTGGCAGGGGATTCAGACCATTACGGACTACAAGCCCCCACCACAGACCTGTGACAGCACCATCCCCCTGCTGAATGAGCTGAATGCCTTCTTTTCTCGCTTTGAGGCACAAAACAGCACCACTGCATAGAAGACTCCACCTCCTCCCGGCGACCAGGTGATGACGCTGTCCCCAGACAGTGTGAGGAGATCCCTCAGCAGGATCAATGCACGCAAAGCTCCGGGTCCTGACAACATTCCTGGGGGCGTGTACTGAGAGACTGTGCAGTGGAACTCACTGATGTCTTCACAGACATTTTCAACATCTCACTAAGCCAGGCTGTTGTCCCCACATGCTTCAAAGCTACCACCATCATTCCAGTCCAGAAGAAGTCATCTACATCCTGCTTCAATGACTACCGTCCAGTAGCACTCACTCCTATTCTCATGAAGTGCTTTGAGCAGCTAGTCATGCAACACATCAAGTCTGTCCTCCCCCCCTCCCTGGACCCCTTCCAGTTTGCATATAGGTCCAATCGCTCGACCGATGATGCCATCGCCACTGCCCTCCACCCAGCCCTCACACACCTGGACAAAACGGACACGTATGTCAGATTGCTGTTCATAGACTTCAGTTCAGCATTCAACACAATCATCCCTCAACAGCTCATTCATAAACTGGTCCAGCTGGGGCTCAATACGTCGCTGTGCAACTGCCTGTTGGACTTTCTGACCGGGAGACCTCAGGCAGTACGGGTCGGAAGTAACACATCCAGCACCATCACACTGAACACAGGGGCCCCCCAAGGATGTGTGCTGAGCCCCCTCCTCTTCACTCTGCTGACCCACGACTGCACACAGTCACACAACTCCAACCTCTTCATTAAATTTGCAGATGACACGACTGTGGTGGGTCTCATCAGCAACAGAGATGAGACAAACTACAGGAGCGAGGTGAGCCGCCTGGCCGGGTGGTGCAGTGACAACAATCTCTCTCTGAATGTGGAGAAGACGAAGGAGATTGTCGTTGACTTCAGGAGAGTGCACTCTCTGCATGCTCCTCTGACCATCAATGGTGCGACCGTGGAGAGAGTGAGCAGCACCAACTTCCTGGGTGTACACATCACAGAGGACCTCTCCTGGACCAACAACACTGCAGCACTAGCCAAGAAAGCACAACAGCGTCTCTACTTCCTCCGCAAACTAAGAAGAGCCAGAGCCCCGGCCCCCATCATGTGCACCTTCTACAGAGGTACCATCGAGAGCATTCTGACTAGCTGCATCACTGTGTGGTATGGCGCCTGCAACGCATCCTGCCGCAAGTCCCTTCAACGGATAGTGAGAGCAGCTGAGAAGATCGTTGGTGTCTCTCTCCCCTCCCTCAGGACATCTGCAGCACCCGTCTCACCCGCAAAGCCCTCTGCATTGCAGGTGATCCCACCCACCCGACACACAACTTCTTCAGTCTGCTACCATCAGGGAGGAGACTGCGGAGTCTCCAAGCCAGGACCAACAGACTGAAAGACAGCTTCATCCACCAGGCTGTCAGGAAGCTGAACTCCCTCCCGTCCTTGCCCCCCCTCCCCTCTCTTACCCCACGCACCACTTAACTCTGAACCCCCCCCCCCCCACCCCCCACCCACCACCATAAAATTTTAATTTTTAATTTTATATTTTATTTTTTTTCTACATGTCCTTATTTGTATATTTGTAATAGTTGCATTTTTGTGTACGTATATATATATATATATATATTTGATTTGTACTTATCTCTATTTTTGCATTCTACTGTTAGTGTTTAGTGTTATCTGTATGCACCAGGGTGTAAAAGAGTAATGCAATTTCAATTCTCTGTATGTATGTACGGTACATGTGGCAGAATTGACAATAAAGCTGACTTTGACTTTTTTTTTACTTTTGACTTTTTTGTCCAGATGTGTGAGGGCTGGGTGGACGGCAGTGGCGATGGCATCATCGGTCGAGCGGTTGGACCTATATGCAAACTGGAAGGCGTCCAGGGAGGGGGGGAGGACAGACTTGATGTGTTGCATGACTAGCCGTTCAAAGCACTTCATGAGAATAGGAGTGAGTGCTACTGGACGGTAGTCATTGAAGCAGGATGGAGATGACTTCTTCGGGACTGGAATGATGGTGGTAGCTTTGAAGCATGTGGGGACAACAGCCTGACTTAGTGAGATGTTGAAAATGTCTGTGAAGACATCAGTGAGTCCCACTGCACAGTCTCTCAGTACACACCCCGGAATGTTGTCAGGACCCGGAGCTTTGCGTGCATTGATCCTGCTGAGGGATCTCCTCACGCTGTTCGGGGACAGCGTCATCACCTGGTCGCCGGGAGGAGGTGGAGTCTTCTGTGCAGTGGTGCTGTTTTGTGCCTCAAAGCGAGCAAAGAAGGCATTCAGCTCGTTCAGCAGGGGGATGGTGCTGTCACAGGTCTGTGGTGGGGGCTTGTAGTTCGTAATGGTCTGAATCCCCTGCCACAGGCTCCGAGTGTCTCTGCTGTCGCTGAAACGATGGGCTATCCTCCTGGAGTACTGTCTCTTGGCCTCTCTGATGCCGCGGGATAGGTTGGCCCTAGCTGTCTTCAGGCCCTCCTCATCTCCAGTTCTAAAGGCAGTGTTCCGAGCCTTCAGAAGTCTGTAGACCTCCCCTGTCAGCCACGGCTTCTGGTTGGCCCGGACAGTGATAGTCTTTGTGACCAAATACACTTGGTGATGTAGGCAGTGACAGTCTCTGTGTACTCTTGGAGGTCTGTAGTGTTGTTGTATGTGGCAGCCTGCTTAAACATATTCCAGTCAGTGGTGTCAAAACAGTCTTGAAATGCCTCTGACGACCCTTCCGGCCACACTTGTATCTGTTTGTGTATTGGTTTGATGACTTTAACGAGCGGTCTGTATGCAGGCATTAGCATGACAGTGATGTGGTCTGAGGCTCCGAGGTGGGGGAGGGGTAGGGCCTTGTATGCTCCTCTCTGGGTGGTGTAAACAAAGTCCAGAGTGTTGTTTCCCCTTGTTGGAAAGTCTATGTGTTGGTGCATTTTTGGGAACACACTCTTTAAGTCTGCGTGGTTGAAATCCCCAGCCAAGATGAGAAAAGCATCTGGGTGGGCTGTCTGCTGCTCACTGATGTGCTGGTACAGATCATTCAGTGCCTCACTCCTGTTGTTGTTGTTGGAGCTGGGAGGGATGTATACAGCAACGAGCAGTATGGCTGTATATTCCCTCGGTAGATAGAACGGCCGGCACTTAATAATCATAAACTCCACCAGGGGTGAGCAGTGTTTGCAGACCACAACAGCGTCGCGGCACCATGCATCATTGATGTAAACACAAAGCCCGCCGCCGCGGGATTTACCTCCCTCGACGAGAGCTCTGTCAGCTCGATAGCATGTTAGCTAGTCGAGCTGAATGGCGCAGTCCGGTTCATTGTTGTTAAGCCATGTTTCCGTAAACACAAAAACACAACAGTCTCTTACAGTCCTCTGAGTAGAGCGAAGTAGTCGGATGTAGTCCAGTTTATTATCCAAAGAGCGTACGTTTGCCAGTACAATGGTAGGAATAGCTGGCTTGTGTGGGTTAGCCGCTAGCCTAGCTCGGATACCTCCGCGCTTACCCCTCTGCTGCTTCCTCTCACGCCACTTGTAGCGCCTCCGCTGTGGGCGAGATGCAGTAGTGGGGGTCGGTGATGGTGTAGGCCTCCGGAGCAGACCGAGGTGCTGCAGCTCTTCGGCATGCACAGAGTTTATCTCTAAAAATGTGATTCTGCCGACATCGAGCAGAAACTCACGACTCTATGCGCGCTTAAAGACAGGTAGACGAGACGAATATGTACAAAAACATTGCGACTTACAAGACAAAAAACACGAAAACACTGTTCTGTCGGGAGAGAGAGAAGCTGCTGCGTGTGCATGCGCCGCCATCTTGTGGTTTCTTCACTCGTTAACTTCCACAGGTTGCTCGTTAACTGCCACAGGTTAACTTCACTCGAAGTGTAGTAACATCTACAAGCAAGATGAATGCTCCTGAGCTAAATTTCAACTGTCCCAGATAAGGTTATGAATACTTATGCAATGGAATCATTTAAGTTTTTTATTTTTAATAAATTTGTAAAGATGTTAAAAAACTGTTTTTATTAATCTATATTTAATTTATACAAATATATATGTCTGCTTGAAAGAATAAACATACTTGTTGTATTTATAGTTGTTATAAAGAATTAATATATGTTTTGTTTTGTTTATTGAATAGAAGATAATGTTCTTGTGTCTTTATAAGAAGTGGTTTTATTTCATTTTAAAATAAATACGGACATATTGTATGTCACAACAGTGAAATATGTGTCTGCATTGGATGTTAAAGCCTTAATATCATTCATATTAACGCTTTAACTAGATGCTAATATGAATGCTTAATTAATGAACTACAATTTAACTAAACCTGTTAAATTTTAGTTGACTAAATCTATAATCCGAATTAGCGGCATAAAATCTTATGATATTCAGTTGACTAAAATTGAAATGAAAACCAATTCAATTCAGATGACTAATATATGACTAAAACTAAATGTCACAATGTAGAAGAGCATACATTGTAAAATAAATGTTAAAATACTTAAAAAAGTATGTTCTATATACACTATGAATATGGGTAAGTATGAATGTAAACTGGACATACTACATTGACCATGTTGTCATTATTATGTGACCTACCAGTGATAGTTGCATTGATTCACTGCATTTTACAACAAACAGAGATATATACATGCCTAATTAGTGGCATAAAATCTTATGATATTCAGTTGACTAAAATTGAAATGAAAACCAATTCAATTCAGATGACTAATATATGACTAAAACTAAATGTCACAATGTAGAAGAGCATACATTGTAAAATAAATGTATAGCAAAAATAAAGGTTATTTTGTTTCTTAATAAATTAATCAGTAAAAAAAAATTGTCATCTGACAGGCTGGTAATATTAGCTACCTAACAAACGTATATAGTAGATAAAGTTAATAAGGATAATTTAATAATGCAGAAGTGCATATGTTACAACATAGGCTTAAGTATTCAGGTAGTTTGCATTGTCAAGATTCAATTAAAAATTAATTGTTGGATGTTTAAAACTTCAGGACCGTGTCATTGATTCAGTCGAAGTCGTCAAAAACATTGTTAAAACGTACATAAAATAAATAACACATTTTAACAGTTTATTCTTATTCTTATTTTTATTTTTTTATTTTTTATTTTATTTATTTATTATTATTATTTTTATTTTATTCTTTTGGTGGGGTGGTCTCCAGTGATAACTGTTAGCAATAACATTGTTCCAGGTAGGTGAATCCTTTGGGATTATTACAGCATCACAGCAGCACCTATGAACCACATATTTAAGGTGAGGGCAAGTAAATGTTTCTTCAGAAAAGTACATGTTATACTTTTTGATCAGTTAATGTTTATATTACTTTGAACATAACTATTCTGTTCCAGATGACCTGAAATCCACGTAACAATAAATCAATTACAGTCGTAATAGTGGAACACTTCTAGAGTAAGTGTATAATATTTTATTTGACAGCTACCAGTTTATGGGATCTTTGTTTTATTTAGTTTACTATTTTGTTTATTTATGTTCGAGTTGAAATGCTAGGTCTGGTTGGTTCTCTCCTCAGGTTTTATGAAGAGCTGACAATGGACAACCTGACCTTTAGACACAGTGTTCTCCTCCTGGAGGGACTGAAAGTCACACCTCAATCTTCCTATCCAGTTTTCATCCTGCTTTTCTTGGCTTATGTTTTTACAATGATATCCAACATTGGACTTATAGTTCTGATCTCAACAGAGAAGAATCTACATCATCCTATGCACTTCCTGTTCTGTAACTTGCCATTGAATTATATATTAGGGACTACTGTAATTTTGCCACGTTTAATGCAAGACATTTTACAGGAAACCTCAGAGCGCTATATCACATATGTGGAGTGTGTTATTCAAGCATATTTTGTACATGTATTCATAGCTGCATGTCACTATGTGCTGATAATCATGGCCTTTGACAGATATGTGGCTATATGTAATCCACTTAGATATTCATCTATAATGACCAATAAGATGGTGATTAAACTATCAGCATCAGCCTGGGGGCTGGCAATACTTTTGGTGACAATTATGTTAGGACTCACTGTGCGGTTGTCTCACTGCAGATCTAAAGTTGAAAACCCTTTCTGTGACAATGCCTCACTGTTTAAACTGTCCTGTGAAAGTGTGGTCATAAATAATGTGTATGGAATTATTTATACTGTGGCCGTACTCTGCTTTTCAGCAGTATCTATATTTTTAACATATGTCAAGATTGCTGCTGTATGCAAAAGTAGCAAAAACCAAGCACTGAACAGCAAAGCTATGAAAACCTGCAGTACACATTTAGCTGTTTATTTAGTCATGTTTTTTTCTGGTGCTATCATGACGTTTCTCCATCGTTTTCCTGAATACTCTGACAACAGGAAACTAGCCAGTATAATGTTTCACATTGTACCACCAGGATTAAATCCCTTAGTATATGGTTTACAAACCAAAGAGATAAGACAAAAAATTGCAAAACTTTGGTGGAGAAAAAAAAAAAAATTATTTGTAATTTCTTTGTAATTATCTTTTAAGAATAACGTTTGAATTGGGGGGGGGGTCTATTTTCTTTACTTTTTTAAACTTTGGTTTTTCTATGTGTGATACTGCAAACTATTCTAAAATTATTTGTCTTATTTTTCTTTTTGTACAGTTTGTTTAATAGAATAACTGATATATAGTTAATTTTCAATTGATATATTTCAATTGACTGATATACAGTTCAATTTTAAATTACTTAATTTCAATTTTCATTTACGTATACAGATACATTTATGTATACAGAAACATGTAAGCAAAACTATAAAAAAGCTATATTGATTCAGACCGTCTTTGTTTGCCCTTACATTCCCTTTACATATATGTATGTATGTATGTATGTATATTTTTCTTCCTATAGGTCTAAAATGGTCTCACTATACTAGTGTAACTTCTTCAAAAGTAGTATTCATGATGAAGCCTTTCTTCAGCCTTTTACAGCAATGTATTGCAACATCTTTAATGTCCTGCTTCAGGGGCTTTGTATCTTCTGAATTTCTCCATTGTTACGACTTTGTAATTGTTAATGGGAGAACAATGTCAATAATGTAGTAATTACATAAATGTTTCAAATGTAAAATGCTGGAATGATAATTGCAAACAAAAACATGTTCATATTGGCTAATACTACACTATGTAACTTTTGGGCCTCTTACAGTAAAAAAATAAAACTGCATGCATCTTGCAGATGAATGTTGTTTTGGTTGTGCATGGTTTGCACTGCTGTGGGAGGAATTGTTACACAAGCAAAGTCATGTCCCTAATCTTCTAACTTTACAAAGCAATTTTTGTAATTTATGCATTATGCAAAATCTACCTTCCATAGAGAGAAAAGTAACACCTTCATCCTGGGGTTTCCCCTTCAGAGGGTCCACACAAATAAAACCATAAAAGGAATCACACACACATATTATATGAAAAACACAGCATATTTTTGTGGTATAGTCCTGTCCTGTTTTTTTTAAAGTCTTCATATTCTGTGCAGTGATCTGTTCACTGCACTGTCAGATGTACATTATGGGTCAATATTTGAACCTCTAAATTGTTTCTATTTTTTTTACTTTTATATGGGATTTATATATTTTTTAACCTTATTAAATGTATACATCTTTTTTCGTGTCAAACTCATGCATTTAATAATCAATACATTCAATTAGAATAAGGCATAGGCCGTTACCATTCAAATTCAGTATCAACAAAATCCATCTTTGCCCTGCACTGGGAAATCACAAACTACTGAATAGGTACTTATTTAATAAGTAATTATTTTGTGACCCTTAAAATGTATGTTCTATATACACTATGAATATGGGTAAGTATGAATGTAAACTGGACATACTACATTGACCATGTTGTCATTATTATGTGACCTACCAGTGATAGTTGCATTGATTCACTGCCTTTCACAACAAACAGAGATGTATACATGCCTAATTAGCGGCTGTTTCTATTGACCATTGTACACAAGCCGTCCACTATATTTGAACGGTCAAAACCATAAAACCAATATTATGGCCAAATCAGAATTCATTGTGGTCGGCGATGCTTGTTAAAGGGTTAATTCACCCAAAGATGACAGTAAGACCTTCATTCATCTTCGTTCATCTAAATTAAGATATTTTTGATGAAATACGAAAGCTTTGTGCAACACAACTACCATGTTCAAGGCCCAAAAAAAGGTAGTAAGGACATCATTAAAAATAGTCCATGTGACATCAGTGGTTCAACCTTAATTTTATGAAGCTGTAAAAAGCAATTAGTTGAGTTTACTTAGAAAACCTGTGGAAACTGATTACCTCAAATTTCTCAAGCAAATTAGTTAATCAATTTTGAGTTGATACAACTTACTACAACTTTGTATATATAACTTGTGTATTTGTAGTGGTAACTAGAAAACTTAAGTATTCCTAACTCAATCTGACAAGTTGAGCCAACTCAAAAATTTAAGATAAGTTTAGTACAAACAAAACAGTTATCTTAACAAGTCTGCTTGTTCACATTACTAGAAAAATAAATTTCTCAAGTAAGTTGTACTCAAAACTCTAAGTTTTTAAAACAAAGACAGAAAAGATTTTTGGCACAACACTGGAACATTTATTTGTTCCATAAAACAATGTTACTCAAGTCATGCCTTTAAATCAACAACACACATACTGCAATTTTGCACATACAGCAATTACATACAACAATCAATGCCCCTTTTTGTTTTTTTTACATTTTTACCTTTTTTCACACAGTGGTGAAATACAGAATTGGACAACAGAGTGAACAAGTTTAGTAGTTCTATATATATATATATATATATATATATATACACATATAAACACTGTTCTAAAATTATTATTTTTTAAAACCAACCACTTAACACTGTTAAGCAAACTGCAAGTTTTCCAACAGGAAACAAAACATATTCTTCAGTTTTTTAGTACTGAACAACTTTCCTATTCGTTTTGAAGTTCTTTTAAAGACTTAACTCTATTCTAAGACCAGCTATTTAACATTGAGCAGACTGCTCGTTTTCCAACAGAAAAAAAAAAAAAAAAAAAACATTCTTCAGTCCTGATTACCATTTTCGTAACTCTGCAATGGTCAATTATGAACAAACTGAAAAATGGTCCATCATGGCACAACAATATGTTACAGCAACAGGCGATTTTTCAGGGATTGTATCTTAGGTTTGAGAGACTTGTGCCCGAGTGACAGAATCACCCTTTGAATGAAATCAAACGTGTTCTTCAGTACAGCAGGATACTCTAAATTCAGAGCATACATGAGCCCAAAAAGCAGGCAGATTGCTTTGGGAAGGTTTCCGAGATCATCCACTACAACTGTACCTTCCAAAATGATTGCAGTGGATGTGGCATCGAGATGCAGAGAGTAAGGTATGGTTGCAGAGTCCTCAGGGCTCACAGACAATATGCCGATTGAATCGCCGGACATCTCTCCTTCGTCATCACAGTCCTAAAAACATGAGCAGCATATGACAAGAATGAAGTGAAAATAAGTCACATCATACCTTAAGAGCATATATTCATGTTAAAAATATGCAAATAAATTAATGTATTATGATGTAAAGGACTTTTCATAATGGATACAGCAGCAGATGCAGTGGATGATACTGAAAAAAAAAAACTGAAAATACAATAATTTGTTTTCCTGCAATATGATATTTTGAATTTCCCATAATATTAAATTTTTACTTGTGCTGCCACAATAAAATAAAATTTATTATTTTTATTAAAGCTGCAGTCCGTAACTTGGCACTCAAGCGGTTAATAAACAGAACTGCATGTGTCTTGTGGAAGAATGTTGTAGCCGGAGCTACTTCTCTCTGTTTAGGTCTATAAGAAGAAAATTAAAAGTAATTACAGTTTTGTTGTTTTGACCTCACACAAATCTACTAATTTAACTAAAATAAAGTTCAGAGTGCATTCAAGACAACTGACCGGTCAGCAATAAAATAAGAACTTATGAACAAATCACAAGCAGTAGCACCAAATAAATACAAAACAACAAAGACATAAATGAAATAAACAGTGGTTTAAGTTTCTCGGGTAGTTCTAACAATAGTATTCAGGTACAGAAATTGAATAATCAAATGTAAAATAACACTGTATAGTCTTCACTACAGAAATTAAATATACATTGCCTGGCCAAAAAAAAAAAAAAAACTTGCTGTCTGGATTTAAATAAGCAGATACCAAAGTGTTTGAATCATTGATTATTATATAACTGATGCAGTGTGTAGCTTTTCATTTCTTAAAGGGATAGTTCTCGTAGCTTCATAACATTGCGGTTGAACCACTGATGTCACAAACCATTATAACGATGTTCTTACTCCGCTTCTGTGCCTTGATCGTGGTAGGACCCTTGCTGTCTAAGCTCTCGGATTTCATCAAAAATATCTTAATTTGTGTTCCGAAGATGAATGAAGGTCTGACGGGTTTGAAATGACATGAGGGTGAGTAATTAATGACAGAATTTTAATTTTGGGGTGAACTATCACTTTAAGAAATGAAAAGCTACACACTGTATCAGTTAAGACTTGTTTTGCTTAACATACAACATTCCAGAAACATAATAAATCACAGCAATGATTCAAACACTTAAGTATTTGCAAGGTTTTTTTGTTTGTTGTTGTTGTTGTTTTTTGGCCAGGCAATGTATATTTAATTTCTACAGTAAAGACTATACAGTGTTACTTTACATTTTATTATTCAGTTTCTGTACCTGAATACTATTGTTAGAACCACCCGAAAAACTTAAACCCCTGTTTATTTTATTTGTGTCTTTGTTGTTGTGTATTTATTTGGTGCTACTGCTTGCAATTTGTTTATAAGATCTTATTTTATTACTGACTGTTCGCTTGTCTTGAATAAACACTGAACTTTATTTTAGTTAAAATTATACATTTTGCGGTGATATCAAAATGGGTCAAAACAGTAATTATTTTCAATTTCCTTCTTTAAAGCTGCAGTCCGTAACTTTTTTTGTGTGTTCAAAATGTACAAAATTTATATAATAAGCCAGTACATCATGAATCCATTTTCCAAACCGTGTTTTTGGTTTCTTTGCACACAAAAAGGATTCTCGTAGCTTTGTTAATTTAAGTTTGAACCACTGATGTCACATGGAATATTTTAACAATGTCCTTACTACATTTCTGGGGCTGGGAACATTTCAGTTACATTGCTGTCTATGCAGGGTCAGGAAGCTCTCCGATTTCATCCAAAATATGTTAATTTGTGTTCTGATGATAAATGAAAGTCTTACAGGTTTGGAACAACATGAGGGTGAGTAATTAATGACAGAATTTTTTTTTTGGGGGGGGGGGGGGGGGGGGGGGGGGGGGGGGTGAATATCCCTTTAAACAGCCATGTCAGAAGAAACACCCATGTCCATATATTTCAGGATGACAGTGTCAAGATTCATTGGACTCAAACAGTGAAAAAGTGGTTCAGTGAGCATGAGGAATCATTTTCAATTATGAATTGAATTGATCTTCACCCTATTGAAAGCCTTTAGGATATGCTGGGGTTGACTATATGGAGTTGTTTGACTCTCCCATTGTCATTACAATATCTTGGCCAAAAATTAATGCAACTCTTGATGGAAATAAATGTTTCCTAACATTGTTGAAACAATGTCACAACGAAATCACAATATTATGACAGCTATAGGCGGCCCAATTAAATATTAGAGTCTGCAGGGTTTTTTTGGCCAGGCGGTGTAAAGTCAACTCCAGCACATCCTGACGACTTTCAGTAGGGTTAAGTTCAGGACTCTGTGGTGGCCAATCTCTCATAAATTGAGCCTGATGAATCTCATCATTGTCATCCTGGAATGTGGACATGAGTACTTCTTACATGGTAGTTTGAGAAATAAAAAGCTACACACCGCATCAGTTAGGGATAAAATTATCATTGCCAAACATACAACATGCAAGAAACATCAATCACTACAATAATGATTAAATTCTAAAATATTAAGTATTTGCTTATTAGTGACTTGATTTGACCAGGCAGTGTAGATTAGTTCTTGTTGAAGGGATAGTTCACCCAAAAATTAAAATTCTGTCATTAATTACTCACACTCATGTCGTTCCCAAACAGTAAGACCTTCGTTCATCTTCAGAACACAAATTAAGATATTTTTGATGAAATACCTCCTCTCTTTTCTGTGTTTCTCCTTTATTCTTCCAACGTTTGTCTAAATTCCTAAATGTATTACCTTTTTTTCTATTGTCTTTCTTATTATCTTACTCTCTTATCTAATTTATCTTTTTTCTCTTTCATTTTTCTATAAAAAATTTTTTTTTTATTAATTTAGTTAATTTACTTTTTCTGTATCCTCAATTTTTTTTTATCTTTCTTCATTACGTTTCCTATCAGGTTGCAAAATTGGTTTAAGAAGTGTTTGCAACACATTATATAGCCAGAATATCACAGACAAAGCTACTTACAAAACATGTCTTGTAAAAATCGGTCGGGTCTTCTCCAAGGAGGAGTGGAAGGCCATGAAGAACGGCTGTTCGCCTCCCAACGATGTCAGATTTCTGTTAAGTTATGTAACATTGTAAAAAGTAAGAGTTAATAGCACTCATAGCACCAACACAACACAGAGCAAAAAACAACCGCAAAAGCAATAGTTGTTTTATCAGAAAAAAATTATAATAATTAGGGTGTGTCTATGTAGCTTACCTCATTTTCAATCTGTTGCAGAATCTTCTTAAGCTTACATCCAATGTCTCCCCCTTTGGCCTTGAAGATATCAATGAACCGTTGAGTGAATCTGTCCAGTTCTTGAAAGAATTGGGTTTGCAGGTTTTTGCCAGATATGCGAGTGAACTCTGCTAAAATAAAAAAAAAAAAAAAAAAATAGTAGGCCAGACTAACATGAATCAAGTCACTGAAACATGCAAGTATGAATTAGACATCAATGAAGTTGTTGAAGTTAATGTTCAATGGTAAATGAAGTTGCATTTCAATTTGTATAGAAAATGTTTGACAAAATAATATGAACCCAGTACAAGAACTAGTGTTGTCAAAAGTACCCACACTGGTACTGACATTTTAAAAATGTGACTATACCAGCATTTCCCGCTAGCAGTTTGAGGGCTGGTGTGCGGATTCTCAAACACCTCCGATTGGCCATTGTGTTGACGTGCTCAACAGATATGTCTGTGATTGGCTATGGCTACAATGATCATTGCTTCACGCTCTTCACCGAGTGCTTACACAGATACACACGGGGCTGTTTGAAAGCCGTGTCTATCAGCGGATCAGTAATATATCCGCTCATAGACCGATCCGCTGATAGACACGGCTTTCAAACAGCCCCGTGCGTATCTGTGTAAGCGCTAGTGATGGGTCGTTCTTGAACGATTCGTTCATATTGAACGAATCTTTAATGTGACTCAGGAAGAACGAGTAGTCTCGGGGAGTGATTCGTTCAGTCGCGCATGGGTAACATCCTATAGGTTCTGTACTGAATTAGTTCACCTGTTTCGAGTCTTCGGGTTTTTCGAGTCGTTCGTTCATCACGTGACAGCCCCATACGCGTAACCTATGCAGTCTGAGCCGGAAAGAGAATTGATTAGTTCATCTATCAAATCTTCGGGTTTGAGTCGTTCGTTCATCACGTGACAGCCCCACAAGCTAAACCTATGCAGTCTGAGGGGAAAAGACTTAATAATAATAACCAACTATTTAGTTCATTACCTTTGTTACCACATTTAGTGTTATGGAAAAGAACCATCATGACAGAAATTCACACATTTATAAACTGTAAGAAATAAAAAGCTACAATTTGAGACCAGAAACGCATCATGTCACTGTATGAAATAATAATAATAATAATAACTATGCAGCCGTTTGTTGTAAGGAAGGTTGTAAATTAACTAATTTCTCTATCCAATGCTGTCACGTCACGTGACAAAAGAACGAACGACTCAAACCCGAAGACTCAGATGAACTAATCAATTCTCTTTCCGGCTCTAACTGTATAGGTTTAGCTTATGAGGCTGTCACGTGATGAACGAATGACTCAAACCCGAAGACTCGGGTGGTGAACTAATCAATTCTCTTTCCGGCTCTAACTGCATTGGTTTAGTTTATGAGGCTGTCACGTGATGAACGAACGACTCAAACCCGAAGACTGGATAGATGAACTAATCAATTCTCTTTCCGGCTCTAACTGCATTGGTTTAGTTTATGAGGCTGTCACGTGATGAACAAACGACTCAAACCCGAAGACCTGACTGATAAGAGGTGAGGTGAGCTAATCATAGACTAAAGACCCAGGTAAACAATGAATTATTTTTTCCATTATAGTATTGTATTGTTTGTAGTGTGATCAACGTTTGCATAAGTAGTAGATGTGTTAGGGAAGTAGCACGTAACATTTTAATTATATTTTGCTAAAATGAACGAAATGAACGAAATGACTCGATAAAAGATTTGTTCATTTTGCTGAACGAGACTCAAAGGTCCGAGTCAGTAAAATGATTCGAACTTCCCATCACTGGTAAGCGCTCGGTGAAGAGCGTGAAGCAATGATCATTGTAGCCAATCACAGACATATCTGTTGAGCTCGTCAACACAATGGCCAATCGGAGGTGTTTGAGAATCCGCACACCAGCCCTCACACTGCTAGTGGGAAATGCTGGTATCGTCATATTTTTAAAATTTCAGTTCTGGCCGGTACCGAAGTTGGTACTTTTGACAACATTAACAAGAACACAACAATATTTACTCACCTGACTCTCTGTAAAGAGAGCTGGCCACCTTTCCACTGTATCCTTCATGCCAGGCTCCGTCTCTATCAATTCCTTTCTACGTAATGCAAATGTAGAATTCATGTTCTTGGTAATCAGCGAAGCATTAGGATGACGTTTTTCATGTCTTCCACCATCTCTTTTCCTTTGGACTCCATGCTGGTTTCATCTTCACTATCAGGGAAGTTAGGCAGAAAATTTATTTCAGACCTTTTGGGTCTTTTGGTGTTTCTCTGAGGCTGTTGTCCTCTTCTTTTTCCACCATTTATGGATACCTCCAAACATCCAGTTTTGTGCGGTAATTACCCATTTTCCACCTGAGGCTATTATACCACCCATTCCACCCCTTAAAGGAGCCAGGTTGGGTAAAGCAGGGGTGTTTTTTTATCAGAGCAGCAGCAACTTCCTCAAAATGTTCCTTATCTGGGTAAGCTTTGAAACTGTACATTGTCTCTGAGAGTTTTTCAAGAATCTCATGCTTAAGCTCTGCAGACACTTTCAGATATGTCTGGTCTTGCATGTATTGTAGATTTGCCTGATGTAACCTGTATTCGACATCAACAGGAAAAGTAGGGATTTCAAATGTTTCTGGCCATGCAGTCCGTTGACTATGACTTGAATGATCATTAGAAGCCACAGAGAGGATCTCTGTGTCTGCCGTGCTAGATGTTGGTGTTGTCATAGGGAGACAATCTTCAGAGTGGGCTTATCTGGCAAGTCAGCAATGTCAGTAAGATTCACAAGGGAATTGTTGAAGTCTGGATCCTCAAACTGAAGTGAGAACTTGTACTGAAGTCCCAACTTTTCTTCCAGTTGTTCCAACAGTGAGTCAACTGTCTGTGGTTTCACAGGAAGTGTAAACTTTCTGATATAATTTTCATGAACAATCAACTCTCTACAAAGGTTAAAGAGTTGAGTTAGTTTTCTGAAGTTAAAGTGAAAATTCACAAAAAATTGTCTTTTTTTATTCTCTTTTGTATCATGTGAAACATTCTTTGGAAATTCATTATTCATTTTTAATGTTCTACTCATCTTTGCTTATATGACCTACAAAAGTATAAATAAAAAATTCCATGTGACTTTTGCCATATAATCCAAGCGTTTAAGGCGTATGAATGGGTTTGCTGATAAATAAATGTTAGTATAGTCCATTACTTGTATATAAATCGTGAACTGAATATCCTGTGTGCATGGGAGTAGACCTTCACACAGGATAGCACGTTTAATAAACAAACTACAGTTAGTCCAAAATGCAGCAGCTAGAGTTCTTACTAGAACCAGGAAGTATGACCACATTAGCCCGGTTCTGTCAACACTGCACTGGCTCCCTACTAAACATCGTATAGATTTTAAAATCTTGTTAATGACTTATAAAGCCCTGAATGGTTTAGCTCCTCAGTACTTGAGTGAGCTCTTATCGCATTATAGTCCTCCACGGCCGCTGCGTTCTCAAAACTCTGGCCGTTTGATAATACCTAGAATATCAAAATCAACTGCGGGCGGCAGATCGTTTTCCTTTTTAGCACCAAAACTCTGGAACAATCTACCAAACACTGTTCGGGAGGCAGACACACTCTGTCAGTTTAAATCTAGATTAAAGACCCATCTCTTTAACCTGACATACACCTAACACACTACTACACTTCTATTATTCAAATCCGTTAAAGGATTGTTAGGCTGCATTAATTAGATCAACCGGAACCGGGAACACTTCCCATAACACACGATGTACTCGTTACATCGTAAGAAGATTGGCATCTACGCTAATAGTTGTTTCTTTCTTATTCTGTTTCTCAGTCCGTGTCCGGATCAGATGGTGGATCGGCGCCGGGAGATGATGTCTGCGGCCCTGATCGTCAGCGATGAGCCCCAGAGACATATCCCCAGTGAAGACCTCGACTAAAATACAATAAAGCTAAAAATAAAACAAATAATTAAAAATTTAATAATAAAATACCTAACTACATAATACTATTATTGTTAGAAATTGCAACAATATAAAAATAGAAATATAATACATTTATACATTTAAAAATTTAATTAAAACAATAAGTAAACAATGAATAAACAATAATATCCTGGCCAGAGGAGAACTGGCCCCCCGACTGAGCCTGGTTTCTCCCGAGGTTTTTTTTCTCCATTCTGTCTCAGAGGGAGTTTTGGTTCCTTGCCGCTGTCGCCTCTGGCTTGCTCAGTTGGGGACACTTAATTTCTAGCGATTATCGTAAATTTGATTTCACAGATACTATTTAAACTAAACTTAGCTAGACAATGACATCTCCGAATTCAATAATGAAATGCCTTTAACTGAAAATTGAGTGTTTAATCTTATTATTATACATTACTGACACTCTATCCTCCAACTTGATACTGTTAAGTGCTTTGACACAATCTGTATTGTTAAAAGCGCTATATAAATAAAGGTGACTTGATAGCATTTATCTGCTGCACTCTCAGGAGAGCGTGCCTGATGTGACAGAAGTTAAGAAAACTATACGTTTCAGATTTCTTTCTCACAAAACCCACTGATCTACTGTCAGAACACTTGAAATATATATATATATAAGTTTAATGAAATATTGTTTTGTCATCCTGAAGCTTGAGAAGATGCCCACAATCTTCTGACAAAGTACAGACTAGAGCAATCAGATGATTTTCCAAAAATAACCATTTTTGTGTTCAGAGTAAGAAAGGGAGTAAGTGAAGTTTTTGCAGAATTTCTGAACTCCCTTTGACATGAAAATGATCTGTGTCATCCATTCAGCATAAGATATAATGTTTAAGTGTAACATAGGTCCTGCCCCTGAGTGTATATGCTGGCAAAGGAAATGAATCATTCAGATCTGAGGGTTTGGTAACTGACAATGATAGCACATGACTGCACAGTTCAAAAGAACGAAGGTGCTCAATGTACCAACATGTCAGATCTTTACACAGAAACAGAACATCATTGTTGATGACAAGAATTTTGAAAATCTGTCTGAAATCAGGAAGGCCTGAACAAGTACCAACAGATACAATCATATCTGGATTATACTTGATTCCATCAATGCTCACAGATGATGCTGAGAGGACAGTGTTCTGAACAGCATATCTCTGTCTCAGGAATTCCTGAACATTATCAGGAAAAGTTGAAGTCAATGTACCCTCACCTTCTCTGTCTGGATGGATAGCTTGAAAAAGGAGAGTGAGTCAATGTAGTAAGCCAAAGACAAACACAAATTTGTCTTTGATGGCGAACAGCCAAAGTCTGTATAACATTTTTGAAGTTTTTAGTGTCACGTAGTACCTGTTTGAAAAATTTGTGCTTTGCTTCAAATCTCATTGTCCACACATCTCTTAGTGGTCAATACATTCCGATGAGCTGCGTATAGTGCTCAATGTAATGATGCTTCGGGCGCAATTTGAAATGAGGAAACACTGTCAAAACTAAATCTCTGTGCTCTGCAATCTTTGCATCAAGAAAGTCAAGAGAATCCTCAGTGAACCTGAATGCCTCTGCCATTTCTAAAATGTCTTTCAGAAGCAGCAAAATTTCCCATGTTTGATCTTTTTCAAGGATGTCAAAGCCAATTATGAGGGGCAGAAGTCTAATTAGTGCCCAGTTTTCATGAGCATTACCACCGATAGTACCTCTAGAGGCAAAAGTGGCTGGGATGATCTGAGGCTGATCAACTTTGTCTGAGAATTTGTAAGGAAACTGCTTGATAGCTTGATTCAGGGATTCAAGAGAGATCAACTTCCTCAAGACCAAATCATTAATGCACAAGGACATTTCAGTAGGGATGACACCCTCCATAAGGTCGTGCATTATGTCAGGTGGAAAACCACCAACTGTGTGAAAATGTTCCAACCTTTCACTTAAAAGCACAGCCCCCTTTCACACCATACTGCTTTACCAAACTCTCATCATTTAACACTTCTGCTACTTGCCTGTCATGTTGCTGTTTGTTTCTCAGTTCAAATGCTCCCGACTGGACCTCCTTCTCCTGGATTTCACTCCTTTTGGCAAAGCAGAACTGACATGGATGCTCAACAGTGAAACTCTCCTGTAACCCTGCCAAAGAATGAGCACCTAGATTATCAGATGACACAAAAAGTACAGTTCCTTTCACACAGTCTCCTAACTGTTCAATGTATACACCATGCTGTTCAAGAGTTTCAAGGTCTTGAACAAATGGGCGCAAGACGTCTGTGTAACCATGCTGTTTTACTGTACTAGCTCTGCATAAAATTTAGGGATGCATCGATCCGATACTCAGGATCGGTATCGGCTCCGATCCGGTCATTTTCTGCAGATCGGGTATCGGAGAGACAAGACCGATCCAAATCCGATATTCTGCGTATATAATTCTGTGTTATTGTTAAGCCCCACAAAAGCATTATAAAGCACCATAAAGTCAAAGTCCAAGTGTTCTGAAGCCTTTCCATAGTTTAATGTGAGGTACAGATGAATAAATTCAAGTTCATGTAAACTCTTCTCTCTGCTGCGGCTGTCTGTCATCCTCCGTTCAGCATTCAATCTGCGTGTTGCGTTCGGTTAAGACAGTCAAAACAATGAAACTCTCTTCAAGAGCGCTCAATAACTGAGATTTAAAACCGTTAAAAGAAAAGGCTCAATAAACTATCGCGCAGATTTAATAAGCTACGCATCAATATCTCTTCCCTCTGTGCTTTGAACTCCGGAGCTGCGCGCTGAGACTCCGTGCTGCTTCAAGCGCATCATTCTGCGCACGGGAAGCGCACAAGCGCTTTAAGCCGCTCTCTATTTGAGCTTTTCGTATTATAATACTTTTGCGCAATGAAATATTATTTATAGCGTTTCTTGTACTGTCCTATCAAGGCTATTAATAATCTAATGTATAGCACAGTAATGGAGGCAGCAACATATGACAGATATCATAGGACTCCTCTATCATATGTTGCTGCCTTCATTAGGCTACTGTGCGATATATTTAAAATAAATGTATTTTAATTTTGTAGTTTATATTTATAAATAAATACATTTACTTGTTTTCATTAATGTATTTTACAACAATGCAAAGAGCAATGTGTAACATTTTACCAGATTTAGTCCTTCACATATTCACTTTTATTTGTTCCCCACTAAATAATGTTATTTCACTAAATGTTTAGATTTTATAAAATTGTGCACTCATGATTTTTCTAGAATAAAATTTGCTGCTAAAATTATCCACTAACCTAGTTTACAATAGTATTTTTGTCATAGATTATGAATGGGCCTGTTTACACCTGGTCATTTCATGCTGATCGGATATCTATCTGATTTGTTTAAACGTTTCCATTTATACTTGGCCACATAAATGTGTCTTCACAAAATGGATATAAATCTGATCTTCAATTCCTGCGCTATATTTCAATTTAACGAAGTTCAGGTCAACGAAATCAAAAGCGCTGCATTTTATTAATTATCAGCTCATTTCAAGATCAAAGACCGCAATAGGAGAGAGCGCGGCATCAGCACTGGAAAGATATGTTTGTCTTATACTTTTAATGAAGATGATTGTGTTGAGCGTCTGCATCTTACTTTCAGTTTCATTCGTTGCAGTTTGCGCGTCGGCTTGCTGAAGAGATACTCAGATACTCGTCCGCGATGCTTGTTGCATTAGCACAGTCATATCTGACTAAAATGTCATATAGCCTATAACACAGTACGTCTCACACGTTTATTATTTTTACATTTTGGGAGGAGTAAAATTCACATATGTGGTTTCAACAACCAGATGCATTTACACATGTCCAGTTTCGTCTGGAATGCGGCCCAGACCTCCTCCTGAAGTGGTTTGAGAGATCGGATTTATATTACAAAAACGCATGAAGTAACCAGGTGTAAACAGCCCCATATATATTTTCATGTTATTTTTCATTAAAATGAAGTTGTCTAGTAGACTGTGTTTAACACACAAAAGAGTGACACAGAAGTATAGAAACTCTACATTGATTAAAAAAAAAAAAAAACCTGCGCTAGAATCGGATCGGAATTGGCCGATACTCAGAATTTTCTGGATCGGATCGGATCTGAAAAAATGGTATGGTTGCATCCCTAATAAAATTGCTAGCTGAATTGACTGAAGTGATGAACGGTATTTTGAGGAAAGATTGGCTAGAACCCAGTAGAGACTAAACATTGTGTTTTTTTCTTAAAGTGCCAAGGGGATTGGCAAGCTCAAATTCATCAACAAAGACCGAGGACAATCCTGAAGGTCTCTTGTGTTAAGAAAGTCATTTTCTTGATAGTGACTGCCATCTCTGTAAGTGTTGTTGTATTCATTAACTGAGCGATCATTACAAAGGATTTTATTTAGAATAGCAGCCCTGTTTAGAATTTTCTGCAACATTTGCAGAACTGACTGAAGAGACTGACTGTGAAATCAAGATTGTATTCAATTGGCATGACAATTGGAAATTCATTCTGAAAATATGATGCTCTTCTGCTTATTGTGGAAAGAGGTTCACCATCTTTGGTCATTCTTAAGACTGGGTTACTGTCTTTTACTGCATTCACTATTTTTCTCACTAATGAATCCATGTTCAAGAAGAATTTGCTGAACTGCATGATAGGCAAGAGGCTCTGACAGAAGTAAATTTTGATTATTTGTTGTATTACTTCCTGTGCTGCAGAATCAGACACATGTAAAATAACCTGCATTTTGAGAAAGAGTGAGGCTAAATTATGCTCCAGCTGATGCTGCAAATCATCAAGGTTTTCATTCTCTGCATCATTTTCCTCCAAGTTTGCATCTACTGGATCAAGGCATGAAGGCTCTTCTTGTTGCACATTTGTACCTAAACTAGGAGTAACAACATGCAAGAGAATGTCAGGTTTTAGCTGCCTCTGATCAGGTGTTCTATGCTCTCTACATTTATGTACATTAAATGTAGAGTAGACATTGCTCTTAAAATTGCAATTTCTGTATGGACACTGCACCATTTCATGATTTTTCAGGTGCTGCCGCAAATGAGACGAAAAAATGGATTCTGTGCAGGCAGGGGCGCCGCTACAGATTCTGGGCCCCCTGGACAGCATATTCACTCGGGCCCTCCTGCCTCCTGCCCTCCTGGGGGGGGGGGGGGGGGGGGGGGTATGGCTGGGGATACCGAGGGATGTAATGGCAAAGTGATAGTATTTCATTTTGGTTTTTTATAAAGTTAATTTAGAAAAACTTTTGGAGCATTTTTTTTGTTAGTTAAATAAGTTTTTTCTTTCTTAAAGTAACGACCAAGCGGCCAGCGGCAGACAGGTCGCAAATTTTTTTTTTTTTTTGATACAACATTTGATTAATCAATGCATGCTGATGAACTTTTATCATAGTTTATAGTTATATGGTAACGAAAGTGTTCAACATTCAACCCTTTTTCATCAGTATTATTTGTGATTTAAATTTTGTGACAGGAATTCCTCTTTTTGCTTTCACTTTCAGGATCTTGGTGTCATGCTTTACAAGAAAAGATAATTGTCTGTTTTGCTTATATCTATACACCTTTCACTTTTTAAGACTAAAACAAAAGATGGATTCATTGTTATTCTTAATTGAAAAGCACAACAACAATAAAACAGTATGTTACAATGACAAACTAGCATAACATTTATTAACAAAAACGAATAAGACGAGGCATGGCATGGGACACATCACATGCTGTATTATACCGACTAATACATAACAGAATGTTTAGCAAACACTGAGGAATCAAATAATAATAATATAAAAAAAATAAGGAAAGCCTCCATACCGTAACATGAGGTAAACAGCAAAGATAACAAGCTTTTCAAAACAAAAACAAAAAGTAAAACTAAACTGGCTGTCACTGACAGGACTTGCATGTTTTCTCTACAAGAATACCAACATGTTCATCTTCTCTGGTTTAAGAAACGGTCTTTTACTTTAGTTTGAAAACCAAATCCTCCGTTGGGCTCCGTACCGCTGCACGCACCGTCGCGCTCGTGCTGACGCGGCGAGAGAAAGCACAATGGGCGCGCGCTGCTCTCGCGCTGCATACGCGCCGCTTCTGCGCTGCCTCTGCTCTGCTTACGCGTGCGGTTTGAAACCAGGCTCTACTGAAGCGCTCGCACCTGATCAGTGAAATCTTTCTCCTGCTACAATGTGCTGCGGCTGGCAGCGCGCGTGCTTTGGAGCAGCGCAGACCATGCACTAGCACAAGTGCGACCACGTCAAATTTTTACTCGCACACTCTCAAAAAATGGTCGCATTTTGGTCGCAGTCTAGAGCCCTGAATATATAAAATAATTTTATAAAATAAAGAAAACAATCATGTGCCGTCTGGTCTTGAACAGGAGCACTTCACAAAAATGAACCGAAAGTCAGTGAATACATGCCTCACAGACATGATAAATATATCTATAGAAAGCTTTAAATTACTACTTAACAAAATAAATCAAATCGAAAACAAAAACTCTTTCATTATAATCTGTGAAGATGCACTTCTCTCTAAAGGTGCGTCTAATGAGGAGATGGCAAGTCAGGTTCATCATCTGATTCTTCATCTTTGCAACACTGACACAGAAAACACTAGTTTATTAGTAAATAATTCAAATATCTCTTTACTATTTCCCCCAGACACATTCATGGTAATTACTTTTGCTGGGGCTTTATGGCAAGCTTTATTGCCTGTATTTGAACACAGAACTCTTCAGCTGCGCTGACGGCTCTCTGCTGCTGCTGGACACTAAACACCGTCGAGCCGCTCTCGGCAGTCGCAGCAGCACGGTCTCCTGTTGTTTCCACCAGCATGGCAATTTTTTTCATCACTAATTGATGGATGTCTAAAATATAAACATAAGGAGAAGCCTAAAACAGGCCCGAGGCCCGGCCCTGAACTATGATGTGAAAATTGCCCAGATCGAAGCCCGGTCGGGCCGGGCTGAAATGCAGGGCTCTAGCGTTCCCCTCGGTAGAAATCACGTTTCTCCCTCGGGGGCCCCCTCCCATCATCGGGCCCTTAGAATCGTCCTAACTTTTCCCCCCCTTACGGCGCCCCTGTGTGCAGGGCTCCTCAAAACTGCAAAGTAGGCAGTGAAATATCAAAGGAGTATTCTCACGTGCACTGGCCTGGCTACCATGTACCTGATGTGAATGATTTTTCGTTAAGTGCACTCTAAGTGAATTAAATGACTTAAATGAGCTAGGGCTGGACCAGAATATTCGATTATTCGAATATTCGTTCCGTGGGTTGGCATTCGATTTTCAATTTTGAGATTCGAATTTCGAATATCTTTTTTTTTTTTTTTTTTTACACCTGACATCCCCAGCGAAACGGTTCTCAACTTGTCCGCCTGGCTGAACATCTGCACCAGCAACAGACCGTTCGCCAATGAAAGACGTTCGTGCTGACCTATAGCATGCATATATTTCATGAAAAATTTTCTATTAGCTATAAGCGCGCTTGCCGCACATCTAAATTTGAAATAATTAAGCGCGCAAAAGACGCGACATGTGAACGGACCCTCTGCTATCACAAAACCGAATGCGATGCATGCGTTTTCTTTCTGTCAACTGTCCCGAGATGCGAGCGAAAGTCTTGGATCAGCCTGCAGTAGCTCTTGTAGTGCAGACGAGATGCGCTGATGTGAAGCCGCTTTGAGAGAGTGAAAGAGAGAAGACGCGGTACAGCTGAATCACTCACGCTGTTTTCAAATGACTGATTTAATCTGATAGTTTGTGTGGATTTATTTACTCATCTAACCTACATGTTATATTCAATAAATGTTTGCAGGAATTTCCCTCATTATAAACTCGAAAGCTGCGGGAATGAGTAAAACTACGCGATATACACATAAATTTAGGACCTGATTAAATATAACTCTATTATACAGAAATTTGTGAAATAAAATTCCATGACTTTTACAAAACTTTTCCAGGTCTGGAAATTGCTGTTTTAAATTTTCATAGCTTTTCCAGGTTTTTCATGACCGTAAGAACCCTGTTAAAAGCAACTGATGCAGTCTTTCAATCACTAAAGATTGGTCCTCTCCCTCCTCTAATCACAGGTGATCCGTTACCCCGCTTTATTCCGGGACCTCTCAATTTACAAATTAAGCACTGGGCTACTTTACTGAAAGTATTGCTCTTAACAGACCTGTGTGTTTTGTATCTCTAGTGCAGTGTTCGTTCTTGGAGCATATAAGCCCTGCCCGCGTGAGGCGCGCGCTTCCGGCTCGCGCTGTTCTGTACTTTATTAAAAGTTTATTAATTCTGAACTTGTCACGTGTCCATATTGCACCATAATGCGACACTGCGTCGCAGCAATACACCCACCACGCGTGAAGTCGATTGGATGAACGGTTCTCGACATAATAAAAATGCAAGCAGACAGACAGACGGACAGACGCACAGAGATTCCTGCTTTTATTAGAGAGAAAAATATGTTCAGGCCCCTCCCTCCGAAGCTTCGAATATTCGATGTTGATTTATACAAAGCTTCAAAGCTCAAAAAATGGTATTCGGACCAGCCCTAAAATGAGCATAGACAATCGGTATAGAGACATGGAATTGGAGTACTTCTAGTGAAGCCTCCATGGTTTAATCGATAGTGTTTTAGCAGCTGAGCCCTCTTTTCACACGAAAACAAGCAGAATTTACACTTCCACTGCATGAGTTTAAGTCCCCCGAAAATGCATACACAAAATTAAAATTAAAGTCAGAAATTACTTAAAGGGATAGTTCACCCAAAAATGAAAATTCTGTCATCATTTACTCACCCTCAAGTAGTTCCAAACCTGCATGAATGTCTTTGTTCTGCTGAACACAAAAAAAGATATTCTGAAGAATGTGGGAAACAGAGCAGTTCTGGGGCACCATTGACTTCCATAGTATTTTTTCCCCTACTATTGTAGTAAATGGTGCCCCAAAACAGCCTGGTTACAAACTTTCTTCAAAATAACTTCCTTTGTGTTCGGCAGAACAAAGAAATTCATACAGGTTTGGAACTACTTGAGGGTGAGTAAATGATGACAGTATTTTCATTTTTGGGTGAACTATTCCTTTAATGAAGCTATCGCATAAGTTATCTCACGCTGTTCATTTCCACGTGAACGACACGTGCACACCGCATGATCTAGAAAGACTGTTTGCATGGTTAGGCCTATGCCAAATCAAGATATTACAACTGATTAAAATCTCTTACAAACTCTATATTCAAAACAATGTTCAGTAAAAATCGATGACTGTAACGTAGAAAGTAAGAAACTGGTCTCAACTGACGGTTAGACAGTAACTAATAGGCCTAAGTTACTCTTCGTTTAAACTACTAAAATTGTCCTTTTCCGCTTTCAACACAACAAGCAAAATAAATTCTTCTTCTCGTGTTAATGGCGGTTGGCAAACCAACTAAAATGGTGCATTCCTGCCACCTACTGGATAGGAGTGTGGAGCGCATAATGTTTAGGAAGTTGGGGATAACAATAATACAATTAACTCTGGAGGAGGGGACATGGAGAAAAAAAAAATTAATCCATTTTTAAATAAATAACAAATATAACAAAAATGAGACTACAATCTCTTAAATTCTATTTATCAATCTTGTTTCTTTTAAGAAAATAATTAATTCATGGAATATTCTTGATTGCTTTGGGCCATTTCCTAACACAACCTGAGGTGACAAATTATTTATTCCCAAGGATCTTAACGCTTGATTTAGTAGAAAACTTTCTCTTTCATATGCATCACACACTATAAGAACGTGTTCTATTGATTCAGCATGCCCACATTTATCACACTTTCCGGTTTCATGTTTCCCCATTCTATGTAGGCACTGATTTAACAAACAATGTCCAATACACATCCTTGACATTAAAACATCATCTTTTCTATTGCCATACTTTCTTCTTTCTCTACCTACTTTCTCTTGAATGTGATATAAGTGTCTACCTTTTCTTCCACTATCCCACTCCTTCTGCCATTTCTTTCTTATTTCATTTGCAATTAACCCTTTTACTTCTGATTTACTCATTGACACTTTAATGTCAATTTGTGCATGTTTCAAAGCCTGTTTAGCCAGATGGTCGGCCTCCTCATTTCCTTCCACACCCATGTGTGATGGTACCCACATGAAGTTTACTATTAGTCCTGATTGACTTATTCTAAATAAACTCTGCATCACTTCAAATATCATATCTTGTCTTGCTGTTGCATTTCCACTTAACAAGCTATTTAAAACTGAAAGGGAGTCTGTGCAAATTACTGATCTTATTGGTTGTACTTCTTCTATCCACTGAAGAGCTAGGAATATTGCTATAATCTCTGTAGTAAAAACAGATATCTGATCTGAAATTCTTTTTGAAATTTTTACTTTGAATTGGGGTATATAAACTGCGGCTGCTGTGAATCCAGATTCAGGATCTTTAGAGCCATCCGTGTATATTTTTACTGTGCTATAATATGTTAAGCAAAATAAATTCTTTTGGATTAAGTTTTTATACACAATACAATGACGACAGCGTACACGGTGAGAATGAGGTTTATAAGTAGGTCACCAACATACCTAGTTGTGCTGCCAACAGTGATGGGAATAACGGCGTTATAAATAAACGGCGTTACTAACGGCGTTATTGTTTTCAGAAACGTGTAATCAAACTAATTACTGTTTCTCCCGTTACAACGCCGTTACCGTTACTGACAATAAAATGTGGCGTTACTATCATTTATTATAATATTATTAGAATTTTATTTTTCAGTTCATCTAAATGGATGCACAGTGTAGCTGCGACGTACCATAAACTCTAGTGCAGGGGTGTCAAACTCAAGGCCCGCGGGCCTATTCCGGCCCGCCACATAATTTTATGTGGCCCGCGAGAGCATATGATTATCTTATACAAAAAAATAAATAAAACCTTGCTACTTTATATCATACATTATGAAAGTGCGTATCAATACCACAAGTTTCTGTTTCTATTTGGCCTTCTACTTATAAGCAGAAATTGAATTTGGTGTGCATATGATACGCGATGGTTTTTCCATTGATCATGACTGCGTGTGTGGACGGCTCAAAGGAATAAAGCGGACCTAATCAAGTGCTCGAGCACCACCGACGGAAAAACACGATATTCTCCATTCATTTAACGAATTAAAAAAATCAATGGAAGCTTTCAGACAAGACTTTCTTCTCCTTTTTCTGCAGAGTTATTTTAATGACAAATGTCCAGAGCGCATTATAGCCTGCAAGAGCGCATCAAATACACGAGCGCAAATCTCTCCGCTGGCAGGTGGATTCCCATTCATTCACTCTCACAGAAAACGGACGCGCTCTCTATCGGTCAGACATTACATGTGTGTGCTCAAAAATGATCTTCTCTCCTGAATTTAATGTTGCCATAAGTGTGGGCATGCACCGGCAGAAACCTAAATTGGCGCATATGCCAACGAATGTAAATCAGTACAGCATAACAGTATAAATTTACCTATCTGTCTCGCACGTGTCCCGCATTGTCCGGTAAAATCACATCTACTGTCCTGAAACAGGTCTATAGCCAGGTGGTCACCCTAGCGCAGAGTAGTAAAATAATTTGAATCAGTAAATTTTAACGAAAAAAAAAAAAAACATTATAAAAATGAAAAGAAGCAGTTTTTTTGCGATCAGATCAGCTGTTAAACTCCTGGAATGTCTAAGGATCCAGAAAGTGAATGCATTCAAACACTTAGTTCAAAACCGCTCTAATGCAGAGAAAACAGCCGATTATATCAGAGATGACGGAGATAACAGTAGGCTACTCATGTACAGATGTCAGTAAAAAAAAACAAAAAAAAACAAAAAAAAAAAACATTCTGCATTTGGCTTAAAAGCACGAGTGGTTTATACTGGATGCTGGCTGAAGGTGTTTTAGAATATGCAGTAGTCAGTGGTTTAGTAATTCTGGAACAGTCAGGTCAAGGTAGCTCGTTTAATGGTCTTTTGGCGTCCCCCTGTGTTCCTGTTTGGTATCGCAGATTAACTTGTGCTGTAAACTACTCAATGTAATGTAGAAATGTTAATTTTTTTGTGAAGCTGCTTTGCAACAGTGTATCATGTAAAGCGCTATACAAATAAATGTGAATTGAATTGCAAACGATTATTAATTAATTTATTTATTATGGCACTATATACATTCATTGTGAATTATGAAAATTAAAAAGTACTTTTTTAGTACTTTAGTTTGCATTTATTTATTTATTTTTGGGTGGGGGAGTGGGGTTGAGTATGGCCACTTCTTTGTTTCTACTTTAAGCATTGATTGCGTATTATATGCACGCCAAAGTCAATTTCTGCATATAAATCGCACGCCAAATAGAAACAGAAAATCGTGCTATTGATATGCATTTTCATGAGACCGGGCTCATTTGTTTTTATCTTAAATGCCATATCTGTCACACGTTTTTAGCAGCGCACAATTATTTATTGTACCAAAAATGTAACAAAAACGTTTTTAACAAAGTTTATGTAATGACTTGTGTTTGATGATATTTGTCTTTGTTATTTACTTTGATTTATGGATTTCTTAACCTGATAAATGAGAAGTATTTGTTAAAATAACACAGAGTAATAACATATTTTTACATCTATGCAAATGCATATACAATATTTGTAACTTAAATAAGTAGCTAATAATAAAATAAAGAGACAGTTATTTAACAATATGTTAAGGAGTGGTAACGTTTGTACAGTCTTACAGTTATAACCGGCCCTTTGATGGCAGCCATAATGTTGAAGTGGCCCTCAGTGAAAATGAGTTTGACACCCCTGCTCTAGTGTGAAGCACACGACTCGCGTAGCTTTGTCTCACACACACACACACACACAGAGAGAGAGAGAGATACAGAGCAAGAGAGTCTTTCATAACATGCAGAATTGACGCGCTACATGTAAACGATAGTCTTTGTTGTATTTTCGTGTCAAAATAACGGAGTTCCTTTGGAATTCTTCAGCTTTTAAGAACTGCTGGGTTCTCCGCTAGTGGGCGGAGCTAATGCGCAAACGACAATCTCATTGGCCGGCGCTCACCTATTATCCTCCCAGTTTTGATTTCAGCAAATCAATTCGAGCGAACGCAGACAACGTGATTAATATTCAAGAAGCCAGCAGCTCATTAATCCTTAGTGCGTTTTATATTGTTATTAGTGGTAGAATTCATAGTAGTTTTATCTTATCATATTTTTCCCCTTTTTTATAGAAACACTAAATGACAAACAATATCTTAAGCACCACCACCAGTCCTAAGTTCAGTCAACATGACAAATATGCATTCATACATGGTTATTCTAATTACTAAAGTTCTATCATCATATAATGCTAAATTATCATAATATCATATTATAATACTTGACTGACTGATGCTAAGTGTCAGTATTTAAATAGTGTAGATTAATGTACAATGTTTTATAACAATAATTTATTCTATTTAGTGTCCATTTCATTCATTTAACATATTTAATATTGGGGGCATCCAAGTTATTTGACATATTTTAATTTTTTTTTTTTTATGTAACGCAATAGTTACTTTCCCTGGTAATTAGTTACTTTTATAATGATGTAACTCAGTTACTAACTCAGTTACTATTTGTGAGAAGTAACTAGTAACTATAACTAATTACTTTTTTAAAGTAACGTGCCCAACACTGGCTGCCAAACATCAAACACGATCTGAAGTTTGTCGTTGTTGTCGTCGTCGTCTTGTCCTCCGAACACCTGCGTACATTCACATAGCGCATGCGCAGAGACTCATTGAGTGAGATGAGTTGAAGAAATTCTTCTTCTTCTTCTTCTTCTTCTTCTTCTTCTTCTTCTTCTTTTAGCTTTCTGGCGGTTACAGGCCGAGTTGAAGAAAATACAAGAGTACTGGAACATACAGTATATTAATTGTTTCGTACTATTTTGTAACTTAATTATTAAAGCCCATTAAATATACCAAGCTCTGTATGATGTATTAGGAAGCAGCAGCAGCAGCTAGTAGACCTGCCAATAAGCTTAAATCTTATTGGTTTTTCTTTTTTTTTTTACAGCGTGAATGGGGGAAAGATTAAGAACACTATTTGTAATATACATATTTACAAACCATAAACCATTATACCATCAAAAATGGTTGTTAATAGCTATATACATATATACATATATATATATATATATAATTAGGCTACTGACAATCATTTCTGATCGTATTCACTATAAAACTATATTCATTTTGTTTTTGTGCCAACCACAGCTTTGTCCAATACACTAGATGTTCTTAAGATCGGTTTACTTAAGATGTTTAGTTTAACTACCGCATCCAACTGAAAGTTCATATAACACAGCATAATCGAGTAAAATCAACAAATTTGCCAAAATCAGTTATATTTACAAGCTTTTCTTAAGTAGATTCAGTGATTACTTTTTACAGTATATGAGAATACTTTTTATGCAGCACCACACACGTGTCGTGGTACACTTGTGAACGCACGTCAAAGACTGACACAGAAGAGAAGCAATTGCTGAATAAAGTCGTTATTTTTGTTTTCTTTGTGCACACAAAATATTCCTTATGTGCATGTCAGTGATGTGATCTGAGACTGTCTCGAAAAGAATTCTGTGAAATTTCCCAACCTGTTTCATATTATCATCACATGATCTTGTAGTGTGTTCGATACAACTACAAGGTGGAACAAATCCAGTCTATCACAGTGCAGATGGTATATACGGAATCATCTTCTAATCACTTGCATGAATTTCATGCATGAATTTATTGTGAGTAAACTTTTTTCGCTGTTGGTCAGGAGTGCCTCCTCACCAAATGTCTCATAGATTGGGCACTTGGGCACAGTTATTTAAGCTGTGTTGTATGCATGCTGCTATGACAAGATGACAGCAGATGACAAAAATATCTAAATAGTACAGAACAGAACTACATATCCCATAAATAATTCATTGGAATCCATTGGAAAGTATCTCTTTTTTTTCTCTTTCCAGGTTTGCTGAAAAGGGCTGCCAACTATACCAAAATAAGTATTGTCATTTATATTCAAAACACATCAAGCATGTCTAGATTTTTTACTTGTTCTTCGCAATTCTAAATCAATCCATCTAGATAAATAATTTTTGCAATGTCTGTTATATGATGTTTTCTAGAGTGTCAGGGACAGGATAGGAAAGAAGAGAACTCAGAATGTTCCATCTTGTCAGTAAACCTAGTGCAATTCTGTTCAGTTCAAATTGCGAATTGATTTGATATGAAATGAGATATACATATATACATACTGTATACACAAGAGATAATGAGTGCGCTTGTCATAGACAAAATGCCATTCCTCACATTGTCGATACAGACAAGGCTCACTACAAAGGAGTGATCATAAAACATGTGCATACGAATATTAGGCCCACAATAAGCCCCCCCCCCTAAAAGATCCTAACATGCCTGATATAAATCATCATTATGGGATTAAGTGTATTTGAGTAAAGAGTGGATGGATTTTTGCACTCTCTCATTAATATCATTTTTTTAAAATAGAAACATCATATGTAGCATTTACTTAAATGTATTTATTTGAACAAACTGTTGGACAGGAATGATCTGAATGCCATATGTTCATACAGTCATATTATATTCACAGTTCACAGGTTAGAAGCATGAAAAAAACTGTTTTACATACAATAGAAAATATTAAAAATAATAATTATAGCAGTTCATTAGAATTTACTTTAAGATGATCAAAAAAGCATTGTATATTGATAACCTAAATGCGCCATGACAATCCAGGCACATCATTCAGTGTATACATTTGTTCTTCCAACTACAGTGTTGTTTGTTGTTCAACTATCAACCAACTAATGCAGTTCTTGATCAGAAATAGGCTGAACAAGTGCTTAGAATGCTTTTAGATTGTTTATTATTTTGCACTGGTGATTTAATCTGGATGGTGTGTGTTTGGCAGTTTGTGGGGACAGAAGAGAGTGATGCAACTCTCTAGATTCTGGGACATTCATGTTTTATGTTTATCATATTCTTCAGTATTTTGTTCCTCATGTCTTTGTCCACAGTAAAAACCATCTCAGTACTATTCAAATATCCATTCAAATACAAGTGAAACCACAATTCTTTAAGTGGTATTTTTTAAATGAAATATTTCCAATTTGTTTTGTGTTATTATTGCAGCAAATTGCAAATTAAGTATATTGTTTTAACAATGTTAAAACATACATTAAAAATTATAATCTGAAATCACTTTGACCATTTTTCTGGAATATACATAGATAAAAATATATTACATGAAAAACAAAAAATATATATAATCTCAATAGAAATAGTAGGTCTGTTGATTTCTTGCACTACTGAAAATACAATGTGTGGGAGAAATATTTTGTGCCATGTTTGGCATGTTTTGTTTTCAGAAGTAAAAAAAGAGAACATATTGTATATGCCCAATTAGAATTAATTCAAAAATATTAATTATTTTTATTTTTACTTTTTAATTTAACAACAAAATATTTAGGCCTAAATTTAAGGTATGTATTTTAATTACATATAAAAGTTCCATCCATTTGGATTGCATAGTTTTAATGTAAATAAACTCATAAACTTAATGTGATGCATATAAACAGCCATAAATAAACCGATAATAAGATTTATGTAATAGTACTACAGTTAATGTGTTTTAAATACACAAAAAACAGGTTATATATTCATAATTATCAAATCTTCAATCCCATACATTGTAACTAATTGAATCTTGCTTATTCCACAGCTAGCCATATTTTAACCATGTTCATACTTTCTAACTGAATAAACTGAATGCCTTTTACAATTAACAGATTTATGCTGATTCTAAGCCACAGAAGGAACTGTTTTACTGTTGGTTTTTGAAGCAATAGTGCATCTACAAAATGCTCTCTTCATTGCATCTTGCAGTTCTTTATTCCTCAAGCTGTAAATGATGGGATTCAGCAGAGGTGTCAGCACAGAGTACAGTACAGCAATGACTATACGAACATCTGGGTCAAATCTAGCTACCCGATATGAGATATACACAAAGGAGGCTGAAATATACGAGATACACACCACTATCAGGTGGGACACACAAGTGGCCGCAGCTTTGAGCTGCTGTGCCTTGCTCATTTTTCTCAAAGCTTTGCCAATACAGATATACGAAATTAAGATGAGAAGGAACGTACTGAGAATTGCAATGAGGGCAATTGTTAGGGAAAAAATGCTATTCCTGGTGGTGTCAATACAGGCAAGGCTCAATACAGAGGAGTGATCACAGAACATGTGCCTAACGATATTAGGCCCGCAATAAGGCAGCTGAGTAGCCCAAATAGTTGTAGGCAGCACTGTACAGGCCCCAAAACCCCAAGAAGCAAATATCAACAGAATACAGAGCTGTCTGGTCATGATAGTCGTGTACCGCAGTGGGTTACAGATTGCAACGTACCGGTCAAAAGCCATCACGGTCAACAAAGCACGCCCTGTCACTCCAATTGAGAGAAAAAAGTACATCTGAAAAAAGCATCCTGTCTTAGAAATGGTTTTGACCTCAGTCAGGAACACTGACAGCATTTTGGGAATGGTCACTGAAGTGTACACAATATCAGAAAAGGACAAATTATGAAGGAAAAAATACATAGGAGTGTTGAGCTTGGGGTCAGTTCTAACAAGGTATATGATCATGCTGTTTCCACTCAGAACAAAAACATAGACAGTGAAGAAGATGGGAAGCACATATCTGTCCTTCAGTCCATCGAGGATGAAATATTCCACAGGCCTGCTGGTGTTCATTATGCTGATACGAAAGCATGCAGATCCTGACCTGGTCAATAAAATATATGTGAGAAACAACAGTAAAAAAAAAAGAAGCTATTTATTCCTCAAGATTTGTTCCACAATGTGCAATATAGAAGTGTCCATGCCTATAAAGAGCCTTTATATTAAAGACTTTACATTCCATATTATTATGTTATATATAGCTAATAATAAAATTATTATGCTTTAGATGTGCCAGAATTTCAGATTCTTTACTGCATAAAAAAAAGTGTTTAAATATTAAAATGTTTAACCGTTTCTGTAGAGAAATTCAACTAACCTTATGATAGAATATGAAGTAAAACAAAGTCAGTAATATACATAATTATCATTCATAACACAATTCAATTCTGCAGTTTAGTTGAGTCAGAGGCAGCTGAGAGTCGGTAGGTTAGTGTTGTCACTCTGGTGTCTTCCTATGCAGCAAACATTAAACACAGAACGGGGCTTTAAATGCAGTAACTTTCTAGAAGGAAAAAACGTATGGTGTTTTTTTAAACATTTTAATTGGCCTCTTTCTATGCCTAGATGATGTTGTGCATTCTATATCCTTGGCAACATCTCTCATGGTGCAACATTAAAAGTAGCAACTAATATAATATAATATAATATAATATATCTATTTATTTATATTATTATCTGCTATCACTTTGAACATTTGTATCTTAGTCTTTATATATATATATATATATATATATATATATATATATATATACATATATACATACATGAAATATATGGTGGAAACCAATGTTTTGAAACCTTTTGTAAAATCTCCCATTCTTGCTTTAACATGCTTAAATATAATTTTCTAAGGTTACATGAAAACCCTGAAAAATAAAATAAAATAAATAATAAATTAAAAATAAAACAAAATATATTTTTTTAAAAAGCTAAGTAATCTTTTTAAGATCTATTTTTTAATTTATTTATTTATTTATTTATGAATTAAGTTATACACATATTTTTTCAGAGTATATTTACATATGAATGAAGATTAGCCTTGCATAAGACATTAAACTGGGACATTAAATTTCAGGCCCATTTTATATCTTGATCTAGTCCTTTTATTTTTAGTGTGGCAGATGTAAATGATAATGACAAGTAGGATATTTACTATGACTCTAGCTCCATCTAGTGTTGAAGAAGGACATAATTTAACCCGTTTAATCTCAAATTTTTCCTAGACATGAAAATATCCAAATGATGTGGCATTAGTAACCCTTTGAAACAATCAATAATTATTTTTTTATTTTATTTTTTAAAAGTGTGTGAAAAATTGTGTTTTATGGTCGGTCACAATTGTGACCGGTGGGATAATGTGTGTACTGAATTAACATATTTCTGCAGTCATAAAAATTGTTATATATCTTAGCCCAGCTATTTTAAACTCTTTTATCACATTCTAGGGTTACTATTATGCATAAAAAAAACCTTATACAACACTGATAGGAACACTGAGATAAAAGACAAAAAAATACAACCATCAACGTATTTCAAAATTGTTACTATTTTGTAAAATATAACATCAAATTTTTATATTAGTGCTACCAGTATTACAACATTTTGTAACATTGGAATTTTTAATTTAGTGCAATATTTTGTCATTGCAACATTTTAGTGTAATTTTCACTAACAACTGCAATTGGATTTATATTGTATACCTAAGTTCACTGTTATCCCACCGGTCACTATTGTGACCATCAACATGTTTACTCATTCTGTGACCACACTCAACAAAAATGAATATATGTGAATTCATATATTAATAGATACCTTAAAGATAATGTGTACCAAAAATCTTTGTCATATCTTTATGTTAACATACTTTCGTTTTGGAGCTTTGATGAAGCCATCATCTTCTCAAGGTGCAAACAGGAAATAAACTGCTCTGGTCATGTGACAATTTGCACTAATCATGTGAAACTGCACATATTTAATTGAGACCCTTTATTTTTTCCATATTTGCAGGAAGTGCACTAAAAAATCAGCCAGTAAGGTTTTTAGAGCTTTATAAATGAAAGCCTTTTTTACGGTCACTATTGTGGAATATAACTGGAAACATTACATTAACAAGGTGGAGACATTCAATATATTCAATACACTAAATGAATGTGTGCAGGCTTTGGAAAAATCTGAGGCACAAATAGGTTGTTATAAAGTACTTCACACGTGATTTCAGGCTGAGTACCATTCTGATTAAAAGCCATTTTAACTAGCATGATTAAACATCATGAGATAATTAGCTGTAATTAATTTCTTGCAGTTGAATAATTACATTTAAATCTATCCAATGCAATTTAAAGTTAATTTGATGGCACTGCTACCCCAGCATTTGTAGAATGGCATACTGCTCAACCTGAAAGAAAGAGCTTTTGAACAATAGATGTGAGCAGTGATTTATACTTCACCCCAGATTTGGCCTTTTGAGTGGCATATTGTAAATACACCTGTCAGTTTGACTGCCTGTTTGAGAAGGATCCTCTATCTGACCTTCCTCCAAACTGTCCTGCCACGACACGCATGAGCACTCTTGATTACTGGAATCAAAGCTTCTCCTGCGTCAGCAAGAAACGTGACACTGCAATCAAGTCAAAACTGCAAGGCCAGAAACCAGCTTACCCTTCAAAGTGCAGTCTTGGTGATAAGGAAACTCTCAAGTTGAACTTTTAGTATTAGCATTTAAAAAAGAATTAAAGCTTGAAAGCACAGGTAGGATACCTGTATAACTATTAGATTCATAGTCTTTATGAGAAAACATCTTTAAGTTCCAGGAATGACATTATACACATTGCCTTTCAAAAGGTTTGGGTAAGTAGATTTTTTTTTTAATTAAAATTTAACTTAAAATATTGTTTAAAAAAAGTAATATTGTGAAATATTGTTACAATTTAACGTCAATGGCTACTGTTAACTGTTTGATTACCAGCATTATTTAAAATATCTTCTTTTGTGTTCAACAAATTATTAAAAGAATTTTCACTTTTGGCTGAACTATACCATTACTATTCTTTTTCAGGAAGTTTCAGGAAGGCTCTGTAATCTGAAAGTTGTTTGATAAGCCTCAATTTGTGTGATGAATGTAGTTGTTATAGCTCTACTATCCCTCCTGAGGTCTCTATTGAAGCCAAGAGCTAATTAACCTTACTGTGAAAGCACACAGAGTAAAAGGTTAAATGGTGGGGTGTAAGAAATAATGAATATTTAATATTGTGATTTGATGATTTATGGTAGACTTGGCCCCTATATCAAATCTTTCATTTCTGACTGCAGAGTAATTAATATTCATTAACTAAATCAATCGCATCCCATCCTTAAAAGGGGTTTTAAAGGGGTCCTATTATGCTTTTTCACTTTTTGAATTTTAGTCAGTGTGTAGTGTGTATGTTTGGGCATAAAACGATCTACAAAGTTACAAATCACAAAGTCCACTCCAAAGGGAGATATTTCGTTTTTAAAGAACTACAATGAACGGCTTGTTTGGACTACAAAGTTGTTTTCCTGTATTTGTGATTCAATAATGAAATGCCTTTAACTGAAAATTGAGTGTTTAATCTTGTCATTTTACATTATTGACACTATTTTCCCATTTTGATATTGTGCAGTTGCTTTGTCACAATTTGTATTGTTAAAAGCGCTATATAAATAAAGGTGACTTGACTTGACTTGTGACATCACAAATTGTAAATCCCGCCTACGGAAATTCGAATGGTTGGTGGGTGGGGAGAACGCTTGGTTGAGCACTGCATGTTTCAAAATCGAAACCCAACGCGGGTGTTTTTATATCACTATATTTCTGATGGAAACCAACTGTTTTCAGAAAATTTTGGATGTCATTTTCATTTCATCTTGCATGTAATGTCTGATAAAGCAGCGTTTGTGAGCAGAGCTCTGTTTTGTGTACAGCGTTACCGGGGAAACCTAGATCTCTCTACCACTCCAACATCGCCTCCCGCTGGCAGAAAATTAATTTGCATATACATGGGGCCACAAATAGTGTAGTCTGTGGGACTATGGTATAAATAAATTCAACTGTACAACAGTTTCACTGCAATTCATGTTATAATGTTAGAATTAAAGAACAATAAACATAATACATATTACCGTTGCACTTATCTGTACATATGCAGTTATTTTTGAGCTGTTGTTGACATCCTATCTAAAACGTGATTTAGCCAAAAAAAAAACAATAACCTTACCACTTTAATATGTCTTTCAATATCCATGCGTGCAACGGTTCTGCGCTTTGGCAAGGGGCGGGGCAGTACTGATACACCGTCTAAGCTGTTCGCCAATCACAACGCACTGGGACAGCTAACCAATCACAACACATTTCGTTTTTCGGAAGGTGGGCCTTCATCAAACCCTGAACTAATCGAGCCGTTTGTGTCAGGCTGGGGAGAAAGGTATTGTAATAATGTAAATTATGTGAAAATAATGCGATTTTCGAACCACCAAGCATAAAAGCATGTTCTAGTACACCCCCAAAACAAAATCAAGACTTTGTAAAAGAGCATAATATGACCCCTTTAAAAGGGCTGAAAGGGTTAATTACATAAATCTCACTATTAACAAATTATTGAAGGTCAACATTCAGTTGTCCATGGATCACAGGCGTTGTCTTCTGTTGTCACTTTAATGAGAATTTTGATGGATTTACATTCTTCTGTTTTGCAGATTCATTACAGATTCATAAAAAAACACAACATTTGATTCATTCAGATATCTCCATTATTCTCTGCCTGGCACAAAGATATTGGCTAAGCATAACTAAACAATTAAATTCTGTAAGCATTTAATAATTTTGTACATACAGTAGTCTAGTGCATACAGTATAATATTTAAATATTATTCATACATTATATTGTATATTACATTTAGATATTATATGATATATTTATATAAATTATATTTATATATTTACACAAATCAGGCAGTAGTATATGGATCACATGCACTAACAGACACAACCTTATAGACCAATTTCATGTAGACGTCACAGTTCCGTCACTCGCAGCTGCGCGCGCATTGTGGTGGCAGAAACACACGGTAACAAGCGGAGTGAAACGGGAAAAATCCACGGAATAAGACATAAAATGTACTGTTGTGCCTTTGGATGTCAGAATCGGAATGATTTTTATAGAATACTGTCGTCAAAAACGCCATTTGAAGCTAAACGCAGATGTTTAAACGGACAGACTAATGAATGAAACCTGCTATGATTAATCTACTTTTAAAGCATTAATTTGATTTAAACAATCGGTCTACATAATATTCACATATACAGTTCATAGGGAATATATTATATTTGCCCTACAATTACATCATGAAATACTATTTAAACCTATAACATTTTACATTTAACGTTACCTATTTTGTCTCTCAATTCTTTTTTGAGACTTTTTTTTCTCGCAAATGCAACTTTATATTTCGTATTTCGGACTTTATAACTCGATTTAACTCAACAATAGCGAGTTTGTCCATTCTGAGGGGAAAAAAGGCCAGATGTGTGGGATATAACTCAAAAGAGAGAATGACCAGTTGATTTTTCTTATCAGAATTTAGATATAATCTCGGAATTGCGAGAATAAAGTCAGAATTTTGAAATATCGAAATTGAAATTTTAACGCTGCTGCCACTGCCAGACAAAAAAAAAAAAACAGCTATGGTTAAACGTGATAAAACGAGCGGACTGGACGGAAACGATCATCAAAAAAGCTCGCGTTTGCAGGCAGCGCACACTTCTTATCAGAAAAGGTTCAATAACCAGGGCCGTCGCTAGTGGGGTGAAAGGTGGTGACAATTCTAGGGGCCCCCACCACCCAGGGGGCCCCACAAAATCCAGGAATTATACTATATAGGCCCATGTTCTGTGAATAATTCTAATATTTTATTAGTTGTATAGCTGAGATATTATGAAAACCACAAAAAAAGCATGCATTTTGGTTCCATGCTTGTATATTGTACAGTATATGATATGTATGTGTGGGGGGGCCCACATCAATATTTTTTCAGGGGGCCCCCAATCCTCTAGCTACGGCCCTGTCAATAACGTATTGTCTTTTGTTGTTATGAGTGCGTCTAAAGATTTCTTATGCATCTCACGATTATGTCGTGTATGAAATAATGTCTGTGTGCATGTGTGTAAAACAACAAACTGACGATTTATATGCTTAATCATATGTAATTGTATATACATTGTTATGAGCAATTGTGGCTGGAATAATGCAGCTGTAAAAATAGTTGCCTGCTGAAATTGAAATATATATTACATCTTCATGACTAGATACACGGTGAGTTTGTCTTAACTATACAGGTTAGATGTGAGTCACTCAACCGGAGGGAATCCTGTCAGATCGACCATCCTTTGAGTGAGTACAGGTCGGCCAATTTCGTCCGTTAAACTTAACCTTTTCAAATAACGCGGTCCCGGACAGTATGCAGGTACTGTCCGGGACCTGTCCTGACCTACATTTCACTACTGATTATACCCTGTATGATTGTGTATGTGACAAATAATAAAGAACCTTGGTATGCAGCCCTTACATATGCAGGTAAAATTGGAATTTCTCAAGTTATTGTTAAAAAAACAAGCTAACAGACTTCATAGCTAGCGTTAGTGAAGCAATCAGTGGAATCTTTCTGCCACCACCTAAGCTCCGCCCACAGAAAAACATCACAATTTTTACTAACATGAAAGGGGTCTATATAAACAGTCAGTGTTATTGTGTATTTGGCTCCATTTGTCATTCTGATCTGAATTCAACAGCTTTCCATTAATCTCTACTGTCGTTTTTTGTTTACATTGCAAACATCATGTTTAATACTGTAATATACCTGCTTTAATTTATTGAGAGCAGTAAAAACATCAGTAAGGACATTCAACAAAATCTGAGTGCATCCATGTCATAAAAATCCTGGTTGGCTACAGAGGTCTATTTTCCCTACAGGCAAAACACATTAGTTTGATGCTAAAATAAGCTAGTATATTAAGCTAAAATGTTTATTTATATGCATTAATCATTAGTAATAATTGGATTGACCTTACAATACATCTTCTACCAAAATAACAAAAACGTTTAAGTGAAAATAAATTCTACATTAATACACAGCCGATCATGTCTAGTCTAGGCCTATATAAACGCTGTTTATTGCATTCGGCTGAGTTTGAGAATAGCAGAGATGCATTACGTTAATTACTGTCCCATTACTTATCCCTCATTTAGAATTAATCTGGATTCATGAGCAATACAACAATAAAAGAACAAATGAGACACTGAATGACTGGCCTGTGTCATCAACATCAGTGTCAATTACTTTTTTAAGAACTACACAGACGTTTATGCACGAGGCCCCTGGTGTCTTTCATATTATACCTTCAGACAGCTTTCCCTATAATAAGAAAACTCATAAAGAAGACCATGATGAAGAATATCCACATAAAAAAGCGATCCATGACTTTGGCAACTTTCCGCCACTCCCCATTTCGTCTCTGTGTGGCCTTCTGTTCATGATAAAAGTTAGCGATGTACTCGATATTCCTCAGTATGTTTTGCTGATGGAATAAACACTGACTTTCAACATGTATTTCCCTCTTCTTGACTGATTCTTTCCCAGTTGATCTGCTCTCACTCACTCTCTTTGCTGTAGCTCCTGCAACCTCTCCATGGTCAATGCCCACACAGGTACCATCTATCCAGCCAGTATGACACTCTTTACCTTGCCGGGGAGATAAGGTCGGACTGACATCTTCATTTAATGGATCTTTTATCTTCTGTGAACACCCTTCACCAGCTGAAACGCCCCGTACCCTCAGAGCGAAGTCCTCGCCCACAGCCTGTCCATTTAAAGTGCAGTTGCTTCCTTTCTGCACAGGTTTGTCTGTGTGCACAAACAGGCAGCTCTCTCCCATGTCATAGACAAAGCAAATTCGAGCCAAGTAGTGCAGGATAAAGCGACGTGCCCATGCAGGAACAGGCTGAGCCTCTGGTCCACAGTGGTGGATGTTCATAATGAAGATGGTCAGGGCTGTAGAAGCTGTAATCATGGTCATTGTGGCAATGTAATATTTCCCTGTGGAAACAATGGGACTGATGAACATAGACAGGAGAATTCATTCCAAAGCTATCAGGAATGAATAGATATTTAAAACTACATGTAACTTGAGAATCATTAATTATTTGACCTCAAGAGCAAAGCTTCTTTAAAGTATTAAAGTAATGTTAAACACTGACTAGGCTACAACTCCAATAGTGAGTTTGCTTAATAAACAGCACAGTTACAGGCGGTCCCAGTTTCATTAGGAAGTCTCATTAAAATTATTGACCCACGGCAGGCGCATTGTTTATTGTTTTCCTTCTAAAGCTCCAGCATCTTATTTGCATCTCATACAATCTGAAAATTATTTATTTCAGGCCATGTGGGTGGGGGTGTTTTTTCATTGGTGAACCACTTAATTGCACACCAAAGGAACCCAAGGGGATGTTGTCCTGAATAAAGATTAAACATTTACACAGCATGTGCCCACTTTTATGGGTAGGAAATGAAAGCCAGAACTGATTTAGCCAGCCAAAGACACTGTGGCTCAGAGCACACAAGATGTGATAGAAAAATATGGTTATAATTGTCCATTATATAATGTAAATTGGCTTCAGTTTACAACCCGAATTGGGACATTTTTTTAAATTTGAATAAAATGAAAACTAAAAGACTTTCAAATCAAATGAGCCAATATTTTATTCACAATAGAACACAGAGAACATAACAAATGTTCAAATGGAGAAATTTTACACTTTTATCCACTAAATGAGCTCATTTCAAATTTGATGCCTGCTACAGGTCTCAAAAAGGCAACAAAGGGCTGAAAAAGCAAGACATTTTGAAAAGATTCAGCTGAGAGAACATCAAGCATCTAATTAAGTTAATTGACATCAGGGCCTGTATTTATCAAGCCTCTAAGAATTATTCTCAAGGACACTGCTAAGAATTGACTTAAGTGTAAAAGAATTCTTGGCTCAAAGCTGCGCTTAAAAGTTAGTTATCAGGCAGCTCAGCTCAGTCATAATTTAAGCGAAGTGTAGGACTAAATCTTAAGTGTCAGTCTTGGAGATGATTCACGACACTTTGCTGTGCCACAAACAGGATTTTGGATGACGACTTACGCATGGACCAATCACTGAATAGATTTCCTTAATTAAGAACATTCTCAAATAAATTCATATTGAATGGTTAAATTCCTAGGAGTTTACATTCAACACACATTTGACAATAAATAATTTTCAAGAGAATGCATAATGGCAAGGAAACGAAGCGTCATCACAACTCAATTTAGGGTGCAGATAGACGATAATAGTGTATCAACGTATTCAGAGATATCGCCTGTTGCTGATGCCTTTGACGACAGCGAGACGATTATTATTATTATTATCTGTCAAAAATAGGCTAGGTGCCTATCTTTAGTGATGCAGCGTGGAGAGCCTCTTCAAAAACTTTACACGCAGACGCGTGCAGTGTAAATAGGGGTAAGAGATTTATTTATCATACAGTGTAGATCGCATATAATACTCGCGCTAGACTTAATTCAGTTATGATGTTCTTTGGTAATGTAAATGTTCTTTGCTCATTTTGAATAACTGAGGAAATGTAACTGTTTAATTAAATGCTCGTCGCCAAACATTTCAAGAACATTCTTCCTCTCCTGAAAGATTTGCGCACATCTCTGTCTCCTCAGCGCCATCACAAGCCCCTACTGGCAACTCCTAACCACTTGAGAGACCCAGTACCGCCGCTCCCTATACAGGTGCATCTCAATAAATTAGAATGTACTGAAAAAGTTCATTTTTTCTTGTAACTTATTTCAAAAAGTGAAACTTTCTTATATTTTAGATTCATTACATGTAAAGTAAAACATTTCAAAAGTTTTTTTTTTTTTAATTTTGATGATTAGAGTTTACAGCTCATGAAAGTCAAAAATCAGTATCTCAAAATATTAGAATATTTATATTTGAGTTTCAGTAAATGACCATCCATACAGTATAAATTCTGGGTATCTCTTGTTCTTTGAAACCACAATAATGGGGAAGACTGCTGAATTGGCATTGATCCAGAAGACGAACATTGACACCCTCCACAAAGAGGGTAAGTCACAGAAGGTCATTACTGAAAGGTGTGGCTGTTTGTTTACAGAGTGCTGTATCAAAGCATATTAAATGCAAAGTTTACTGGAAGGAAGAATTTGGGTAGGAAAAGGTGCACAAGCAACAGGTTTGTCAGTGCATCAAGAGTCACCACGCTCAGACGTCTTCAGGAAAAGGGCTACCAAGCCACTTCTGAACCAGAGACAACGTCAGAAGCATCTTACCTGGGCTGTGGAGAAAAAGAACTGGACTGTTGCTCAGTGGTCCAAAGTCCTCTTTTCAGATGAAAGTAAATTTTGCATTTAATTTGGAAATCAAGGTCCCAGAGTCTGGAGGAAGAGTGGAGAGGCACAGAATCCATGTTGCTTGAAGTCCAGTGTGAAGTTTCCACAGTCAGTGATGATTTGGGCCGCCATGTCATCAGCTGGTGTTGGTCCACTGTGTTTTCTGAAGTCCACAGTCAACGCTGCTATCTACCAGGAAATTTTAGAGCACTTCATGCTTCCTTCTGCTGAGAAGCTTTATGGAGATGCTGATTTCATTTTCCAGCAGGACTTGGCACCTGCCCACACTGCCAAAGGTACCAAAAGCTGGTTCAATGACCATGGTGTTACTGTGCTTGATTGGCCAGCAAACTCGCCTGACCTGAACCCCATAGAGAATCTATGGGGTATTGTCAAGAGGAAGATGAGAGACACCAGACCCAACAATGCAGATGACCTGAAAGCCACTGTCAAAGAAACCTGGGCTTCCATACCACCTCAGCAGTGCCACAAACTGATCACCTCCATGCCATGCCGAATTGAGGCAGTAATTAAAGCAAAAAGAGCCCCTACCAAGTATTGAGTACATATACAGTAAATTAATATGCTTTCCAGAAGGCCAACAATTCACTAAAAAAAATTTTTTATTGGTCTTATGAAGTATTCTAATTTGTTGAGGTTTTTGTTAAATGTGAGCCTAAATCATCAAAATTAAAAGAACCAAAGACTTAAACTACTTCAGTCTGTGTGCATTGAATTTATTTGATACACAAGTTTCACAATTTGAGTTGAATTACTGAAATAAATGAACTTTTCCATGACATTCTAATTTATTGAGATGCACCTGTATGCAGAATACGCAGTTTGCGTAGGGCACCAACTCGCGGGGGGCACATCACAGTTTCTCAAAAAAAAATTAAAAAACTTGATGCGCCATTCCCACGACCGCTCACGTTTCATGTTTGCGGCTGAATGCAGATGATCATAACTGATGGACAATCATCAGAAGTTCGGCGCCGAGAAAAGAAAAAAAAAGATGAAAACGAAGCCCGCATGTCACTTTCAGGTAGGCTACATTCATAATCAAAGAAGTATTAAGATATATATATATTTTTGTGGTTATAAAAACAGACCTAAGCCAACAACAGCCTTTAAAATGACTTAAAATGCATTATATAAAAACAATGAGGCAACCCTGCTGAAAAACAACAATAGAACCATCACAGAATCACGGCAATTCGTACGTATTTTACGAGGTGGCTAATTCGTACGAATTCGTACGACCTCACTTGTACAAATTCATAAGATTTTTGCTAAATCGTACGTATTTTACGAGTTGCCAATTCGTATGAATTTGTACGAATGACCTACACCTAACCCCGCCCCTAAACCTACCCGTCACTGGGGTTTAGACAAATCGTACAAAATCGTACAAGTGAGGTCGTACGAATTCGTACGAATTAGCCACCTCGTAAAATACGTACGAATTGCCGTGAGATAGCATTGGAAAATTCTAACACCATCACAAATGAATCACAAATGCCATCAACTTTTTACAAACCATCAACTTTTAACCATTAAAAAAATGGTTTTCTGTAGAATGTTTTGGGACATATTCCATTAGGATTTATTGGTTGACCAATTACCAGCAGAGACCCACAGGGTCCATTATATTTCCATTAAAACCAATACAATTCCCATTATAACCAGTAAAACCATTACAAATTTTGTGATGGTGTCTATTGTTTTTTTCAACATTACATGTTATAAATGCCTGTAAAGGGAGCCAAAGGCCTGGTAATTGCTGCTGTTACACTTACAGGACGGTGTTTCTTTAAACTTCCATAATATTTGAGGGAGGGGGCACAACAATAAAATCCTGCTTAGGGCATCCATTTGGCCAGCAGCGGCCCTGGAGAGACCTCTCAAGCTGTCTTAAATAACTGGGAGAGTAAGAGTGATTCTTAGCTTTAAGAAATTTGATAACTTGCTTTTATACTTAAGTTTGAAAGTAGGAGTAAATTTCATGAATTCTCAGCACTTAAGACTAAAATGGCACTTTGAGAAGCTTGATAAATACGGGCCCAGGCCTGTAACATGATTAGCTATAAAAGGGATGTCTTAGAGAGGCAGTCTTTCAGAAGTAAAGATGGGCAGAGGCTCTCCAATTTGTGAAAGAGTGCGTAAAAAGATTGTGGAAAACAACGTTCCTCAACGTCAAATTGCAAAGGCTTTGCAAATCTCATCATCAACAATGCATAACATCATCAAAAGATTCAGAGAAACTGGAGAAATCTCTGTGCATAAGGAACAAGGCTGAAGACCTTTGTTGGATGCCCGTGGTCTTCGGGCCCACAGACGACACTGCGCATCACTCATCGGCATGATTCTGTCATTGACATTATTAAATGGGAATACTTCCAGAAACCACTGTCGGTAAACACAATCCGCCGTTCCATCTGCAGATGCCAACTAAAGCTCTATCATGCAAAAAGGAAGCCATATGTGAACATGGTCCAGAACCACCGTTGTGTCCTGTGGGCCAAGGCTCATTTAAAATTGACTGTTTCAAAGTGGAAAAGTGTTCTATGGTCAGACAAGTCCAAATTTGACATTCTTGTTGGAAATCACGGACGCCATGTCCTCCGGGCTAAAGAGGAGGGAGACCGTCCCACGTGTTATCAGCGTTCAGTTCAAAAGCCAGCATCTCTGATGGTATGGGGGTGCATAAGTGCATACGGTATGGGCAGCTTGCATGTTTTGGAAGGCACTATGAATGCTGAAAGGTATATAAAGGTTTTAGAGCAATATATGCTCCCCTCCAGACGACGTCTATTTCAGGGATAGCTTTGTGTATTTCAGCAGGACAATGCAAAACCACATACAGCAGCTATTACAACAGCATGGCTTCATAGTAGAAGAGTCCGGGTGCTGAATTGGCCTGCCTGCAGTCCAGATCTTTCACCTATAGAGAACATTTGGGGCATCATTAAATGAAAAAATATGTCAAAGACGACCACAAACTCTTCAGCAGCTGGAAACTTATATCAGGCAAGAATGGGTCCAAATTACAACAACAAAACTCCAGAAACTCATAACCTCGATGCCCAGACGTCTTCAAACTGTTTTGAAAAGAAGAGGAGATGCTATACCATGGTAAACATGCCCCCGTCTCAGCTATTTTGAGACCTGTAGCAGGCATCAAATTTGAAATGAGCTCATTTTGTGCATAAAATTGTAAAATTTCTCAGTTTAAACATTTGTTATGTTATCTATGTTCTATTGTGAATAAAGTATTGGCTCATGCAATTTGAAATTCTTTTAGTTTTCATTTTATTCAAATTTAAAAAACGTTCCAACATTTCTGGAATTCAGATTGTATGTTCCTGCTGCACAATTGGTAGAGCATGGTGCTAGCAACACCAAGGTAATGGGTTCCAAGGATCCACAGTAGCTTTGGCATCTGTATTCTGTTGCTATGACCCGTCATTATTGTCCAAGTGGAAAAATGTGATGTCGCTGCCAGATCTCGATGACCAAAAATCACATTGTATATGATGCAAAACTAACTAAACTGAATATTTTATTTTGTATGTGTTGTGTAAGCATGTGGGAAGACACTGCCACCTTATGGCTATTCCTGACAACAGCCCTACTTTTAAATTGACACCATTGTGTTTCTTATTTGTCATCTCTGATAAATGAATAAACTAGATAGCATAGTCATCCAAAGTTGTAAGGACAAAAAAAAACACTAAGCACTTTGCTTGGAAATTATTATTATTATTATTATTTGAACTATGAACTATACCCTAAAGTTTTTTATTTTTATTATTATTATTATTATTATTATTCAATGATCAAACTGTTTTGAGGCCATTTTCACTTGCTTTTCCTTTTTTCAATCAATCAATCAATCAATCACGGTGAAAACCATGGTCATGTTGTTCTAATTTGTTCCTTCATTTTAGTAATAATACATTGTGAGAATAATTAAAATGGTCAACAAATTCTTAATTCATGGCCAAATCATAACCTTGTTAAATTTTGTTAGATTATGCTTAATTCAACTTAAATATTCTATATTTCAAATAAATATTATTTTAAAGCATGTTTTAATTACAAAATCTTATTGTCTAACCAAATTTTGTTTTTAAGTAAGTTGATATAAGGTTTTATAGAAGCAACCATGACAAAAAATATTATTTTTTTAAGTTTTTTTTTGTATTATTTACGTTTAACTTTTTTTTTTTTTGCAGTGAACGATAAAGTTGCTGAAAAGTATCTGAAAAATACATAAGTAAATTATGTGTTGTGCCAGCAATTATGTGTTACTATCCACTGCTGTCATTAATAATACAATTCTTATTTCTTAATGATCATAAAATTACGGTTATGTTAGAATAAAAACTAATGATCTCACCAATGAGTGGCACATTCTCTGAAGGAGGCATGCTTTCAGCAACCAGAAGCTGGAAGACGGTAAGGGCTAGTAACACTGTGACCCCTAAAGATACTTTCTCTCCAGAGTCGGCTGGAAGGTAGAAGCCTAGCGGAGCCAAGAAGGAGATCATCATGCAAGGAATGAGCAGATTAAAGATGTAAAAGGAAGCTCTTCTCTTCAGGTGAAGTGTGTATGTGATATCTGGATAGGGGTCTGAGCAGCAGCCATAGAGAATAATGTTCTTCTTTGCAGGCATTCCCTGAACCTCCCACTCTACATTCTCCACAAAGTCAGCCAGATCAGCACTGTCCAGGGCATTATGAAGATCCATCTGGTTGCCGTTGTGGGTCCAAGATCCAAAGGTGAGGCGGCACTGCTGGGCATCAAAAGGGAAGTAAGACACATCCACTTTGCAAGAGCTCTTGGTTATTGCCGGCTGGTCCCACATAATCTGGCCATCATGGCGGATCACCACATTGGTCTCCATAGAGCTGGAGAACTGGTCATCTGCACTGGAAGACATGAAGTGAAAATCAATAAAATCACTAACATAGTCACCAACATTGAAAGATGAAATTTCCTAAAAATGTACTCACTCTCAGACCAGCCAAGACATAGATGAGTTTGTTTCTTCGTCAGAACAGATTTGGAGAAATTTAGCACAAGTAATCCACATGACACCAGTCTATCAAATAAAGTCTTGTGAAATGAAATACTGTCTCAGTGATGGATTTGTTTCTTACAAACACCAGCTTTTCACTTCACAAGATGTTAATTGATGGACCAGAGCGGTTTGTATTACTTGTGTATTATTGTGATGTTTTATCAGCTCCTCATTCTCATGGCACCCATTCACTGCAGAGTATTCATTGGTGAACATTGGTGAATTTATCCAAATCTGTTCTGATTAAGAAATAAAACACTCATCTACATCTTGATTGGCCTGAGGGTGACTAAATTTTCAAGAAATTTTCATTTTGGGGTGACAATTTATGGTTGTTATTTTTTTATATGTGGCCCCCTCCTGTCCTGAATATGTATTTACATTACTTGTCACACACAAAACTGTCCAAAAGCACTGAAGGGTCAGAATCTGAACTTGCTCTATAAATTCATTACTAGTCGTAGCAATGAATATATATATATATATATATACAGGTGCATCTCAATAAATTAGAATGTCATGGAAAAGTTAATTTATTTCAGTAATTCAACTCAAATTGTGAAATTCGTGTATTAAATAAATTCAATGCACACAGACTGAAGTAGTTTAAGTCTTTGGTTCTTTTAATTGTGATGATTTAGACTCACATTTAACAAAAACCCACCAATTCACTATCTCAACAAATTAGAATACTTCATAAGACCAATAAAAAAATCATTTTTAGTGAATTGTTGGCCTTCTGGAAAGTATGTTAATTTACTGCATATGTACTCAATACTTGGTAGGGGCTCCTTTTGCTTTAATTACTACCTCAATTCGGCCTGGCATGGAGTTGATCAGTTTGTGGCACTGCTGAGGTGGTATGGAAGCCCAGGTTTCTTTGATAGAGGCCTTCAGGTCATCTGCATTGTTGGGTCTGGTGTCTCTCATCTTCCTCTTGACAATACCCCATAGATTCTCTATGGGGTTCAGGTCAGGCGAGTTTGCTGGCCAATCAAGCAAAGTAACACCATGGTCATTGAACCAGCTTTTGGTACCTTTGGCAGTGTGGGCAGGTGCCAAGTCCTGCTGGAAAATGAAATCAGCATCTCCATAAAGCTTGTCAGCAGAAGGAAGCATGAAGTGCTCTAAAATTTCCTGGTAGAAGGCTGCGTTGACTGTGGACTTCAGAAAACATAGTGGACCAACACCAGCAGATGACATGGCAGCCCAAATCATCACTGACTGTGGAAACTTCACACTGGACTTCAAGCAACATGGATTCTGTGCCTCTCCACTCTTCCTCCAGACTCTGGGACCTTGATTTCCAAATGAAATGCAAAATTTACTTTCATCTGAAAAGAGGACTTTGGACCACTGAGCAACAGACCAGTTCTTTTTCTCCACAGCCCAGGTAAGACGCTTCTGACGTTGTCTCTGGTTCAGAAGTGGCTTGGTAGTCCTTTTCCTGAAGACGTCTGAGCGTGGTGACTCTTGATGCACTGACTCCAGCTTCAGTCCACTCCTTGTGAAGCTCTCACAAGTGTTTGAATCAGCTTTGCTTGACAGTATTCTCAAGCTTGCAGTCATCCCTGTTGCTTTTGCACCTTTTCCTACCCAAATTCTTCCTTCCAGTCAACTTTGCATTTAATATGCTTTGATACAGCACTCTGTAAACAGCCACACCTTTCAGTAATGACCCTCTGTGACTTACCCTCTTTGTGGAGGGCGTCAATGTTCGTCTTCTGGATCATTGCCAAGTCAGCAGTCTTCTCCATTATTGTGGTTTCAAAGAACAAGAGATACCCGGAATTTATACTGTAGGGATGGTCATTAATTGAAACTCAAATGTAAATATTCTAATATTTTGAGATACTGATTTTTGACTTTCATGAGCTGTAAGCTCTAATCATCAAAATTAAAACAAAAAAACTTTTGAAATGTTTTACTTTACATGCAATGAATCTAAAATATATGAAAGTTTCATTTTTTGAAATAACTTACAAGAAAAAAATGAACTTTTTCACGACATTCTAATTTATTGAGATGCACCTGTAGATAGATAGATAGATAGATAGATAGATAGATAGATAGATTATGATTAACACAGAGAATGTATCACATTTTTATTACTTGTTTGCTATTAAATTAACTGATAACATTGCAATCAAGGTTGTTATGAGAAGAAGAAAAAGCAATTTGACTGGACCCTCCCATGAACAAGCAGTTGATGAGAATGTACAGCCTGTGTCCTTGGCAACAAGAAACTGATGGGCAGGACATGACATTCAATTGGTGGCTGAATCGATGAAACCCAATACCAATCCGACCTACTTGTTATATAGGACAATATCGGGTCTCCATACATAACTACTAGGTATACGGATGGTATCAAGCCCATCGTAGTCTGTCTTATTCCAGGTGAGGTAGGCATCAAACCACACCTGACGAATCCACAAGTATGTTGTGAGGATCTGGTTTCTTTCATCCTAGGAAAAAAAAGTTGGATTTAAGAACCCATATTAATAAATATATTCCAGTCAGCGAAATAAACATTAAAATCACTGAACAGTAAAAAATTTAAATAAAAAATAAATAGTTGAACTGTTAGTTGATATGACACAGATTTTGTCAGGAATTGACTGAAAAATAGATTGAAATGCAAATCATACAGACAATAGTTGAATGATGAACATGCTTTCAGTTTATGAATTACAAAGCATTTTAATATTTTTTGTCAGGCATGTTAAAAGCATCTATGTATTTTAACTGTCTATAGATTGTATAAAGACAAAAAGTCTCATTAAAAGTCTGAATGTCTTGAGTTAATTAGCATAATATTTTAGTTTAGTTCAGGTTCATTCAGAAATTGAAGACATTTGTTTACAAAAATGTTTTAAAAATAGTTTTTTTTTTTTTTTTTTTTTTTTTTAAATAGCAATTAAGATGTATACAAGGTGTAAGGAAAATACCGACTTGATGATTGTACAAGGTGGCATTTTAAAACCATTAAATCAAAATATTAAAAAAAATATTTTTTGGGGGAAAAATGTATGGAATATAATTACAATATTACAATATAAATGTAATTACAATATAATTACAAAAATTACACTTCTTAGCATGCATGTGTTTTAAGATATTTAAGGCAAGACACTACATGCAAAACCATAGTTTTTTTCATGCGCTGGTCAATTTTGAGATTTGGGGTTAATACGCTTCAGTCTTCTTTTAGACTAGTGGAAATAAAATTTAAGAAATAAAATATATAAATTGATAAATTAAATATATAAAATTAGCATATTTAAACATATATCAGAAAATGTGTAAAGCTAAACCGTTAAAGCACTGTAATTAATCAGCTGGGGAATACATGGTGATATGGTAACAAATTTCCATCTCAGAGTCTTGCCTAAGACATTACAGCACAATTCAAAACAGTAAAGCTAGGGCAAAGCAGCTAAATGAGCCCAAAAATCCTCAGAGAGAATGAGACTGAGAAAGAATGTGTGATTGACTGTGAGTCATTACCATGTCAATGATCTGGGAGAGAGTGATCTGCAAGGTGACATTAATGATGTTGTCCGTGTCCTCCACAGGCCTCAGTGCATTGGTGTAATTCACAAATAAATCATTCAGCAGCTTGAATGCATATCTCCCCTGGGCACACAAACAGACTGTCGAAAAGGAAGAGGAAAATGAGAGAGTGGATTTACATTTGACTGATATTTGTTTTATTTACATTGATTAATCAATTAAGACACAAAGTCAAGTGGCGATTACTTGAGTATTCTGAGTAAAACTGCTATTCTCATGTCCTTAATGAGCTTGGTGGCTTGTGGTGGAATAGATTAGTGAGAGTCCAGAGCTGATGAAAAATGAGCACCTGAGGCATTTGTTCATTTTTCTTTGGCAATAAGCCCATCAGATATTCAGCACTCTATAGACTTAGTAATGGTTACCCTCTCAAAAATAATAATTATGAACAATTTCAGTCAAACCACAAACAATTATCTTTGTTTGATATAGAAGTGAAAATATTTGCTTTTCTGATTTCTCAAATCCACTGAATATTTATGAAAATTGGATTTGCTACACACATTTTCCTTCTAGAAAAACAATTACATTTTCAATAAAAATGATATAAAAGTGTGCAAGCACAAATACTTGCTCACTTTTTAGTAACCAGTTGGATGTTAAAGGAATATTCAGAAACAAAAAAAATAATTATTTCTTCCAGTAAAAAAAAGTCTTGTCTGCGGGAGAGAAAAATGCACAGATAGCACTGTTTATAAGTCCTACAAAAAAAAATTGCTACACACATTTTCCTTCTTTATAAATGGGGAAAAACAATTACATTTTCAATAAAATTATTCAGGATATAAAAGTGTGCAATCCAGCACAAGCAGCCTTGACTTGCTCATTTTCTTTTTAGTAACCAGTTGGATGTTAAAGGAATCAGAAGTTCAGAAACAAAAAATAATAATTATTTCTTCATATTAAATGTATTAAAGGAGTAATGGAATATAATTTACAGTAAAAAAAGTAGTCTTGTCTGAATCGGGAGAGAAAAATGCACAGATCAAGTGCGCACTGTTTATAAGTCGTACAACAGTTCAGAAAATGTATATATTTAAACAAATTTGTTTTTTTCTCAAAAGTAAGCATAATTACAAATGGATACTACAACAGTTCAATAAACAAGAAGAAAGAGACTTACGTTTTAGAACATGTTTTTGCTCTATTTCTAAAAACAAAAATCATTCCAAACAAAGCCACAGCATTGTTTTGCGTCTCTGCAACATTACAGTGTTTCTTCTGAATTTCACTGTTTAAATGAGTTCAATCGAATCATTTTTTATGAAGCTTTATGTTTTGTTTAAAATATCAAAACCTGTCAGCGCATTTTGGCTAGAACCCAGAGATATAATTTTTGTCAAAGCAAACTTTTGACTCATCCATGTTAAAAAGTAAAGGCTAAAAGTTTAACATTTTATAAAACTTTTTGTTTTTGTGAAAACTTTTATCTGATGTAAATTATTCTTTTTACAAACAGTTTAATATGATACAAATTTTCATATGGTATTAATTTTATTCACAGGATGAAAAGGTTAATTGCTTAAAAATGAAAATGTCAGTGATTGTCCCTTTTTTGGTTTTGCCCATATATTTGTGGATTAAAAGACCTACACTATTTAAAGAGTGTAATTAATTGCTAATTAAAATAATTTTTATCAGCTGTATAACACACATTTGAACATTTTATTTTTTATTTCATTATTTTGGTGTCAAGATTGCTGATTGCATTTTCTCTGGATGTAATGCTAAATTTTTTTCAGATGAAACAAACTTTATTTTGGAGGGCCTAAGGGTGAGTAAATTGTAAACAAATTTTCTTTTTGGATGAACTTTTTTTTTATATTTTTTTACTGTAGTTCCAAGTTATAAACTCTGTTTTGTGTACTCTGTGTATCGGATTTGGCTGCCAGCTCAGGGCAGCCTCATGTCTCAGTTATGATGAATGAGAGTGCTGCTAACGGACTTTACCAACAAGTGCCAGAAACAGGAGAGCTACAATAACCTTTCAAACTGCTGCCCATATATTTAGTTGAACTACGGCCACACCGAGTGCAGCAGGGGAACTCTAGTGAACAAAGCATGTTTACTCAATTACTCTCTCCTGTTCCCTGAGGATGAGTGTGGTCAGCGCTTTCACCAGCAAATCAATTCACCCCAAGTGCCAGACAAAATAGCGCTCTAATGAAAGATAAAAATGGAGGCTGTGGTGTGAAAAGGATGCGTGAGATCCAGCTGGCAGCCCTACTGTCCTGCAGCATGAACTGAGCAAGTGTGCAGAAAGTATCAAATTCTTGTAATCAAAAACACTTGTATTAAAGATGCTTGTTTAGACATAAAGCAATAATGCATATGGAATTTTTGGGTCAAATATAGTTACTATTTGGGCAGCTTCCACACATAAAAAAATAAACTTTTAAGATAGTAAATTTAATAAGTACATTTATTATACTTTTCTTTAAAAAGTGTGGGGGGGGGGGGGGGGGGAAAGAAAGAAAGAAAGAAAGAAAGAAAGAAAGAAAGAAAGAAAGAAAGAAAGAAAGAAAGAAAAAAAGAAAGTTTCCTATATGTGTAGACATGAAAATAGGCAAAATTGCTCAATGTCACCAGTATACACACAAACCACTCACAGGATTTCCATTGCTGCATAATTAATAATGATTGGGGGGGGGGACACACTCCTGGTCTACATGCCTCTATTGTATTGTAAACACTAATTATTTATCAGTGAGTCAACCCCCTTGAACAACATATCAGGTTGATGGGAATATAACACAAATTGCATCTGTTCACTGTTGCCAGGTTGAAACCACAGATGTTCCAGATTAGTGCGGGACATGTCCATCTCAGAATCTCCTGGAGGGACGTTCATGTGTAAACTGATGCTTAATTTAGAATCTTTATCAAGTGTAGTATTTAAAAATTCACATTAATATATCTACCAAATACCAAACAAACACACCAAAACATACAAAAGCTTAATTACCAACAACATATTTGCAATATATATAAAAAACAATAATAAGAAACACATATATCCAGTATAAGGAATGTAAAACATTAATGCCAGTTCTATAAATAAATTTAATTTTGATCTTGTTCAAATTAAGGTAGTCGAGATATACATACGAAAAACAGGCTACGCTGGATTCCTGAATAAAATCATTCATTAAAGTGAGCGCAGTCTTACCTGGAATAAAACCAGTGGTGGTAATCAAATGAAGAGAAGCCAAAATGACACGTGGATTCATTTTGTGGCGTGAAAGAGGAATAAAATCTTTTCTGTGATTTCATAGAGGCAGATGCAGCATTTCTCAGGTATTCCCATAGTTCAGTACCGTAGTTATGAGGCAGCTCAAGATCCATGCGCAACTCGCGAGGCTTGAGAAGTGTCGCGTGCTAGTTACAGTAAGTGATGACGAAGAGTGTAAGGACTAGATATAGAGTTCTGTTACTCGAGCTCGAGAGAAAGATGTGTCGTATGGTAAAGTGAAAGATTTTTTTTTCTTTTCTTTTCACTTAGGTTATGCTGACATAATTTATGAAAAACATTTCATTCACACACAAAGTTCTGGACCTCACTCTATATCTATATAAACAGAATATATATACACAGATTTTAATTAAATGAAAATTATTTTATTCATAGTTTTATAAAAGAATTAAGCACATTCATGCACAGCAATAATCTGACAGCCATTCAAAGAATCTTAATTACCTGAAACATAATCTGTTTAATGTTTACAATGTTTATAGAAAATAAACATTACAGGAGACAAGCACATTACTAGTGGCTGAAGCATTTGTAGCACTAAAAAAAAAAAAAACCTGAGAGGATGAAGGGTTCACATAATGCTGTAATGTAACTACATCAGCGAAACACTATCCTAGTCAGAAGAGATGTCAGGCTGACTTTGATTAAAGATCAGAGAATCACCAGTCACTTTAGAAACCTCAAAATTGATTTCTATCAACTTCTTTGATCAATAGAATTGAATTTATTTCGTTTTACATTAGGCAAACCTTTAACAATAAGGTATTTCAAATTAACATGTCGAAAACCCTACAAAAATAGATGCCCAAACTTTTACATTTTTGAATGTTACCTTATATTTTGGTGTCAAGAGAGATTAATTTTAAATAACAAATGGTTAACCTCCTCGAAAAATACCAATCCTTATTACAAGCCAGATTGAGCAACCTTTATCATTTACACCCAGAGAAGCACGCTTGCAAACTTATAGACTAAGGCAGTCCATGGGAACAATAAAAATACTGTACTTACAAAAGGTATACACACAGTTACACTAAGATTTAAAAACACTGTGACTGAAAAAGAACAGTCCAAAGAAAATGTTTACATTTTTAAGTCTTTATGAATTGTTTGGTGGCCAGAGTACACTGTAGGCTCTAAACACACAACACAATATTATATTTTATCTTTGAATGGACCAGATGATAGATCACAATGTAACTTTAACTTAATAGACAAATGTAAAAGTTCTCAAATCTGGCATTTTCCCTCCGAGTATCTCGGTAAGAGTAAATCAACGGGTGTATTCAAAGAGATACTTTAATTATTCAAGACTCTCACATTCATTTCTATAACTACAATACAGGATTTGAAAGGGGGGAAAAAGCTCCTACACAAACACACAAGGGAATGCTTTATTCACACGTATTGTGCCTAAATATGCATCGAAAGTTCAACCACGGCCTGAAACAGCCATATAATTGGAGTGCTGAAGGTTAACCCGATCAAGACTCGTGTTATTTCTGCAGATCTGATTGAGAAATTTTATCTTGATATTCAGTGACTGATAACATACTCTTGCAGGTATAATTGAGTAAGGCTGCGGAGTTCCTCTAAAGCATAGTCCTCCGGCATGGGTAGACGTCCAATGTGTGGCGCAAGCTGGCAAAGAGGGATGTGTCGGGGATCTGGGGTGCCTTCACCACCTTGCTGGAGACTCAAGACCACCCGAAGGATGTTAGCCACACGTTTGGCCATCTCTATAAGGCAAGAGAGATGCAGGGTTAATGTTAATCAAATGAGGTTTCAAACTTGAGGCACTGAGAAACATAATATCTAGCCAGTTCCATAAACTAACCAGGAAAGCAGTTGAAATTAACTTAACAGCAACATTATTGCAGTATAAAGTTCCCACAAAACACAGCAAATGATTTTCAGACCTGATTGTGCAAGTCGGTCTTTAGCTTTGGAGCAGGGGAGGCGCTCTATTCTACTGCAGAGAGAGGTCACCTCTGTATGCAGTCGCTCCAGCTCATAACCTGGGCTTTCCGTCTAGAGATAAAAGTAGAAGACAATCACATTAGTAGTTTCTTAAACTTTTGTTCTAGTTTAACATACTATCCTGAGCAGCAAGAATACCTGTTGGATGTCATGCAGCGTCTGAATGACATGGATGTAATCAAGGTAGACTCGTCCAGACGTGTCCCAGTCCTGAATCTTAACACTGCGCTCTGGCACTGCTAACCCCTCTAGGAATTCCAGAAGGTACTTATGATTATCGTTAATGATGCAGTCTGAGGAAAAAAGACAATGATGGAATTAGTAGTTAGTACATACATAAAATTTCATACAGAATTCATCAGAAGCTACTAAAAAAAATTAGTGTTCAATCAGAAAATACAAATTTAAATATTTCCTTTGACAAAATCTACAAAAAAGTATACAGTATAATTTTCAATTTGGGAACCAAATTTAGTTACAACACAAACTCTAAAACATAGCTAGAAAATGCTTAAATCATGCAGTTTCAGTCAGATTTACTGAATATAAAGTGCTGTTCGAGTTTAACAATTGGCAAGTAGTTACTTTTGTTTCATAAAAGCCTATACTTCAAATTGTTATATATTACAGTGCATTTTACAGTTGTTTTCCACATGGCTCAAGTGTCCGATACAGCAAAGAAAGGCCCAGTGGTGAAACCACTTGCAGTTCTGCTTATGTGTACAACATAAATGTGTTGTTTAAAACTGCATGGGCAGCAAAATGTGTAGCTTGCATTGCTGCAGACGTGACGTTTTTTGAGAGGCATGTTTGTGTGCTTTTGGTTTATTCAAACCTGAGGCCAGGTGCTGGATGACAAGCCGATGGCAGTGATTCCAATGGCCGGCCTTGTAAAGGTGCAAAGCCTCACTACGTTTGTCTCCCTCTCTACAAGCACGGATGGCCTTGGCCTGATGGATCCACTGGATGGGGATCAGCAACTTTTCTGTGAGAAACTGCTCTTTCTCCATTGACTCTTCCGTCTCCTCAAGGGAGCAATGCAAGTTGAGCATCTCTCTCACTGCACTCTCTCTACGCCTGCAAGCAGTTACAAAAAAATGGAAATCATCTCATGTACAATCACTCAACTCATCCCGATCCTATCAAACCGATCAAGGACTAAATGAGCACACTGAACAGAGCAGACACTTACCCAGAGTCAGGTATGTGCAGCAGCACGAAGATTGCCATCTCCCATAATCCCGCACTCTCCAGCTGGGCAGCATAGCTGGAATGCAGCAAGCCCTGGCATGAGGTTGACAGGTGGTTGTAGTTAAGAGCCTGCAATACGTTCCACAGGTGCCAGCTCAGCCGGTAGTCCAGATGATCAGCAGTTACTGTGCTGGGATCAAGTAGCTGTTGTAGGCTATAATGCCTAAAGAGAGGAAAAGATGATCAAATCTGCCTGCATAAATACACAGCACATGGTGGACACCATCATTAATTAAACATCAGGAAAGAAAGAGGACACTATTACAAACCTGTCACTGTAAAGTTTGAGCAGGTGGAAGCAGATGTCATAGAGTGGCTTTTTGGATTCAGTCTCATCCATCTCTTCATCCAAACCCAACAACTCGAGTTCATCTACGTAAGGAGGTAAAGGAGGGCAAGCATACCTTTTCACTTCCTCTGAACCCTGAAACACAAACAAATGCAGTTAATACAGCATTTTAAAATATATAATTACACAGTTGATCAAGAATCTCTCAACAAGGTGGTGAAGAAATGACGGATTTGCTATTGCTATGGTACATAATTCTATTAGAACTAATTCCAATTCTTCAAATACACTTTCTTACTGCATCGACATTAAACAAAAGTCACTGACACATTAAACTTGTAACATTAAAGGCTTTTTCACACTGAACGTGAAAATTCAACGCGATGATGCTTTTGAATCGAAACAATAGATCCCTATGGGGCTATTCACACCAGGTGGCAGGCACGATCATTCGCAACACGAAAAAGCGAGGATTTTTTTTTTCATCCTGTGTGTCAATTCCCCCCCCCGTCGCTCTACGATGAAACGGGCCGTCCAGTTAGATTCGAGATTAGATCATGTGCCGGAGCAGCTGCTGTTGCACAAAAGGCTGAGAACGGTGACGCCGTTTCGAAAACCGAAGAAGAGCATCCCGAGAGAGAAGAGAGTATGAATGCGGAGTTCTTGTTATCATTGGTATTTGAGAACAGATTTATTCTCACATGTTATTTATACATAATATCATTTCTATTAATTCTCCACTGAATTATGTGATCTGAAAAGCACTGTCCATTTTCTTCCACATGCATGAGTGTTATAGGAGTCAGAGCGCGATCATTCTAGACCCGTCAATCAAGTATCTCCTGCCCTTCCGTATGGGGAAAAAAAATAAAAAAAATGGAGAACAATATTTTTCTACTCATGAAATATGAAAGCAAATAGACATAGGATTATGATGTATGCATAAAATACATATAATCATAATGGTATTTTTATAACAATAAAGGATGTTTATGACAAATGATAAGCAGGTGTAGTGTTCATTCCATTATAAAATACACAGAGTGCATGTCTGCCAAAATCAATTACAGATCACAATCAGAAGTTATTACAAGCATTCAATGATGTTTAAAGTGGACTTTAAGCAAAAACATTAACCACATCAATTTTCAAGTGTAGTTCGATGCTAATTGTACCTCTAATGGGCTTTTCACACTTGAAATTGTTAACCCTGGGTCATCCTAAACCCCGGATAAGCGGAATCCTGGGTTATCTAATCACGTTTCACACTGCTCATACTATACCTGGGGTTAACTGTTAACCCTGGGTATTCATTAACAGACGTTTCACACTGTACATTCCTAAACCCCGGGCTAACGTTCTTATTTGCATATTTGCGGTGTCACTGTCACTGATTGGATGAACAGCAGGCAACCTGTTTACACGGCATTTCCCGCGTCTTGCCAGTTAAAAACAATGTCTCCGCTTATGTCTTTAGATCAGCGAAGATTGAGGAACAGCTGATAATAGCTGTACAGGCAGGGATAGCCATTTTTAAATAAATTTAGTAGCAGAGCTACTGCAAGTGATTTAGTGCTGGAAATCCATTTATCCTTTGTTACGTTAGTGTTTACTTGTACAGTAGCATAAGAATAATACCGTCTCCTATTCACTCCAGTTCACAGGCTTTCCGTCTTTTGATTTCTTCTCACCGGCTGCAGTTTACACGACGCGCGTGTCCTGTTACTGACATGACATGAGCCTCACTGCTCAATTTTTGATTGGCTGTCTGTTGTTGCCAAGTGTCCAGCAGCAACAAGCAAACACCGCTCGTTTCACACTGAACAAACTTAGCACCGCAATGCGGGGTTAACACCACAAATGCGGTGCTAACCCTGCTTCGGAGCAGGGTTTCATAACCCCGGGTAAAATGCGGTGCTAACACCGCTTTCAAATTACAGGTGTGAAACGTGTCTTTACCCGGGGTTAAAAGCGGTGTTTAGAACGACGATAACCCGGGGTTAAGCGCAGTGTGAAAAGCCCTTAATTATATTTTAAGATGTATTCTTGTAAGCATTATAGATAGTTTGTGTTTCTGGTGTGGAACCAAACTATATTTATCTTAATTTAATGCCGTTGAGCAGCAGACAATGTTAAATCGATATATGTAAGAGATACACATCATAGGAAAAATGCATTCTTGGTCAGCGCCACCTAACTTTAGCGTGCAGGTATGATTAACAGAAGGTGATCACTTATTTCACGCTCTGTGTGAAAGCACCGTTCGTTGGTGATTCGCATCGCACTCAGTGTAAAACGGCCTTAACACTTAAAGTTTTTGATGATAAAAAAAAAAAAAAAAAAAAAAACTTTTATTCAGCAAGAATGCATTAAATTGATCAAAAGTGATAGAAATGTTTTGTAACAAACATCTTTACTGTTTCAAATAAATGCTGTTCTTTTGAACAACTTTTCCAATATTGACAAAACAAACATTTCTTTAGCTTCAAATCAGCATATTAGAATGGTTTCTGAAGGATCATAAACACTGAAGCCTCGAGTAAAAGCTGCTGAAAATAGCAGCTTGCATTACATTTTTATAATTACATTTCAAAATATATTAAAATAAAAAACAGCTTTTTATTGTAATATTTCACAGTGTTACAGCATTTTTGATCAAATAAATGTAACCTTGGTGAGTATAAGTTAATTCATACAAAATCTCTTACAAATCTTAAATTTAAAAATTCTTGCCCTCATTATGAAATTTTATAATTTTGTCAAAGAAACTAATATAGTTTTTCAAAAACACCAACAACAAAAAAACCTAAAGTGTGATGTGAGGTACCTTAAACGCAGATTCATATTTGGTGAGTGCATCAGCTACAGATGCAGTGGGAGGCAGCATGTACCACAGGTGGACAGCAACACACCGCTTCCAATCAAGCTCGGAGCACACGTTTATACAACTGTCTGTTGACTGCCACACCTTTATCACCAAAAAAATAAACAATTACAAATCATAAATAGTAAATACCAAAAACACGCATCTAGATTTAATGGTATACTTACTGGTTTTCCTGCAAGCAAAGCAAATATTCGCAGCCTTTCCTCCTCTATGAAGGAGTCGCTCTGCATGCTGTTCCAGTCACTGAGCTGCAGAGCCAATAGATCTCTACAAAACTGAGAGCCAACAGCCTGAGACAGCAACAGAGCAAGACGATGGTCCCCTACAAACAAACATCATCTTTATTAGAACCACTAAAGTTATTGTACAGCATGCAGCTTGACATTAAGCATTCAGGAGCAAAAAATGTGCACACTCACCACTCTTCTGGGACAATTTGCAGGCCATGCTTATGCAGTGGCCGGTAAGGTAACTGAATATGGCCTCAGCATGGCTGCGCTGAAGGGCTCGGCCCACCTCCTCCTCAATGCACTCAGCCGCACACTCAGAGAGCCAATGCGAGAAGCTCCTTCGCCTTTCAAGCTGCTGCTGGTAGTCTGAGTATTGCTCAGTCTCCACATCCCGCTCACCCAGACGACCCCAAAGAGCAGCACACAAGGTCCAAACTTGGCGCCAATGGGCCAGACAAGCTAATGTGGAAAATAAAACTGATTTAATATATAATATGCATATTCATTTTTAAATTTAATTTTAAAATTATTTAACATCCATTAAGAATTGTATCAATACAAAAACACAACTGTCTAAAGGTTTAAGGTTGGTAAGATTTAAAAAGTGAATAGAAAGTTAAAAAGAACAGTATTTATAAGAAATTGAACTGTTCTGTAGCACTGTAACTTGACTTTGACTTTGCTGTCACTTGCTAAATATAAGAAAAAATGTTATGGTCCCCATTGACTTCCATAATATTTTTTTCCATACTATGAGAGTCATTGGGTTCCAATAACTGCTTGGTTAACTATAATCTTCAAAATATCAAGGTTTGGAACAATTTGAGAGCGAGTAAATTATAGATTTATAAAAAGAAAACACTGCATACCATCCCCTCCTCCTACATCTTTGTTGACTTCCACAATCCACTCTGCATAACCATGCAGAGCATCCACTCCTTTTGTTGGCTGGATGAAGGGACAGTAGTCCTCTGTGTTGATTGTGCTGTGCTTTAGACCGATCTCCAGTGGTCTGAGATACAGAGCAAGGCTCTCTGCTGTCTGTTTGGGCTCCAGGCCGACCACCTGCTCCATACGCACTTTAAATGGACTTTCAGTTATCCTAGTATAATGCAACAATAGGAAAAATTAATGAAAATTCTGCTGCACTTTAGTTGTGCGTTGTTTGCACTGACAAACTATGGAGAAACTAAAAACTTACGGTTTGCTTTTGGTAGGTTTGGGTAGGAAGCCAAATCCCATGATCTCGGCTGACTGCTCCTTCATTGCCTCTGTGACACTAAGTTGATCTCCATAGTGCACCAGTGTCCAATTGGGACCCCAGCCCACTCTGAAAGATCGCCCTCTGAACAAAGCAGCGTCCATCAGCAGACGGCCTTTTCCTAGAGTTATGGAGCTCTCCAGAGGTACTGGCCCCCCTAGCCTGCGGGCCCCCACAGTTCGAAGAGTAGGTTCTGGAGGAGGGGCCTGCAAGAGGAAGGTAGGACCCAACGATGGCCATGGAGATTCTGATGCTAGTGACTTGCTAAGCTTCTGAGGTATTCCACTAAAAGGAGCCTCTGGAAACTGGGAAAAAAGTCCTCCTCCTGAGGTGAACTTGGTTTGTAAAAGGGCTCCAACTGTGATAGAAAAGCCACAATATCAGACATGTTTCAAGAAGTATACTTCCCACAAGTAAATTGCATTACATATATATTAGGCTGGCATACTTGATTGCCGACCAGCTCCAGAAAGCAAAACTTTGGGGGAAGCCACATCCTGTATGAGCTTTGAAGAACCATGCTCTTGAAACAAGTCACATTCATCATCCTCTGCAAAGAGAGAGGCCTTCATAATCTGTATAGAAAACAAATCAACATGAATTAAAACAACAGAACATGACTCGTTTCTAATCTATGACTTTATTACACACAGGCTACCTGTAAGGTATGAGGGTTGATGCCCATTGAGGAAGCAATCTGACTCGATGCAGACACTGGCTCGTGCTCAGCAGGAGTCTCAGATCTCAGCTTCTCCTCCAAAGTTCTCGCACCATCCTCCTCACCCAAAACACTGTCTGCCAGGTGTTCTTGAGTAATGTCAGCCATGTCACTGTCCAACTCCGACACACGGCTGAGCAGCTCAAGAACTGCTGTACTCTACACACATGGATACAAAGAGATCAAGTCAAGTCGTCGCTCTTGATCCAAGTGCAGAGTACAGTTAAAACTGATTTTTCATCCCTATCAGACCTCATAGACATCAAGGTTGTAGTTGCTGCCTATTCATAACATTGCTATGAAAGCATTGTGTAGCCATGAAACGTCCTGACACAAACATTTTCTTTATTGTACCTTTATTAGTCAATAAAATACATAAAATCAAAACAAATTCACACATTGCCACTCATACATTTTTCACTGCTATACTTCCAACTAAATCAATCTGAAACCCCACAAGCTCATATTTGTAAAATATCAGACAGACTTTTAATTACTGCATGTAATGTCATTTAAAATCACCTGTTAAAAGTAAATCTAAAATACAAATGGTCAAACAAACTTTGCTTGTGTTTCACAAATTTTATGACATACAAAAATACTTCATATTTTGGCAAAGATAAAAGAACCCAAGCATAATGCTCGGCTGCATTTTATTCCACTCAAAACACATTCAGAATTACCACTGTATTATCATTCTGTCTAAACAAAGCAATATTTTCATTAAAGAAAATGCTGTAACAATTTTCCACTGAAAATAAAAAGTCTAGTCTTAACATTTAAAGCACCTGCTAATCTCAACTGCAAAGAAGAACAGTCAGCTGTACAAGCTATAAATTAAATAAAAGGCAATTCCCTTTGTTATATGAACCTTCTCTGTAAACTCTTAATATTTAAAACGTGTGCACAGCATTTCAATAATTTCCGATCTCTTGGCATCACAAATGAAAGGCATTTGAACCACTAAATCGCTTTGCCCTCTCCCCGCTGCTAGTGTTGATCGGGACTGCGGGGAGCACAGCAGGTATAAGTGAACTTGAGTGGCCCCGGAGACCAATGTGTGTCAGACCCAGTGTGTTCCTCAGTCTACCTGAGCCTGTGGCGCCATCTGCTGCTGGGTCAGTGGAAGCTGTGGGATCCCAGGTGGAACACCAGTCTTCAGCTTCTTCAGGTCAAGCTTTGCCGGGGGGACTTCCTCTTCTTCATCAGATTCCTGGAGTCCGTACTTTGAGAAGTGGGCCACCTGTAGAGGAGATTTTGGTTACATTTTCAATATTTATACATGACAACAGCTAACTTAATGCAATTCAAGATCAGTCAGAAAATAAAATGTGGATTGAAAATAGAGCAGTAAATGGAATGTGGAGTAGACGCTCTCATACCTCAAAGACCCAGGAGCCAGTTTCAAGTCGGTATTCCAAGAAGCGGGCGCCCTGTTTACGCGAGGCTGCCTCAAGCCGGCCCTCGTAGTTCATCTCAGTCAGCCTCTCTGGACTCTTAATCTGAAAGCATGTTGTCTTGTCATTGGGCCACACACCATCTAGAGTCACCTCAGCACGTCTGCGTGTTACAAGAAACAAAATACATTGGAAGAACAAAGAGAAACTCAGTTTTAAAGAGTGACCAAAGTGGTTGAGGAAGAGGCAAAAGCGATCCATGTACATTACCTGTTTAGTCCCTCTCCAACTGGGGGCTTGTCTTTGTCATCAGGGTACACAATTATCTCCTTACGCCTGAAGTGCACAATCTCATCCAGGTTCATGTTGGTAAGATTCACCTCACCAGAGAAGAAAACTGATCCATAGCCTGCAAAAAACAAAACACACTGCTGTTATTCTCCACTCATGTGCTACTAACAGTAGTCAACATTTGAAGTGGATCAAAAAGATCAAAGTTGTCTTAAGACAAGAACACATTTTTTGATGAAAGGTTTTGATCCACTTCAAATGTTGACTAGTGTAGATCATCATTTGTTCTTGGTGCACGGTGGTGCTTCATGCAATACTTTTACCTTTCCTGCCGACAGTGAAGTTCTCCATAATACACTCCCCATTCTCATTCAACATCCTGCCCAGCTCTTCCATTGATGGGATGGTGTAGTAGCCCACACGGCTTAGAACTATACCTGAGAGAGAACAGAAATAGCACCGAATAAGATTTGTAGCCCATCAAGTACAGTGTATGTTTTGAAGAATGTCAACCGAGACAAGCATACCAGCTGGGTGAGGTGATTTCTGAGCCTCCAGCTCCTCATCTCTCTCCTCCTGAATGGAATCCTCTGCTAGAGAGATGTCCTCGCTGCTGGCCTCCAGGCCATTGCGATGACTAGCAGTTCCTCGCATGTTGAACTCAGAGATTGTGTCCTGTAGCAAGGGGCTCGGCTGGGCATGTGGAATTGGTTTGGTGATCGGGTTGGTGTAGAACTTGGAGACCTCCAGATCATCCTCCCCACTTCTCTCCACAGTTATGTCTCTGGTCTCTCCTTCATCCATACTCAGACTGATGTGTGACAGGAAAACATTGAAATATATGGTTGCATCTTTAACTGTAATGGTTGAGAACTAGTGTGAACTTACCTGAGCCCGTTTTGTGGGTATTCTGAAGGGGAGGCCAAGTCATCAGCCTCTCTGTTCACAGAGCTGTTATACAGACTGCTGTTATTCAGATTCTTCAAAACAAGCTTCTTTATGCTCTTCCTAAAAGAAAAACCATGCAGACAGGAACACTTTAGTTAGTGCACTACATCTTGAGCTACATGTTCAATAAGAGTAGCTGGAGTTATGAAGTCAGGTTCTTACCTAGGCATGAAAGCTCCATTGTTAAGAGAGGGTTCATCATCATCAAGTCCATCAAAGAGCTGAGATTTGGAGGAGCCTGAGGAGGACAGAGCTTTGGGACGAACACGGGTGGCAGGACGAGGGGTCAGTTTGTACTGAGTAGGGGTAGTCAGGGCTTTCTGGGCAGCTGGATTTGTGGGCTTCAGACGCTAATGATGGAGAAGATGTTAGCAGTGTATGTACTGTGCTAAATGGTGAAAAAAACAAGTGGTCTTTTATTGAGCCACTAACTAATCTATTCAAATAACCAATATGTGTAAGGACCATGTAAACTGTAAAAAAAAAAATCAAACCTCTTCCTTCTTCTTTGGGTCTGACAATGGATTTCTGAAGAGGGGTGAGTCTCCAAAAGGAGAGTAGGCCAATGCATTGATCTGCTGTTGGAGGACGGCCTGCTGCGCAGCTGATGCATTGGGGTCAGTCAGAGCTGTGAACAAAACATAGTATACCAGTTATATATTTTACAGAACCTCAAAGAGATCTACCTTGCATGAAGTACTCAATTTAACATGACAACAACCAGTTATGGGAATGAAATCATTTATAAAGCATCAGCACTGACCCACAGGCTGTTGAGGAGCACCAAAATTCAGAGTGTTGGCTCCAGTGTTGAAGCCTCCAGTCCCAAAGGTGCCCACTGACCCTAGGGTGGAGCCCAGCTTGTTCTGGTTGTTCCCAAACAATGACGTCTGGCCAGTTCCTACAGCTGAAAATACAGACTAATACTTAGAAACCATGTTTTCATTCTTACAATAAAAAAAATGACAATAAAAATTAGGGGTGCTCCGATTGATCGGGTACCGATCATTAACGGCCGATAATCACATTGGGATGTTTGATCGGCGGTCTCTAAAAAGGCCGATCTCAAAAAAAACGACCTCTAGCTGATACGCGTGTGCCGTGAGAGGTTTGGCATGACATGCAGCAACACTGTCTCAGTCCGGCGCCGGTGAAATAATTATAATGCTGAAGGTGAGGCACAATTCATATTTATTCATTAAATAACATATAAAGTAATTTGAAACTTTGTCAGACAATTTCATAAACAGCCTGTGTGAATCACCACGCACGCTTTCTCTCAAAATGCGCAAATGGCTTCAAATCACATCGCGTCTGCATTATAAGCGAGCTGCACGCTGCATAGTTGACACAGGAATTGTCACTTGCACAATAGAGGCAGTGTCGCATCGTTACTAAAGTTTATAAATAGCTTTTCTTGTTAATTCTTGCCAGTGTTTAACCATTCAGCGCTCGCGCGCTCTCCTGGAGACCGTGCGCTCATGAACACTCGCAGCGCGCGCGTGCACACAAACACACACACACGCATAACGCCAGGTTCACATTACTCCATTTGCAGTGCGTATGGTATGATATTAGACTCGAAATGATTTATAGATGCACGCACAATTATCCATGGACTGCATAAATTTTATGCGTGTATCTTACTAACCACAAACAAATGCCTTTCAATTTGAGTCTGTGGAATTCGGGATTAAATGATTGTGCAGCGATTTATACAAATACAGACATGTTTGTGAATAAAAATGTTATGTTCTGCATTAATATATCATAAATTGCTCATGCAAAAAGGAATCTGTGCATTTGCGGATCAGGTGACACGCGTGCATTTATCGACGTCTTGTTCGAGTCAATCTTGTTCAGTTCATTTGGATTTTGAGACTTCATTTTCGCAGTTTACAACATTTCACGACCCTCATACACAACTACCAATGAACAAAGCCCAGTGCAATTCATTGATTTGAAAAATTCGCAAATGTGCGTCACTACACTGAAACAAATGCTTTTCAATCAGTGTCTGCAGAGTTAAGAATTGCGTTAATGTGCAGAATTTTGTTCAAATAGAGACATATTTGTGAATACAAATGTTATAGTTTGTATTAAAATATCATCAGTTGTGCATGTAGCGATTAAAATGTGCATTTGTGAATCAGGCGACACGCGTGCATTCATTCACATCTCTTCTGAGTCAATTCTATTTGATTCATTTGAGTTTTGAGACTTTCGTTCCGCCCTTTTAGCCTTGTTCAATCCACACACACACAGCTCGCGATCCACACGCAGCTGAGCCTAAGAAAATCAGTGACCACTAGATGGCCCTAGAGACGTGTGTGCAGTCCATTGTGTACAGCAGGGTTCCTCAATAGGCGGCCCGCGGGCCACATCCGGCCCACCAGAGAAAAATGTTTGGCCCGCACTAATTTCAAATAATGTGGCATGAAAATTCAAACGCAGCATCAGAAAGCGACATTAACTTACATCGTGTCTACACCAGACGCGAGCGGAGCGGCGCAACAAAATAAAATATAACTTATTATAATCAGTGATGCCGTCTACACTGGATGCGGCGCAGCGCTGCGCGACAAATCCCGACAGTAAACTGATGACCCGTTCTATTTATGACGTACTGACACAAAGTTCAAATGATTTGCAATGCTTTGTCGTGTCCAGTGTCGATACTATGTGACAGCAAAAACATGGCAAGTGTGAAGTAAAGAAAAGTGGACACGGAAAATAGATGATTCAAATGTGAATGGACTGAACAGTGAGTGAGTGAGTGATACAGTCTTTGTTATGGATGTTGGTTCGCAGTGAGTTCACAGTTTTAACGTAAGTTTGCTTTATTTTCTGAGGTAAATATCTATTGCTGCTTTCACTCTGGCTATAAACCTCACGCAAAATAATATTCAAACTCACATTAGACACTTTTAACATTGAGTAAAGCACATAATCATTACCTGAGAATATCACTGTCATATTTTGTATGTTGTTCCTGCCGCGACGTCGCAGAAAATAAAAAAAACATTTCTAAAATAGAATTCCATGTCGCTTATTGTCACGTGTCGCTGTCGCGGGAGGTTAGGATAAACATTACATGGAAAAAATACTTTTTATCGCATCGCATAGCATCTGGTTGGGACACACGGTGTTACAGTTTGCCCCCCCCCCCCAAAAAAAAATCTAAGTGTAAAAATATTAATGCTGACAGATCGAATAATTGAATTTGCAATTAGGGAAAGTGGAGAGAAGAGATCCAGTCTGGAGATGAGCAGGAACAGTTGATTTGCATGGCAGACATGGAGATCCAGATTTTTTGTTTGTTCATTTGTTTTTAATATTCAACAGGCAAAGTTCTTCTGTATCTAAATGCAAAAATGTTCATAATTGTTTGAATAAAACAGACTTTTCTCGACGCATGTGGCAGGGACTAAGGACCATCTGTGCCTTTGGAAACAAATCCTCCGCGGAGGTGAGTGCAGATCCGTCGCTGGCCGAAGAATTAAACACCTTCTACGGCCGCTTTGATTGCAACGGCAGCAGCGCGGCTCTGCCGATCAGCGCGTCAGGAAGCAGCAGGCAGAGAAGCGAGAATCATGTGATCACCGTGACGGAGGACGAGGTTCGGAGGGCACTAAAGGGAGTGAACATCAGGAAAGCAGCTGGACCTGACGGGATCACAGGCCGGGTTCTGAGATCGTGCGCTGATCAGCTTGCTGGGTTGTTCACTTCTATCTTCAACGAGTCCCTTGCTACCTCTGTAGTTCCCACCTCCTTTAAAAAATCCATCATCATCCCTGTGCCTAAGAACAATAAACCCTCTTGCCTGAATGACTATCGTCCAGTGGCCCTCACATCAATAGTCATGAAGGTTTTTGAGAGACTTGTTAAGAGCCACATTAGCTCCTCCATCCCTGTTACTTTGGACCCTCTTCAGTTTGCCTATCGCTCCAATAGATCAACTGATGATGCCATCTCTCACATTCTCCACTCCTCCCTCACACACATTGACAGCAGCAATGGGAACTATGCAAGACTGCTATTCATAGACTACAGCTCAGCTTTCAACACCATAGTCCCCATCAAGCTGACTTCCAAACTCACAGGCCTTGGCCTAAACACTTCACTCTGCAACTGGATTCAAGATTTCCTCACCGGCAGACCTCAAGTGGTGAAAGTAGGCCAGTTCACCTCAAACTCCATCACCCTGAACGTAGGAGCCCCGCAGGGCTGCGTTCTGAGTCCCCTGCTCTACTCTCTCTACACACATGACTGTGTGTCCTCTCACAGATCCACATCTATTATCAAATTTGCTGATGATACTGTGGTTCTGGGCCTCATTTCCAACAATGATGAGACCGCATACTTGGATGAGGTGGAGAGACTTACATCATGGTGCCAGGACAACTGTCTCTCTCTGAACGTGAGCAAAACTAAAGAGCTGATTGTGGACTTAAGAAAGAGACACCTGCTGCCCTACACTCCTCTTGTGATCAGCGGGACCCCTGTGGAGAGAGTAAGCAGCTTCAAGTACCTCGTTGTAAACATCTCCGAGGACCTGACTTGGACTACACACATCCAAACACAGGTTAAGAAAGCCAGGCAAAGACTGTACCATCTGCGACAGCTGAGGAAATTCAGGGTCTCACCAACAATCCTGAAAACTTTCTATGCAGGGACCATAGAAAGTGTATTGACTCAGTGCATCTCAGTGTGGTATGGAAACAGCTCCAGCCAAGATTGCAAGGCCCTGCAGAGAGTTGTGCGCTTAGCTGAGCGTATCTCTGGGTCTGCTCTCCCCTCTCTGCAGGACATCTACCTCAAACGCTGCAGAAGCAGAGCTGTCAAAATCATCAAGGACTCAAATCACCCTGGAAACTGTCTCTTCACTCTGCTGCCATCTGGTAAGCGCTTCCGCAGCCTGATGGCAAAAACCGAGAGACTTAGGAGGAGTTTCTTCCCCAAGGCCATCAGGCTCCTGAACTCAAACTCAGCCTCTTAACATCATCTGACTTACTTCAAATCACTAATCACACACTCATTACTCTCTACCTCATACTGTCAGTGTCATTTGCTCATTTGCACATTTGCACACAACACTTTCTGTGTCTTGTAACATATCTTATCTTATTTTTATATTTATTTTATTTTTTTGTGATTGGCTGCTTCATGTCAACCATGTTCAACCTGTTTGCACATTCCTCTCTGTACAGTCATGCTTATCTTAATATTTAATTATACAGCATACTGTCATGCACATTCTTTTATATTTTATTCTTTATATCTTATTTTTTATTCATTTTATTTTATGTATACTTCCCTTGTGTTGTATTTTTCAATATTTGCACTGTCCATGGAGCGGACCCGACTCTCATTTCACTGCTGGTTATACAATCTCTGTATAGTCGTGTATGTGACAAATAAAACTTGAAACTTGAAAACTACTGGGGGAAAAAAATCTGAATATTTATCTTGTGACCATCTTGTGACTATTTTAACAAAAGCAACAATAAATAAATAAATAAATAAATAATATAAATATATATATTTTATAGGTCAGTGGCCCTTGGCTTGGTATTATTGGCAGAATTCGGCCCTCGGCGAAAACTAATTGAGGAACCCTGGTGTACAGTTTGATGAATATTACATTGTGTTTTCTTTGTTTCTTTTTGGTTTGGTTGATCTCCTCTGCCCGTATATAATAAAGATGTTTTGTCGAACTTTTTCTAACTTAACTTGTCTTAAGACACAGAATAGCTTATATTAATTTTGCCAAACAATACATTTGTGACGATACCTTGTTTTTTTTTTTGTTTTTTTGTTATTCAGTGGCACGTTGTCAGTTATTCATTGTTTGTATTATTATTATTATTATTATTATTATTATCCATTATAAATAGCCAGTTTTTCTCGAAATACAACAACTTTATATTTGCTCATGTGAAGAAGACCAGGATTTTTTTTTCTTTTTTGCACGGAAAGTACAAAGCCTGGTTTACATAATAAATAATACAGGTGCATCTCAGAAAATTACAATATGGTGAAAAAGTTCATTTTTTCTTGTAACTTATTTCAAAAAGTGAAACTTTCATATATTTTAGATTCATTACATGTAAAGTAAAACACTTCAAAAGTTTTTTTTTATTTTGATGATTAGAGCTTACAGCTAATGAAACTCAAAAATCAGTATCTCAAAATATTATCGGCACGAATCCAAATGTTTCCATATTCACAATGTTGGCAAATTTGAATTTGAATGCTACAAACTATAATGTAAACCAGGCTTTGTACTTTCCGCCAAAAAAAAAAAAATCATGGTCTTCACATGAGCAAATATGTGCTTGGCCCGAGCTCAGGCTGAACGACACGGATTGTAACCACGGGCTATTTTAATTAACCACTATCTAGATTACCACTAGATACTATAGTGTATATATGTTTGGTTGACTGTATTTGGCTGCAACGTTTGCAATGCAGTGCGTGACGCGATCGAACAGCGGAAATATGAGATGGCGAATCACTGTCCTACTTCATCTTTGCAGCCGACACTGACTCAGAAAACAGTTTAGTAATAATAAGTAAATAAAATGTTCTAGCTATTTTTTTCCCCTAGACATTCATTATCATTCCTTTAGCCAGCAGGCTTTATGCATCCGCTTGAGCGCGGACTAGCTTATAAAAGGCTCATTGCAACAGGCTTATAGTTTAAGTTAATATAATAGTTTAATTAATTTAATATAAACGTGTAAATACTATTGGCTTAAATGAGTGACTAATAGTAATAATAATAATAATAATAATATTATGAGGAAGGAATAACTGCCAGCGTGCCATTGAATTAAAAAAAAAAAAAAAAAAAGACAATTATCGTCACAAATTTATTGTTTGGCAAAATTAATATAAGCTATTCTGTGTCTTAAGACAAGTTAAGTTAGAAAAAGTTCGACAAAACATCTTTATTATATACGGGCAGAGGAGTCCGGCCAAACCAAAAAGAAACAAAGAAAACACAATGTAATATTCATCAAACTGTACACAATGGACTGCGCACACGTCTCTAGGGCCATCTAGTGGTCACTGATTTTCTTAGGCTCAGCTGCATGTGGATCGCGAGCTGTGTGTGTGTAGATTGGGCTAAAAGGCTAAAAGGGCGGAACGAAAGTCTCAAAACTCAAATGAATCAAATAGAATCGACTCAGAAGAGATGTGAATGAATGCACGCGTGTCGCCTGATTCACAAATGCACATTTGAATCGCTACATGCACATGATGATACTTTAATACAAACTATAACATTTGTATTCACAAATATGTCTCTATTTGAACAAAATTCTGCACATTAACGCAATTCTTAACTCTGCAGACACTGATTGAAAAGCATTTGTTTCAGTGTAGTGATGCACATTTGCGAATTTTTCAAATCGTGTACACGTTAATGAATTGCACTGGGCTTTGTTCATTGGTAGTTGTGTGTATGAGGGTCGTGAAATGTTGTAAACTGCGAAAATGAAGTCTCAAAATCCAAATGAACCGAACAAGATTGACTCGAACAAGACGTCGATAAATGCACGCATGTCACCTGATCCGCAAATGCACGGATTCCTTTTTGAATGAGCAATTTATGATATATTAATGCAGAACATAACATTTTTATTCGCAAACATGTCTGTATTTGTATAAATCGCTGCCCAATCATTTAATCCCGAATTCCACAGACTCAAATTGAAAGGCATTTGTTTGTGGTTAGTAGGGTTGCACGATACACCGGTACTACGGTAGTATCGCGATACTAAAGCTTAAAAATACCCGCGGTGCCATCGCATTTTTTAAACGGTAGTATCGTCCATAAGGTAGTACCGTAAGATATGTAGTATGCACGGCAGCAACACGGTTTTAAACGTTCAAACGTTGAACATGCATGCCAGCAGAAACATTACAAGTTGATTGCCAAATGTCTTTCTGCTGTGCTCTGTGTAGTATAGTCTGTGTATACACTTTATATGGTATGGAGTGTTTCCCGACGCTTCAGTTCAGTTTGCAATGATAAGTTGCACTTGCACGTCGTTGTTCATGCTGCAGTTTATCAGAAGAAAGGGTCGTGATTCAGACCGTCTGATGTCATTTTAAAAAACAGCAGCTCAAGCATCACTTATTCAACATCATCTTCATCGCAGTTTTATTCAACCATCACGAAGCAATTCCATTCATCAACATGGCGGCTTTGCACTTGGTTCTTATCATATATATATATATATATATATATATATATATATATATATATATATATATATATATATATATATTAATTTATAATGTTATGTTTTAATATACATGCTGCTAACTTGGAAATTTCAAGATATGCGAGCAAAAAATGCTCCTGACAGTTCGGCAATATGACACGAGCAAGAGTGCTGTTTTTGTTTCGTTTCTGTGTTCGAATCCAAATCCGCGTTGTCTCTGAATCACTGAGCCATTCATAAAAACAGTCATTTGATTCACTTCTTAAGGATTCAGCCGTTTTGAAAGAATCGTTTGAATGACTCAGTGATTCAATCACGAACTTCTGCCACCTGCTGGCCGTCTTAAGTTTCCCATCTAAAAGTAGGCATATTACATTATTTTCCAACATATTTCTATGTTCAGAATTTAGTATTTAAAACATTAATCTCATAACTTTATTTATGCAATTATAAATAGTCTAAATGTATAAATGCCACATCTAAATGTCACTTCATGCAGCTTCTGTGCAGTGCTAAGATTTGTTTAGATCATTTCATGGATAACAATAGCCAGTCATTCATTCACATTAATTAAGTATTCAGAGAAAAATATTGTCTGTTTTCATTTACATCTATTTTTTTATGAAATTTTGATTCATTTTGTAGAATTGAATTTTAAATTAACACAATACTGCATGGTATCGTGATACTACTTGGTATCGTGATACTTCAGCTGGTATAGTATCGCAAGACATTTTTATGGTATCGTGACAACCCTAGTGGTTAGTAAGATACACGCATAAAATTTATGCAGTCCATGGATAATTGTGCATGCATCTATAAATCATTTAGAGTCTAATATCATCCCATAGTATGGTGCGTATTTTTCCGCGCTCATGTTAACGGATCAGAGCTTACTGACACGCAGTTGCGGTCCGGTAGTGCGTTCCAGGAGTGGTGCGTCTGCTGCAGAGCAGAGACCGTTTCCGCACCGAGTCTATCTTTGCTGTACTGCACGCACTGAATTAAAGTGACAGCGCATTGTTTGCGGTAGATATGAGCATGGATTGACACGAAAATTTAGTAATTACACTATAAATGCATATAATTAAAGTCTACTGTGTTTCAGAGTCATCACACGTGGCTTTTTGGCTAGGTTTAAAGGAAAAGAGCACTTTTAGATAAAGAAGGCAATAATAGATGGCACTTGTGGAGGTATGGAAAGCAAAGTTCTTTATAAACCGCAGGATTGCTTGTAATAAAGATTTAAATGCAAAAGAAAATTCAGTAGAGCTGACCGTTTCTGCCAGTCATAAGTTAATTTAGAATGTTTGTGATAACATAAGTAGTTTAAATGTTTTGCCACTTGCTTGAGCAACTTAATATATAAATCTAGAAGTAGCCTAAATGCAAAAGTAAAAAGCATTGAATAATGTGTTTCTTATATTTATTGCATTTAAACGCCTATAAAGATTGTATTACTGTAAAAGAAAAAAGAATCACAATGAAAGTATTTTCAGTAACAATGTTTGGATTTGAAATCAAAATAATGGATAAATGTGTTTGTGGTAAACAGATGGATCAGTAGTGGACTCCTGTGTGAAATCAGGCTTGTGCTGTGTGTAAGCTTTTCTGCAACAACTGCACAATTGTAAAAACAAAAATGCACTGGATGATCAAACATTTAGGTGAGATAAATATTTATCTTTGAAAAATTTCTAAAAAAAATGCCCGCCTCCACCCCTCAAATTAAAAAATCCCCTCACAATAGTCACCTAAGAGGGGAATTCCCCCCATTTTCAAAAATTAAATTCCAGCACTGAATAAATGTCTAAAAAAAAACTGATTGGAGTATCACTATAAATAATTCTACATGATAAAATGATGGCTTTAACCCTTAAAGACCTAGAACATTTTTGGGGCACCTGACACGCCTGTACTTTTCTTTGTTTTTTCGACCTATTCTAGCAGTCAGCATCAAGTGCCATATATCATTATAAACAGGAGAACTTGAAGTTTCAGTCTAGCTAATTTAAAGTCCCAATTTTCCCTTTGTTTTCTCTAAGAATTAACAAAGTTCCAGAATTTTAAGAAAACCGCAAGCAATAATTGGGTGTTTTTTACTGTGTACTCAAACAGAAACTCCTGAAGTTTGGATTTATTTCTTTAAAAAGTTGTATCTTTGTGTTTTACACTTCCAAATAAAATTTTGTCTACATATAACATTCCCCAAGCAAGTTATAGCCATTTATTACAATATTGTTATAGGCGCTTTTCAGTGAAAAACAGGTCTATTTACTTTACTAACAATATAGATGTGTCCAAAAAAATATTTAGGGAGTAAAGAAAATGGAAACCGTGCTATATAATAACAAAATACAGTAAAAAATTAACTTTTTTCCAGAAAAAAAAAAAAATTAAATCTGTGTATGAACAAACACAAAGAGTGCAGCAAGTTGAGAAAAAATTGTCTTGTGCAACAAAAATACAAGCAGTGCAAATGATTCACAAACTACACACAAAATGGGTGAACAATATATAGAGTGCAATAGAAAAAAATAGTGCAAATGATCTTTATGAACTATATAAGTATTATTTACATAATAAAACAGCCAAATGGATCGATCCGCTGGCTGCACTCTGTGTCAGAATCGATTTTACCGGGACATCGCCTCGCGACGCGAATACCTAAATTCCAGTGCTTTATCCAATATGTACCGCTTTTTTATCCTTGCTTTTGGTTTATTTTATGCCAAAGTGCTCTGTCCTGTGTTTTTCTGGGCTTTTTCAGAGAGTGCTCTCATGCAAATGTGTTATTTTGTGTTTGTTTTCATGCATGCACGACACACGTTACTTTCACTTTGCCTTTGCTCAAATTCCCATAGAAACACACTAAACAATGGTTCAAAAGACCAAAACCTATGTTTATTGGTTGGATGTGTGACAGTTTTAACCAATCTGGGCACGGGGGGGGGGACTAAGCATCAACAATCGTTTCTGTTTGGCTCAGAGGGACGAAATGCATTGGTTTCTTCTGACCAATAAAAGTTGTCAAAATGTGATGACGTAATCACGTACACTACGGAGCCTCTGTATATCCAACTGAGACACATGCGATATCTCCGAAAAGCGGAGAATCTCTGCTTTACGACACTTTTGCATTCAGATAGGATTAGCGGTTCAACAGTTATTAAACATTTAAGAACAATAGTTATTTTTAGCCGCGGGCGGCTGTCTCGGTCTTTGAGGGTTAAAAAGATCGGTATCGGTGATCGGATCGGCAGATACTGCTTTCTGTGATACTGCTCGGCCTCAAAAATCCTGATCGGAGCACCCCTAACAAAAATCATGCACCCTAAAACATACCTCCTCCAAAGCCAGTTCCCAGTCCTGTTCCCAGGCCTGTCGCAGCAGTTTTGTTCCCAAAGAGACCCCCACCAGTACCAGTTGCACCAAATCCTTAAAAGTACACCAACATTGACATTTGAGAATTTTATATTGGAATTTCAGATCTAAGTGCACACTGGTGAAATGGCACGTACCACTTTCTTCACCAAAACTGAGAATAATTTGATTACAGCAAATACTAGTCAGCGTTAACATTATACAACTTTATTGTTAAAGGCTTACCAAAGGTTGAGGTGTTTGTGTTAGTCCCTAGAGTAAGCGTAGGCTTATTTGCAAACAGACCAGTGCCTGTTCCAAAGGAGGGTGCGCTAGTGGTGGTGGCGCCAAATCCAGCAGGCTTATTACCAAAAAGATTCTGTGAAATAAAGAGGAAACGTTAACCATTTAGAAAAACAATGCAAAAAAATTCTAACTTACATTTGAAAACCTAAAAATGGACTTTTGAAAAATACAGAAAAGAGAAAGGTACAAAAAAAAGAGGCAACTGTAGCCTCTCCAGAAGTCACCTGTGCTCCCACATTCCCAAAGCCAGTGTTCGTTTGGCCAAAAATTCCTGTGCCGAAGCCTGTGGCCGTACTTGTGTTAGTGTTTCCAAACAGTCCTCCTGCCTGAGAGGCAGCCGTGTTGCCAAACAGCCCCTTAAAAATAAAATATTAGATTAAACACAGAATTTAACCTGATGTTAGATTAATAAAATCAATTAAGAATATTTAGTAAGTCAGTGCAGACATTTACTACAACTGCTTGAACTCACCATGCTGCTGTTGTTGCCAAAGGAGAAAGTGTTGTTTTGGGTGGTGGTAGCTGTGCCAAATGGTTTGAAGAGACTGGAACCTTGCTGTTGCTGTTGTTGTTGTTGTTGTTGCTGTTGTTGCTGCTGCTGCTGCTGCTGCTGCGGCTGGCCAAACAAACTTCCTGTAGTTGTACCAAAAGCCCCAGTGCCTGCAGTGCAAAGACTTAGCCCCCTTTTTCAGGACAAAAAAAAATTCCAAACAAAAAATTAAGGAAGAACCACTTACTTGTGCCAAATGAGGTCTTATTCTGGCCGAAGCTGAAGCCAGTGTTTGGAGTTGAGGATCCAAAGAGTCCAGTGCCAGTACTGGGAGTAGCTGTGGCTGCTGCACCAAAGAGGCCACCCGTGCCAGCTGCCATGGGGTTGGAAGGACCCTTCCTTCCTGCCTGGTAATCCTCAAACCTTAATTCCTAAAATCAAGGAAAGAAAGGCATATATATTTTTCATCATGGCTTTAAATCCTCAAAACTCTAAACAACAGATTTGTTACACATTTTGTTCTCTGCAGACAGTTTATCAAAGCACTTGACAAACAGTGCTTGTGACAATGATTTCAGCAGGCTGCCAAGTACTAAAACAACTATCACAACAAGAGAATCCAACCTACCTCTAGGGATTTGTTCTCGTATTCCTTCATGGCAGTGATACACTGGTGTTTGGTGTTGATGCTGGTTGTCACACCTCCTTTTACCATTGTGTCACTCCCAGTTGGTGGCTACAGCAAAACACAAAAGATTTAGGTAAAAAAAACATGTATGAAAACGGGTATTTAAATTACCAGTATGAAGAAGAAGAAAAAAGTATTATCATTTCTAAACGAACATTGAATTTGATTGTTGTGCCAGGGGGAGCAGCAGTGAAACTTGATGACCCAAACAAAGAGCCTGATGTTCCTCCAAAAGGGTTGGATGCTGTGTTGGTTGTCCCGAATAATCCACCGCTACTGGTGCTGGTACCGAAAGCTGCAAAGCAATTCAAACTGTTACATAGGTCCATTATGTCTGAGCTATTCTTTTAATCCAAGACACTACTTCTACAATAAATCAAACAATTTATAGCTACATTGGAATGCTGCAGGAAACTTACTGCTAAAGGTGGCTGGTTTGTTGGCACCAAAGGCATTATTCTGCTGGGAAAACAATCCTCCACCTCCAGTGTTGGTGCTTCCAAAAAGGCTGTTTGCTGTGCCACTGGCGGCACCAAAACCAAACCCACTACTGGTGGAGGATGTGACAGGCTGACTGAAGGTGCTTGAGCCAAATAGCCCACCTTGAGGACAGACACATATTTTAATATATTCTTGTGGGATCACTCACTTCTTAAGCGATAGCATATCAGTTTGTAATGCAATCTTTCCTCAAAACCATCTTCAAATCAATTTTCAGCCAAGTATTCTCAATGAGTCACCACTTTACTGAATTTGATTCATTCATTATTAGCAAACTCACTTTTGAGATGACTTAGTCAACAGCAATTTTTTTTGTTCCATTACAGCTTAAGTCACCAAGATCATGCTCTATTTTGCAAAAGACTAACATGCAGAGTAAACTAATCTTCTCAACCTTCAGTGCTCAAATCAGTGAGAACTACTGGTCCTGCAAAACCAACAGGCAGGATCACATTGTCATGTTACATCTACACAAATAAATGAAAGCCAAATCTTACATAAGGAACAACTACAAACAAATAAAAAAGCAATGTTTTAAAAACTGATAGATTCTATGAGCATTTAAAGATGGCTGTGAGATTCTGCAAACAGCTAATGCTACAGAAAACAGCATACCGGGTTTGGTCTGGGTGGTCCCGAACAGTCCCCCTGTGTTGTTTGTTGTCCCAAATGCTGAAGATCCAAAGCCCCCTGTTGCTCCAAATCCAGTATCTGATAACAAAGGTAACACAAAATTCTTTGTCTCTGTACAGTATTAATTCTTACTTCTCAAATTTCTTTACATATAAAATACCTTAGCATACATATTAACTTACTTTGTTGCCCAAATGTTGAAGTAGTCCCAAATCCTCCTGTCCCTCCCCCAAAGGGAGCACCAAAAGATTTGTTGAACATCTTGCACTGCTATAGAGCCTGCATATGTCTGCACAAAAGACAAAAGCTTTCAGTTCTAGCACAGGAAATACACTCAGCTGATTTACGAACAATCAATTTATTCAATACATAAATGGTTATTAATAGGTGTTCAACATTGTTTTGTTCACTACCATGCTGAATTTTGCTCATAATCTTAAGACTTTATTTCAATATGGCCTGTGCCAATATTACAATGACCAAAATAGTTTATTTCCATAAATATCTCTAACAGAAGTTTCTGCTAGGAAATGATTGGAAGTAAAAAATAAATAAATAAAAAAAACTGTTGTACACAATCTTCCACATGCTTTCTGTCCTCTGATTAATGGTTCATAATTTTAAGTAAAGGGACTTTTAGTATAATTCAAAAAATGTGGTACACATGTATTTTTGCTGAGAAATCTTTAATGTTTTTATTAAGTAAATGCAAGAATACATTTTATATTGTCGGTAATATTTCAAGATGACCAAACACTGGACTGAAGCAATGCAGCTTTACTTTAGTATCCACACATCTTCCCAGTTTTTTTAAGGAAAAACATGTAAAAATATCATCATTGTATTACAACCCCAAATCAGAAAAAGTTGGGACAGTATGGAAAACGCAAATAAAAAAAGAAAGTAGTGATTTCTAAATTTACTTTGACTTGTATTTCTTTGCAGACAATATGAACACAAAATATTTCATGTTTTGTCTGGTCAACTTCATGTCATTTGTAAATATACATCCTTTCCTGTCATTCAGACCTGCAACACATTCCAAAAAAAGTTGGGACAGTAAAGCATTTACCACTTTGTAATGTTGCCATTCCTTTTCACAACACTTAAAAGACGCTTAAGGACTGAAGACACCAAGTGATGAAGTGTTTCAGGTGTAATTTTGTCCCATTCTTCCTGCAAACAAGTCTTAAGGTGGGCAACAGTACGGGGTCTTCGTTGTCGCATTTTGCGCTTCAAAATGCGCAACACATTCTCTATTGGAGACAGGTCGGGACTGCAGGCAGGCCAGTCAAGTACCCGTACCCTCTTCCTCCGCAGCCAGGACTTTGTAATGTGTGCAGAATGTGGTTTTGCATTGTCTTGTTGAAATATGCATGGACGTCCCTGGAAAAGATGTCTTCTTGAAGGCAGCATATTGTGCTCCAAAATCTCTATGTACTTTTCAGCATTAATGGTGCCATCACAGAAGTGCAAGTTACCTTTGCCAAGGGCACTGACACAACCCCATACCATGACAGACCCTGGCTTTTGGACTTGTTGCTGGTAACAGTCTGGATGATCCTTTTCTTCTTTGGTCTGGAGCACACGGCATCCATTCCTCCCAAAAAATACCTGAAATACTGATTCATCTGACCACAGTACACGTTTCCACTGTGTGATGGTCCATCCCAGATGCCTCCGAGCCCAGAGAAGTCGACGGCGCTTCTGGACACTGTTAACATAGGGCTTCCTTTTGGCACAGTACCGTTTTAACTGGCATTTGTGGATGTAACTACGTATTGTGGTACTTGACAAAGGTTTGCCAAAGTAGTCCTGAGCCCATGTGGTGATATCGCTTATAGATGAATGCGGATTCTTGATGCAGTGCCGCCTGAGGGATCGGAGATCACGGTTGTTCAGCTTAGGCTTGCGCCCTTGTCCTTTACGCACTGAAATTCCTCCAGATTCCTTGAATCTTTTAATTATGTTATGATGCACTGTTGAAGGTGAAATATCCAAATCTCTTCCTATCTTTCTTTGAGGAACATTGTTTTTAAACATTTCAATAATTTTCTCACGTATTTGTTGGCAAACTGGCGATCCTCGGCCCATCTTTGCTCCTAAAGGACTAGACCTTTCTTGGATGCTGCTTTTGTACCAAATCATAATTACAATCACCTGTTGACATCAACGGTTTCAAATCACATCATTATTTAACCAATTTACATCATTACTAGCCCTAAATTGCTCCTGTCCCAACTTTTTTTGGAATGTGTTGCAGGTCTGAATGACAGGAAAGGATGTATATTTACAAATGACATGAAGTTGACCAGACAAAACATGAAATATTTTGTGTTCATATTGTCTGCAAAGAAATACAAGTCAAAGTAAATTTAGAAATCACTACTTTCTTTTTTTATTTGCGTTTTCCATACTGTCCCAACTTTTTCTGATTTGGGGTTGTACATTGCTTTACATGTTTTGTCCATGTTTTAACCATGTAAAATAACAGTAAATGCACTAATAGTTTTTTCTATTTTTTTAAGAAACCGTTCCATTTAAAAGCATTTGATTATTCTGATTATTATTTCATAGGTCGGGCTTTGCAGGATTAATAAAGTTTATTTTATAAACTCGGAATGGTGGCTTGTACAAAGCCACACAGTCTAACTGGACAAATCAATATACTACAGCTGCGTATTTAAAAGGAATATTTAAATTTGCATAATTCATTTCCATACTTCTTCAAATATCCACAGAAACAAATGTGCTTTCACGAGAATTCTAAGCGCACCAGCTATAACCTAAAGGTAAAGCAGAGAGAAATGTGAGAACACGAGTTTAAATTTCAAAGCAGCACAAACATAAACATCATGTGTCAGATACATATGATGTAAGGTAAAGAGATTTGTTTCAGGTATCGTTAAATAACTTGTGATGTCTGTTATAGTTCATGCATGTTTTGAAGTATATTAGCAATGTTAGGCGCCAGAAATTTCATGTGCCAGTTGACTTACGGCCTGTGAGAAAGTGTTGTTTGTTTTCTTTTTTTGTGTGTGTGGTTTTATTATTAACATCTAAAGCTCACCAATACATTTCATTACATATTTTTGTTTGCGCCGGATTAAACCTGAGAGAACCAGTTTGCACGGACAAGTGCGAACCAACGCAGCTAGGAGCCAAAAAAATGAAAGGTAAGTTAGCCGTCATGTGCTTACATTAAAGTTTGTTTCAAATACAAATATGTAGAGCTGTAACGAGCTGCTATCAAGCGATTTAAAATGTAACATGTTTCAAAAACCTTTTGATTTATTTAATCTACCATACAGATATACAAATGCAATACGCAAAGTTTCTACTTTCACATTCACATGGCTCACTACAAATGCTAACTTGCTAGCAATCGGGCTTGAAACGCACTTTATCCAACAAACACGTTTAATCAGACTTACCGTTTATTCTGCATAGATTGGTTAATCAAACGTCCAGCAAAGAGCTTCTCACTCGAAAAGCTCGATATTTATAACAAACGTGAATCCGGAGTTGTCCGTTTACGATATCAACTTGCTAACTTTCGGTCCCTGCTCAGTGTTGATGGAGGGAAACAACGTAGCCAGCTAGCCGATAGCAATCAGCGTCATATTTAGACCTCAGACGTCATCACGCATCACGTGTTTATTTCCTTCAGTTCGCCTTTTCATGTAATGTACGCACGTGGCGGATGTTTTTATACAAATGTTCGTTTAGGAAAAGATGTTGTTGTTGGTATGCGTACTCCTGTATCATTACTAATGTCCATAAAGCCAAATGTCCAGCCTGGAAACCTTTAAACATGTCCCTTGGACATTTGGAAAGATTAATATGAAATCAGCGTAAATGTATGTACTGAAATAACATGGCCATGGCAATTTTCATATAGAATGTTAATGCACAGTTAACGGCTAATTCGGTCCATTTAAAAGTTGTTCAAAATAAGCAATCTAGTCCCTTTATAAAGGTTTTTTTTTTTTTGGGGGGCGAGGAATCATACAGTTGGAATGGAGTCATACGTACACAACCCTTAGGTGTGGCATACTATTGTGGATGATCAACACACGATTTGTTATACAGTATAGAGAATGAGAGTTACGTCATTCTTTTCACTCCGCGTTGCATTTCGGGAAGGCGCAGCCATATTAGCAGGATACCCATGGTTACTTCTCATTCTTTATACAGATAACTGCTTATCTTTTGTTTTGTTTTTGCCTTTAAGTTAAACAATTATTCATTATTCATTGTATCGTTTGCATGGAAGAAAAGGTCATTTATCGCAGTGCATGATATTTTTTATTTTTTTTCTCTTAGTTTTTGTAGAATTTAATTTACTGTGTTGATCTGATTACCGTGAAAACAGTGTCACCCGCTGGACGCGCGCTGCTGCTTCAGCCGTCACATGGTATTATCCAAATAAAAGTGTGTTCAACAAGCTGGCAGAAGTCGATCCATTTCTTTGTTGGAAACTTTTAAATGACAAAGTATAATTGTTGTGATTATAAATATTAATTTTTCCATGGCCACGGAGGAGAATCAGAGATTGTGGGACGGGTCACATTCAGCGAGTCACAAACTCGCTGTTGTATTTTTATATTTATGTCAACAAATGGCAAGCAAAATGTAATCCCTAGGAGCTTGTGAACAGTTTCGTAGCATTATAAAATGCTGGTTTAATGTACTAAGACAGTGATGCTAAAAGACATGCAGGTGAGCCAGAATATTAACGCGACATTTAGACTCCCTTTAGAAAACCGTAAAGCAGAAAGCGCTTATGGATTAAGACAATGATATTTAATGTTCATATTTTGGGCTCATTGTTTTTCTGCACATATTATGATTTATTAGAAAGGTGTGTACAGAATGTGGTCTTTTATTATCACTGTCTCTGTGCATTAAGCATGTTCTTATGAGAGGAAAATGCTTAACGTAAATAAACGCGTTGCGTTCACATTTTGAGCTGCTTATCTGCACATAGTATGCTTTACAATTTTGTCTTTATCACTGTCTTGGTACATTAAGCCACTTTAAGCATTTTAGAACGTCCCCTGTTCAAGTTCTGCTAATTCACAAGTCTAGTGAGAGTCACACTAGCAAAGAAGGTAACGTTAATTATTAAACCAACAAAATCAAATCTTTCAAAAAACACACAGAAATGTGATTATTTTATTGAGTGAGAGGTTTAATCAGTGACTAACAGATTTACAGGTGCATCTCAATAAATTAGAATGTCGTGGAAAAGTTCATTTATTTCAGTAATTCAACTCAAATTGTGAAACTCGTGTATTAAATAAATTCAATGCACACAGACAGAAGTAGTTTAAGTCTTTGGTTCTTTTAATTGTGATGATTTAGGCTCACATTTAACAAAAACCCACCAATTCACTATCTCAACAAATTAGAATACTTCATAAGACCAATAAAAAAAAACATTTTTAGTGAATTGTTGGCCTTCTGGAAAGTATGTTAATTTACTGTATATGTACTCAATACTTGGTAGGGGCTCCTTTTGCTTTAATTACTGCCTCAATTCGGCGTGGCATGGAGGTGATCAGTTTGTGGCACTGCTGAGGTGGTATGGAAGCCCAGGTTTCTTTGACAGTGGCCTTCAGGTCATCTGCATTGTTGGGTCTGGTGTCACTCATCTTCCTCTTGACAATACCCCATAGATTCTCTATGAGGTTCAGGTCAGGCGAATTTGTGGCCCATTAAGCACAGTAACACCATGGTCATTGAACCAGCTTTTGGTACCTTTGGCAGTGTGGGCAGGTGCCAAGTCCTGCTGTAAAATGAAATCAGCATCTCCATAAAGCTTGTTAGCAGAAGGAATCATGAAGTGCTCTAAAATTTCCTAGGAGATGGCTGCGTTGACTGTGGACTTCAGAAAACACAGTGGACCAACACCAGCAGATGACATGGCAGCCCAAATCATCACTGACTGTGGAAACTTCACACTGGACTTCAAGCAACATGGATTATGTGCCTCGCCACTCTTCCTCCAGACTCTGGGACATTGATTTCCAAATGAAATGCAAAATTTACTTTCATCTGAAAAGAGGACTTTGGACCACTGAGCAACAGTCCAGTTCTTTTTCTCCACAGCCCAGGTAAGACGCTTCTGACATTGTCTCTGGTTCAGAAGTGGCTTGGTAGCCCTTTTCCTGAAGACGTCGGAGCGTGGTGACTCTTGATGCACTGACTCCAGCTTCAGTCCACTCCTTGTGAAGCTCTCACAAGTGTTTGAATCAGCTTTGCTTGACAGTATTCTCAAGCTTGCAGTCATCCCTGTTGCTTGTGCACCTTTTCCTACCTAAATTCTTCCTTCCAGTCAACTTTGCATTTAATATGCTTTGATACAGCACTCTGTAAACAGCCACACCTTTCAGTAATCACCCTCTGTGACTTACCCTCTTTATGGAGGGTGTCAATGTTTGTCTTCTGGATCATTGCCAAGTCAGCAGTCTTCTCCATTATTGTGGTTTCAAAGAACAAGAGATACTCGGAATTTATACTGTATGGATGGTCATTTATTGAAACTCAAATGTAAATATTCTAATATTTTGAGATACTGATTTTTGACTTTCATGAGCTGTAAGCTCTAATCATCAAAATTAAAACAAAAAAACTTTTGAAATGTTTTACTTTACATGCAAAGAATCTAAAATATATGAAAGTTTCACTTTTTGAAATAACTTACAAGAAAAAATGAACTTTTTCACGACATTCTAATTTATTGAGATGCACCTGTACTATTCGGCGTCTTCTCCACGACCTAGCTGCTTCTTTTGGTGTTTTTACACAGAAAAAAAGGTGAAAAAACATATACTGTTTTATCCAGTTTTCTCTCAGAACAATGATCTGAGTTACTATTGCAGTTCTCGATGCAGCATGAATGACATACAATGGTAACATTTTTCACAATCACGACAAAAATATCAAATACGGCCCTAAACTCAACAGCGGAAAGGCAGCACTATCCTGCAAGTATGGCGGATAAACAAAGCCGTTTCCCAGAACTCAACGTGGCATTACTTCACATTCTCATTCTTTTTTTATTTTTATTTTTTTATTACAGATTTTAGAACAAAGAACATAGAACATACAAGGGCAATGAAATATAAATTCGTCACATTCTCATTCTCTATAGAGTGGTGGAACTATGATGTCACTTTGTAGACGAAAACCCGGAAGCGAGTTAGCATTTTAGCACTTCCGGTTCCATCAAGTTTTTTTTAATGGGATTTTGGTTAAATCCCTTAAATAAGGTCCGTGGTTCACACACGCTCAAGATACTTTCAAGTTTTATTCTACGACATAAAACACACCAGTTATACCCTACTCGTGATTTTTTTAAGCTGTTAAGTTTCTTAAAAAACACGGTTGCTAACAAGTTGCTAAATGGGACTACAGGCGCTGTCGGAGACATTCAACGTCATCACGCCGAATGGTTTATCAATTTACGGTATTTTCCAGTTGTAGTATAATTTTAATACAATTAATTTTAGGATAACCAATGAATAGTTTCCCAAATTTTATATTGTTGTTCGATAATGTTTTTTTTTTTTGCTTTGCCCCGAAATGCAACATGTCTTCGGATGGAAGATGCTCGTTTTATCGTTTACTGACGCGGAGACTCTGGGTTCGTACCATAAGGTAAACTCATATTACGATTATTACATGTAAACACCACATTTAACAGCTTAGTCACGGTGAAGTGAAACTTTAACAATGCATAGTGCTTAAAGTCACGTTAAAATTAAATGTTTACGCCACATGAAGCTGTTAAGCATATAGATTGTAGAAGCAAGGATAAAATAACATTTTGTGTAACCACCCAAACAAAATGAGAGCTGAAATGTGGTACTTTGTTCACTAACCTAAGTTGAATCTTATATCCAAAAACCCACTCACTCTGCTATTATTTAAAAGATTAAATACGCGGCGATACGTTTTTAATTCATATTAATCAAGGATTTATTGACTTTTAATGGACCTTATTTCGAAATGTACAGACATACGTGCTTTAAATGTCTTTTAGTTAAGATTATTTCATTTATTCACTATATATTACTAATGTCTCATTTCAGTGTTAGTTTGGCTCTAGTTTTGTATTTATTCCAGTTTATATGAAACGGTTCATGTAGCGTGGATTAAAGGGATAGTTCACTTTGAAATTAAAATTTGGTATCTATCAGCTTACCCCAAGGTCATCCAAGATGTAGGTGTCTTTTTTTCTTCAGTAGATCCAATTTTGATGTTTTTAGGTCAAACCGTTCTAGTCTGTCAGTCATATAATGGCAGGTATAGGTCACTGTCTCTATAAGAGGGGAAAAAGAACATGCACAGAGAAATCCAAATTAAACAATTCCCCATCGTAACTACACATTGATGGCCTAAGACACGAAACGAGCGGTTTGTTTGAGAAAACGAACAGTATTTATATCGTTTTTTACCTCTTGTACACAACCATGTCCAAGTGATCTGAGTGCGCACACACATCCGGTGTGTGACGTGTGTGTGCGCGCGCTCTGGCTCACGCTGCATTCACACGGGGCGTCGGCGTCAACGCTTGACGGAGGGCGTGTCTGAAGCGTGGTGCTGACGCAACTTCGTGGTATTTTCTTGTTGGAAGACGCGCACTGTCATCGCTCGTGTCGTGTCGCTCGTGTCGTTTCTGAACTGTCTACTCTAGGATAATGATGACTTCTTTTAAGCAGACCTGCTTGCTGTCATGCATTGTATTTCTATACGAGCGCTCCATGTATCCGTTTCATTCATCTGTAACTCGGCGTCAACACTTGATGGAGGGCGTGTCTGAAGCGTGTCTTTGAATTGTTTGACAGTATTATTATATACAGTTATGTATATTCCTTTTGGTACAAAATGATGGCTCTTTAATTTCGGAATGGCACAAATATTATTCATGGACTAATCCTTCGTCATAGTAAGATTCCTTTTTTTTTTCCTCGTCATGTCTCAATAAACTGTTCCTGGATCTGTTATTTTTTTACATGGTTAGGTGGAAGTGACGCAGGGTGAGGAGGGTGGAGTTGCGGCATGTGTGTTTGGCTAGATACAGATGAATGAAACGGATACATTGTATAGAAATACAATGCATGACAGCAAGCAGGTCTGCTTAAAAGAAGTCATCATTATCCTAGAGTAGACAGTTCAGAAACGACACGAGCGATGACAGTGCGCGTCTTCCAACAAGAAAATACCACGAAGTTGCGTCAGCACCACGCTTCAGACACGCCCTCCGTCAAGCGTTGACGCCGACGCCCCGTGTGAATGCAGCGTGAGCCAGAGCGCACGCACACACACGTCACACACCGGATGTGTGTGCGCACTCAGATCACTTGGACATGGTTGTGTACAAGAGGTAAAAAACGATATAAATACTGTTCGTTTTCTCACACAAACCGCTCGTTTCGTGTCTTAGGCCATCAATGTGTAGTTACGATGGGGAATTGTTTAATTTGGATTTCTCTGTGCATGTTCTTTTTCCCGCTTATAGAGACAGTGACCTATACCTGCCATTATATGGCTGACAGACTAGAACAGTTTGACCTAAAAACATCAAAATTGGATCTACTGAAGAAAAAAAGACACCTACATCTTGGATGCCCTTGGGGTAAGCTGATAGATACCAAATTTTAATTTCAAAGTGAACTATCCCTTTAAGGGTGCTTTCACACCTGGCCCTTTATTTCGGAACCTGGCGCGTTTCCCCCCTTATTAGTTCGGTTCGTTTGGGCATATGTGAACACGGCAATCGCGCTCGGATCCGCGACAAAACAATCGGTCCGAGATCGCCTGAACGAGGTGGTCTCGGCTCGAATGAAAACGAGCTCTGGAGCGGTTCGGTTGTAGTGAGAAAGCAATCCGATCCAACGGACCAACGAACCAGGCTATATCACGCGGTATAATGGGTAATTAAGTAAGTTCCGTGAAAAGCAGTGGGTGAGCACGTCTTCGCCATTCAAAATCAAAGCGTGCCTTTTCATTTTATAATGCCGTCTTAATGCTCTTCGTATAACGTTAGGTGCATTTTAACAATGTTTTGCCGACGAATCCTGGACTCCTGCTCAAAATGATAAATTAATAAATATATTGACAGCTACAAAAAACAACAACAACAACAAGCAGCCCTCAAAGCTGTTGTCGTTCCATCCTGACGCGCGTGTATGTGTGTGAGAGAGAGTTTGTTTGCCTCTCTTTCCAAATGAATCATTAACTGTCATTCCAGCTCCGTGGAACTTTGACCAATGAGAGGACAGTTTACTCGCACGTGACAATTTTGGTCCGTTTAGAAACTTTGCCGTGTGAAAGCAAACCGCACCAAGAATAAAAAGCAACATTGTAATAATTTTAATCCCTGTTTCGGAATAAAGCAATCGATCTACAGGTGTGAAAACACCCTTAATTCATATACAGAGTAAATTATTTTCCTTGAACGTTAAAAATAAGTTTGAGAAAGTTGTCGGGAGCGCAGTGGTGGTGACGTTGAAGGCGAGCGACCGTGGTGCAGTAGTTCGTTTATAGCCTAAGTTTAGCTTTTTAGTTCTGGCGCTTTTATTTAGGCTTCAAAATTCGTCAAAGTTATATTATTTTGTGAAGATTATCTTGATGGACAAAACGTGTAAGTTTCATGAACTATGATTGAACACAGAGCTTATTTTTTGCGATAATCCAAAAGCCTATGGAAAAATCTTTTTGTTGAGGGAACCAGTTTCATGCTAACAGCCGATCCGCCTACCAAGTGACGTTATAGTTCCCCCACACTATAGAGTAGGTATGAGTTACTAGGTTTAGAGGTCTGAGTAGGTATGTGTTACTACACAAACTAGGTTTTATGTGTTTCCAGTAGTTGGCAGAATTGAGCGGATCGCGCGCAGGGTTCAGGAAGAACTGTACGTTTTGACCTGTGGAGGGCAGTACGCCTAGTGGCGTCTACACTCGTAGATCCTCAAGAAGAAGACTAGTACAAATAACACGAGGCGAAAGCGGAAAAGTCCTTTCTGTTCTGAAGCAGCAAAGAAGGAGTGTGTGCTCAGAAAAAAAAAATACGACTGTTTGCTGGTAAGACACAATGGACACATTTTCACAATAATATCTCTTTCCATAATGTGTTGTGATGAAACCTAAACTGAAAATAGCTGGAATTACCGTCAGATGGTTCAGTGGTGATGATCGGTTTTCTGAGCACACTAAATGTATACGAAGTATTTAATACATGTATGAGAGCTGTTCCTTAACAATGTGTGTCTTTCTAGGTGTTTTCCGAGGGCTTCACAAATTTATGGTGAGTTTTGCAGAAATGTTACTTATTTTAAATACTGGCCGTGTTCATTATGATGAAACCTAAACTGAAAATAGCTGGAATTACCGTCAGATGGTTCAGTGGTGATGATCGGTTTTCTGAGTACACTAAATGTATACGAAGTATTTAAGACATGTATGAGAGCTGTTCCTTAACAATGCGTGTCTTCCTAGGTGTTTTCCGAGGGCTTCACAAATGTATGGTGAGTTCTGCAGAAATGTTGTTACTTATTCTAAATACTGGCCGAGTTCAATATGATGAAACCTAAACTGATAATAGCTGGAATTACCGTCAGATTGATCAGTGGTGATAAACGGTTTTCTGATTCGAAAAAAAAAAAAACGTTTAGCTTCTGTGAAAAATGGCCTTCAAATGACCTAAATTGAATGTTCATTTACCCAACAGATTCCAATGAAGGAGGTTTGGACATCTTCATATTCCTATGAATTCCATGTTTGTATGTTATATGTATTGTAACTCAAGTCCCAATAAAAGTTATTGTCTATTCAAATGTTTTCTTCATTTATCATGTTTCTTTGGGTTTGGGAAGTAACTGACATTAGTAATTTAAGGATCATGAACTTTTGGATTTGCATATTGCACACCATGGAAAACATTTTTTTTTTTTTTTTAAATAAGTGGCTAATAAATTGCCCTTTCCCATCTGTTTTTTTTTTATTTTTATTAAAAACCTCAATCAAATCTAAGACCTTAAACTATAGAAATACACACTTGTCTCTAAGGGTGGCACGGTACATGTATTCGTATCGAACCGTCATGGTACAGGCATCTCTGTTCGGTGCAAGATGCCTTACGACGAATACAGGCAATTCACCCCCAATCCAGAAGGGGGCGCCCGCAGCAATGCAACGCTGTTTGATAACCGCCAGCAGAAGAACAGCGAATTTTCGATCCATACGGTGACAGCCCAGCTGCCGCGCTGATGTTTGGCTCACTGCATTTTATTTTGATAAAGTACCAACTGGCTGTCAAGTTAGCAATACTGGAACTGATGTGTGTGACGCAATCACTTCAACTGTTTCCTTATACCAGCAGAATCAACTTTAAGCACTTATTGTCTCATTAATAATCGCTGTATAAAGGTCTGTTTATTTTGTGAAAACAAAACAGATTTTATATCATGTAATATGTAGTATTTTCACATCTAGATGGGATTTTTTTTATTTGCACTACTGTCTGTTCAAAATAAATGAAAAGAAACAGCATAGTAGATTTTTTTTTCATGTTGTACTGAAATCGTATCAAACCGTGACCCCCGAACCGAGGTACAGTGAGGAAAATAAGTATTTGAACACCCTGCTATTTTGCAAGTTCTCCCACTTAGAAATCATGGAGGGGTCTGAAATTGTCATCGTAGGTGCATGTCCACTGTGAGAGACATAATCTAAAAAAAAAAATCCAGAAATCACAATGTATGATTTTTTAACTATTTATTTGTATGATACAGCTGCAAATAAGTATTTGAACACCTGAGAAAATCAATGTTAATATTTGGTACAGTAGCCTTTGTTTGCAATTACAGAGGTCAAACGTTTCCTGTAGTTTTTCACCAGGTTTGCACACACTGCAGGAGGGATTTTGGCCCACTCCTCCACACAGATCTTCTCTAGATCAGTCAGGTTTCTGGCCTGTCGCTGAGAAACACGGAGTTTGAGCTCCCTCCAAAGATTCTCTATTGGGTTTAGGTCTGGAGACTGGCTAGGCCACGCCAGAACCTTGATATGCTTCTTACAGAGCCACTCCTTGGTTATCCTGGCTGTGTGCTTTGGGTCATTGTCATGTTGGAAGACCCAGCCTCGACCCATCTTCAATGCTCTAACTGAGGGAAGGAGGTTGTTCCCCAAAATCTCGCAATACATGGCCCCGGTCATCCTCTCCTTAATACAGTGCAGTCGCCCTGTCCCATGTGCAGTAAAACACCCCCAAAGCATGATGCTACCACCCCCATGCTTCACAGTAGGGATGGTGTTCTTGGGATGGTACTCATCATTCTTCTTCCTCCAAACACGTTTAGTGGAATTATGACCAAAAAGTTCTATTTTGGTCTCATCTGACCACATGACTTTCTCCCATGACTCCTCTGGATCATCCAAATGGTCATTGGCAAACTTAAGTCGGGCCTGGACATGTGCTGGTTTAAGCAGGGGAACCTTCCTTGCCATGCATGATTTCAAACCATGACGTCTTAGTGTATTACCAACAGTAACCTTGGAAACGGTGGTCCCAGCTCTTTGCAGGTCATTGACCAGCTCCTCCCGTGTAGTTCTGGGCTGATTTCTCACCTTTCTTAGGATCATTGAGACCCCACGAGGTGAGATCTTGCATGGAGCCCCAGTCCGAGGGAGATTGACAGTCATGTTTAGCTTCTTCCATTTTCTAATGATTGCTCCAACAGTGGACCTTTTTTCACCAAGCTGCTTGGCAATTTCCCCGTAGCCCTTTCCAGCCTTGTGGAGGTGTACAATTTTGTCTCTAGTGTCTTTGGACAGCTCTTTGGTCTTGGCCATGTTAGTAGTTGGATTCTTACTGATTGTATGGGGTGGACAGGTGTCTTTATGCAGCTAACGACCTCAAACAGGTGCATCTAATTTAGGATAATAAATGGAGTGGAGGTGGACATTTTAAAGGCAGACTAACAGGTCTTTGAGGGTCAGAATTCTAGCTGATAGACAGGTGTTCAAATACTTATTTGCAGCTGTATCATACAAATAAATAGTTAAAAAATCATACATTGTGATTTTTTTTTAGATTATGTCTCTCACAGTGGACATGCACCTACGATGACAATTTCAGACCCCTCCATGATTTCTAAGTGGGAGAACTTGCAAAATAGCAGGGTGTTCAAATACTTATTTTCCTCACTGTACATACCGAACCGTGACATCTGTGTACCGTGCTTGTGCCCCACAGCACCTCTCCTTGATGGCTCGTTTTGGGCCTAATTTATGCCTTGCTCACAGAGGGCCCAGAGGCAGCCTTACAATATCTTACTCTCTATAGCTTTATTATTATTTCATCATTACCACTACTATTACTATCATTATTACTATGTCCTCTTCCTGATCTTCCAACTTTCCCCTCATTTCTGACTAATTGAGTCAATTATTATTATTTTTGTTTTATTGTTATTTATTTATTAATATTATTGCTGCTACTATTACTATTATCACTTTCTCACCCTTCATCCTCTAATTTTTGTTATGAATGCTATTATTACTATTACTACTGTTATCTATTGTTTTCTTTTTACTATTGTTATGTCTGTTGTACTTAACTTTTTTTTTTTTTTTGTTTATATACCCCCACCCCCAATACCCAGTCACACTTACACACACGCACACACAAATCACGTTGGCTGTCATGTATGTTTTATTTACTTTGGTTATTTTGTGTTTGATTTGTCACCTGTAAATAGTATGTTTGTTTGCATAATAAAAAAAAAAAAAAAAAAACACAAAAAAAAAACTTCACAGTGCACTGCAGCAACCAAGATGCTTTGCCACAACGGGTTTTATTTATTTATTTCTTAACTGACAATAAAGTGAAATTTACAAAAAGAAAGCTCCATTCTCCCCAAATTTACAAACACTTAGGCTCACTAAAGCATTTAAGTTATTTGCCTTAACCAAACCCATATGTATAGTTTCAAAGACTGAGATGAAGTGTGCATAAAAGTGAGATACAATGGTCAATCCATTTGCTAGTCGTCATCTTTTTCAATGTAGGGCTTTGCAGCAAAACGAGCAAGTTGCCGGGCCTGATATCTCTCTCTGGCTGAATTTACAGTCTGGTCACTGCTGCGTTTTGCAAATTTACTAGGTTTCTGTTGTGCATCACTTTTGTCCTCCGGTTCTATAACCTTTTCTTCTTTATCATTGTCAGTCTGTCTCTCGCTCGTTTTTCCCTCATCCTGGTTTTTCATTTTGCTGTCAATTTTCTGGCTTTCTCTGTCCCTCTGATCTTGCTCTCCTTTGCGGTCCTGTTCCCTGTCCTTTGGGCTGTTATCTCGTCTGTCTCTCTCTCGTTCTCCTTTACGGTGTCTTTCTCTGTCTTTTGGACTGCTGTTTCTTCTGTCCCTGTTACTATGTCTGTCATCTTTGTCTCTGTCCCTCCTGTCTCTGCCTCTGTCTTCTTTTCTGTCCCTGTCTCGCTCCCTTTCTCTTCTGCGGTCCCTGTCCTCCTTTCTGTGACTGTGCTTGTCTTCTCTGTCTTTGGTCCTCTCTCTATCTTTATCCTTTGCTCCGTCCCTGTCTCTTTCCTTGTCACTCCTTTCTTTAATCTCTTCCCTCTCATGCTCTCGCTCATCGTCACTATCTGAAAGAGGGGATTTTTGTCTGTATTGCCGTTTTGAGTGATTGCTGTTTGTGGTGGTCTTGGTGAATGGAGCTTTATCACTCTGGTCCTCATCACTGTGGGATTCTGCCTCGCTCTCTCTTCGATTCACTGTGGGCTCCGGGGTCGGTGACTGTTCTGCTGCTGCAGAGCCTGTAGCTTTCTCCTCTCTAAAACAAGTTAAAGTTGATTATTAATAATTTTATTACAGCTACACAGACCTACAAATAGTTTCTGCATTTTAAAATGTGATAAATTCACATAGGGATGTAATTTGAGTTTCAATGCATCTCTTTTCTCATACTATATGAATTAAAATCTATTATGGATAGAGCATTTATATTTTAGCCAGGTTTGAATTTAAAAACATTTTGCTGGATTAATTGAGGGACTGGGGTCTATTCTTTGTACGTCGATAACTCAGTTAGCTGGATTTGACTTGATCGGTTGGTTCTTCAAAGCTCATCCTGAAGTTGTTGTCATAGCAACAGGTCCATAAGCTTAAACCTGCTCGGGAACAGGCTTATTTCACGTAAACAGGATTTTTTTAAGCAGAACTGATACTTAAAATCTGTCCCAGCCACCGCTACTTTATATAGCCTGTACAAATACTGTGAATATAAATAATATAATTATGAATGAAAAAAAAAATCATGAATAAATAATTGGTAATCATGTTAAAAAATTACAAATAAATTAAAAACAGTGCACATTTCATTTATCTGTTATAACATTTATATAGTACTGTTCGCTTGGCTGTTTCCTTATAAAGGTCCAGAAATTTGTCAAGTTTTTTTGTCTGGTGTCTTTTTTAATTATATGATGTCATTTTGTTGCTGTCTTGCCGCCAGCCTATGCTGATCGTGGTTTCGAGTATCGATACATCTGCCCTTTTCGGGAAAAATGAAAACGCACAGTAATCTTGGACAACTTAATCCAGATACTTTAATCAAATCCGCAAATTCGTTTGAAGAACTGAATTAGCCAGAGATCAGTTATGATGATCAGAAGATCTGGAATCTTTCAAATCATCTCAGATGCGAGGTACGAAAAACAGACCCCAGGAGTTGTGTGGATTACTTTTGGATTGTCTTTTTTTTTATCAGCTGTTTTAACTCTTAAGGCACTCATTCACTGCAGAGGATCCATTGGTGATCCAGTGATGTAATGCTAAATTTCTCTCACCTAAGGGTGAGTAACTTTTCATTTTTGGGTGAACTATTCTGGGGTGTGTAAACTTATGAACAGAACTGTACCAAAAATAATATTTATCTGTAACAATCTGGAGCATTTAATTGTGTTTTTATGCACTTTATACTTGAAGTTCCTGCTTGTTATGCACTTATGTATGATAAACATATCTGGCTACACTGTCCAAAATGTGTCATACTGCTTGATATTGCAAACCGTTATTTGTGTTCACATTTTTTCATTCATTATCATAATCATGAACACACTGGTTTGTAGCACAAATGGCTTTATTTTTTACTACACTTTGTTATTCTTCTAGTTATAGCAGATAATGAATCTAAAGTGTCACACATTCACAGGAATGTTACTTCCATGTTGCACAATAAGGTGGATATCAATCGGTAAATCACTACCAGCATATGCCTCACCTTTGAGCACTACGATCAGGCACTGCCTCCTCTCCGACTGTCTGGTTGAGAAGATGCCTATAAAATCCACTGAGATCCTTCTGCTTCTTGACATCCAGTGCAGCTAAAAATGAAAACAAAAACTAAGTAATAAGTAAGTAAACACTTTAATACTCATTACAACAATGAATTATACTACAAGAACCCACCTTCTAACTCTGCCTCCCTCTTCTCTCTCTCCAACTCCTCCTGTCTTTCTTTAAGTTTTTGGCGATAAGCTGTGGTGACAAAGGCCTCTTTATCAGCAAACATCTCGCCCTCTGCTTCTCTTTCCTTCTGGATCTTTCTCTCATCACGATGTTCCTGTTCCTTCTTCCTCTCTTCGACTGCACGGAGCAGCTGGTTAATATACTTGGGCTAAAAGAACAACAAATATGTTCATTTTGAATTTGAATTGTCAAGTGGGAATTACAGTGTGCTACTATGAAAAATGACTGCAAAACATAATGCTCTAATATAACAGCTATAAAGACTTACATTGAGTAAAACTGTGTCTATATTTAACGAATTAATATTTTTTCAATAACAAAATTTTAAAATATACCTTTCTGTCTGTGCCACCTAGCACTTTCTTATTGCTTTCCAGCCTCTGTTTCTGAATATCATCATACACACTATCATACTCATAGACAGTGCTGTCCTCTTGAAGTGCCTTTTGCATCTCAAGACGGGTCTGAAGTGGGAAAAAAAAAAAACTTTTCAACACCATAAATTACATAATTATGCAACTGTTCTTGGGACGTCTTCCATTCTTACCTGCTTCATCATCATCTTTTTGACAGACTCCTTCTGCAAGCTCTCCCCAACTGAGGTCTACAATATAAGAGACTGTGTTTTATTACAGTGCGCTTAATTAAGTGTAGAGAAAGCAACATGCAGATTCATAGGAGCGGTCACCTCATCATCAGAATCATCTCCAAATACAGAGGGGCGGGAGAGAGGGGCAGCTTTTGATGCACTCTTTCGGGGCAAAATGAGCCCATACCTGAAATACACATAAGAAAGAATGAATACAGCTTAGTAACAATCTACTATGTGGGATGGTTAATTAAGACTTAGTTTAACACTTTCATCTTTTTTAACAAACATTGTCTCTGGTAAAAAAAAACTAAAAAAAAAACTGTTAAAAGCAGCCTATGCTGTTTGGCTGGTTTTAGAAAAGCTAAAAGCAGCTGAACACCAGTTTGGCCAAGCTGGGAGACCAGATTATACCAGCTACGTTTGAAACCAGAAGACCACTGAACCAGCGTAGGATGGTTTTAGCTGATTTTATTTTTTTTGTAGGGGAAGGCAAGCAATGCACTGCCAATTTCATATAAGGACAGTTAGCAAACAAAAAATCAATAATATTACACAGAGCGAATTAGAGGTTTAGGAAAATGCAACATGTAAACAAGTTGATTTATAATGTAGGTAACGTGATTGTATGCTCATGTGTTTTGGGGATAGCAGTATTAGCTAGCTCATAGGCTCGGACCATATTGATTAGCTCATTCTTATCAAGATACTCGTTTTACAACATGCGTCACATCGTACAACATTACGACATCGATGTCCGTCGATATACGCAATAAATTATTTAACTATGTCTTGTGTAATTGGACAAATTAACTATATGTTAACATGAGACACTTACTGTTTACCAGAGGTCGCCATCTTGCTTCGATAAATATCTGGCGTATAGCAGATTCGATAACTTAAAATAGATTCAACGTTAAAACAGCAAAACTGAAACGGAAGGCAATAATCACAATTATTTTACAAAAAAAACGATAAATATAAATTACTCTTTGCATGATTATAAATGAGCCATAATGATAACGTCTACATTGTTATGAAAGTGCCGTTTGTGAACTGAAAGATATTCCTTTTACATATAATAAAATTGACTTTTGGGAGTGTCTGTAGAACATGTATGGAACATGTATGTTTATAATTGTGCATGAATTAAGTTTAATTTTTAATAGCTGAAGCTCAAAGTAATATAGGGGTTTTAACTGCAGCACCATCAGTAGCCCACAATTTAACCATTTGATAAAGCTCTCAATGAAATAAAAGTTTAATCGGTTTTCAATGAAATGTTTAGATATATAAATAAAGGAATTTAGAGAAATTAAATTCAAGCAAATGTAAAGATAAACAGTTAATAATTATTAAAATGAATCATTATTAAAATACAGTTCGTATACAATATATTTAATCTATTTCCATACACAAGACACAAATATTCATTGTACGCTAAACATGGAACGGTATTGCTGAAAGTCAACTCTTCAAGAAGATACAGAACAGGCTGCCACTAGATGGTGACAATCTCTTTAATATTGCTCTAAATCACCAAGCACCACACCCCAGACAAGTTAGGAATCGGATCATGCTTTTGTAAAAAAGAAAGCACACATTTTATTCATTTAGCAACAGTCTTACAGAACAAACAGTGTTACGAATATTTGAAGATGTTGTTCATGTTTGTTTTCTAAAATGTAGGACCATGTACCGTATATACAGTAGGCCTACTCTATGTCATACATGTATTACAAAGGTTGGTCTACTTTTTTGTGGTTTGTGTTGTAGCTTGTAATTGAGTACAACCAGTTGTTATTTCTATTATGTGTATAGACATACAAGCATATTTAGACTACATGTCCATGATATGATTTTTGCCAATTTTAAAACAAGAGTTCCCATTTGTGCTGGTTTTCTGTAAATGCACAGTTTTATTTTGTTTGTGTGTTTTGCTATGTGCTGATTTGAATATTTTAAATGATTTTAAATATGTTGCACGGCATTCCTTTTATCCTTATCCCACCATTAACCCAAACTCTGTTATACAGGTGCATCTCAATAAATTAGAATGTTGTGGAAAAGTTCATTTATTTCAGTAATTCAACTCAAATTGTGAAACTCATGTATTAAATAAATTCAATGCACACAGACTGAAGTAGTTTAAGTCTTTTGTTCTTTTAATTGTGATGATTTGTTGATGATCTCAACAAATTAGAATATGGTGACATGCCAATCAGCTAATCAACTCAAAACACCTGCAAAGGTTTCCTGAGCCTTCAAAATGGTCTCTCAGGTTGGTTCACTAGGCTACACAATCATGAGGAAGACTACTGATCTGACAGTTGTCCAGAAGACAATCATTGACACCCTTCACAAGGAGGGTAAGCCACAAACATTCATTGCCAAAGAAGCTGGCTGTTCACAGAGTGCTGTATCCAAGCATGTTAACAGAAAGTTGAGTGGAAGGAAAAAGTGTGGAAGAAAAAGATGCACAACCAACTGAGAGAACCGCAGCCTTATGAGGATTGTCAAGCAAAATCGATTCAAGAATTTGGGTGAACTTCACAAGGAATGGACTGAGGCTAGGGTCAAGGCATCAAGAGCCACCACACACAGATGTGTCAAGGAATTTGGCTACAGTTGTCATATTCCTCTTGTTAAGCCACTCCTGAACCACAGACAATGTCAGAGGCGTCTTACCTGGGCTAAGGAGAAGAAGAACTGGACTGTTGCCCAGTGGTCCAAAGTCCTCTTTTCAGATGAGAGCAAGTTTTGTATTTCATTTGGAAACCAAGGCCCTAGTCTGGAGGAAGGGTGGAGAAGCTCATAGCCCAAGTTGCATGAAGTCCAGTGTGAAGTTTCCACAGTCTGTGATGATTTGGGGTGCAATGTCATCTGCTGGTGTTGGTCCATTGGGTTTTTTGAAAACCAACGTCACTGCACCCGTTTTCCAATAAATTTTGGAGCACTTCATGCTTCCTTCTGCTGACCAGCTTTTTAAAGATGCTGATTTCATTTTCCAGCAGGATTTGGCACCTGCCCACATGCCAAAAGCACCAAAAGTTGGTTAAATGACCATGGTGTTGGTGTGCTTGACTGGCCAGCAAACTCACCAGACCTGGTATTGTCAAGAGGAAAATGAGAAACAAGAGACCAAAAAATGCAGATGAGCTGAAGGCCACTGTCAAAGAAACCTGGGCTTCCATACCACCTCAGCAGTGCCACAAACTGATCACCTCCATGCCACGGCGAATTGAGGCAGTAATTAAAGCAAAAGGAGCCACTACCATGTATTGAGTACATATACAGTAAATCAACATACTTTCCAGAAGGCCAACAATTCACTAAAAATGTTTTTTTTAATTGGTCTTATGAAGTATTCTAATTTGTTGAGATAGTGAATTGGTGGGTATTTGTTAAATGTGAGCTTAAATCATCACAATTAAAAGAACCAAAGACTTAAACTACTTCAGTCTGTGTGCATTGAATTTATTTAATACACGAGTTTCACAATTTGAGTTGAATTACTGAAATAAATGAACTTTTCCACGACATTCTAATTTATTGAGATGCACCTTTACCTGCTGTAATCCTAATCTAATTTTCTCTATTCTCACTGTTAATGCGCCATTCAGTGAGACTTGGGTAAACAGTGGATCCATGGATGTGGTTGAATGCTCCGAGACAAATAGAGCAAAATGAGGCAGGAGAAAGTTTCCACTAACATACTGGGTGATGTTGTGTGTCAAATGCTTATGGCCATGAAGCAAAACTGTGTATTATCTATTCATCTTTGAAAGTATCACATGGGCCACAAAGAACTAAATTGCATTTTCTTTGGCATGTATGAAGCAGCAGTGTGGGAGTGGAGGTTACAAGCAAAAGAAAAGCCACAGCTTGTCTGTAAACCCATTTCCTGTCTGCACATCATCTGAGAAAACAGAGATACTGTTATGTATGTTTGTATAGCCTACATGTATGTATGTATATCTTATATTTATTTGGTCTATTCAATTAATTTATTAAGAATTCTGTCATCATTTACTCACCCTCATGTTGTTCCAAACCTGCATTAATTTCTTTCTTATGTGGAACACACAAGATTTTTTGAAGAATGTTGTTTATCAGACAATGTTTGGTTCTCATTGACTTCCGTTGTATTTTTGTCCATACAATGACATTTTTCAAAATATCTTATTTTACATTCCACAGAATAAATAAAGTAATACAAGTTTAAAATGACATTTGATGTGAAAATGTCATGATGTGTTAATTTTTGGGTGGAGTATTAATTTAATAGTAGTGGACATACATGTGGTATTTTTTAAAATAGCCTAAATTATTAATAGAATACCCCACTCTGGACCTTTTTTAAATGGTGTTTAACTCATAATTTCACATGCTTCTTCAGTACACACACAGTTAACCATGGCTTGAGGCCACTGAATCTTGACAGCTGGCGGTTCCGGCGCATGCGCAGAGCAGTCGCAGAGAGGAAGCGCGACAGTAGCAACGGACGAGCTGTGGCTGATATCCCCTGACACAATTATGTCTGTCTCGCCACCGCCAGTTTCTCTCAGGTATCCGTTTACCGGAGCCTGAATGGCGTTGGTAACTGTGCAGCGGTCGCCTACTCCAAGCGCAACCTCCAGTCCGTGCGTTTCGGTAAGTAACTCGCATCTTTTTTCTCCGACATCTTCTACCGCCTCGATACTTTTGGGTTCATTTCCGCTGTTTCCTATAGTCCGTTTGTCCTCAGACGCTATAGAAATACGCATGCGTGAAATATAGCCTCGGAATAACATTGTTGTCCATATGGCTCAACAAATATCTGGCGAGCGTGAGACATGGGCTGTATCTCAATCGTGGAGATTTTCTGCTAAATCTACCGGTTGTTTGCAGTGGCATGCCACAGTCAGGAAGTGTTTTGTAATTGCTCACACTCCAAAGACTAGGCTGTGACTCAAAGCTGCTTTTTTTGACAATGTATCAAATAGTTCATATTCGTATGCAAATTTGACGATGACGATGTGATTGGTCTTAAAACGAATGTCGTTTTGGAACCAGGAAGTAAACACAGCTGTCCCCTTAAAAACTGATCCAGTCATAGTAAACAGATAGTGAATTGGGATTATAAATGTGTAAAACTAGACTGAATAGCAGGAGGCAGCTTTTTTGCTTAAACTAACGTAAAACAAGGGTTTTCTATATATATACATACAGGTGCATCTCAATGAATTAGAATGTCGTGAAAAAGTTCATTTTTTCTTGTAAGTTATTTCAAAAAGTGAAACTTTCAGATATTTTAGATTCATTGCATGTAAAGTAAAACATTTCAAAAGTTTTTTTGTTTTAATTTTGATGATTAGAGCTTACAGCTCATGAAAGTCAAAAATCAGTATCTCAAAATATTAGAATATTTAAATTTGAGTTTCAATTAATGACCAACCCTACAGTATAAATTCCGGGTATCTCTTGTTCTTTGAAACCACAATAATGGAGAAGACTGCTGAGTTGGCAATGATCCAGAAGATGAACATTCATGCCCTCCACAAAGAGGGTAAGTCACAGAGGGTCATTACTGAAAGGTGTGGCTGTTTACAGAGTGCTGTATCAAAGCATATTGAATGCAAAGTTGACTGGAAGGAAGAATTTGGGTAGGAAAAGGTGCACAAGCAACAGGGATGACTGCAAGCTTGAGAATACTGTCAAGCAAAGCTGATTCAAACACTTGTGAGAGCTTCACAAGGAGTGGACTGAAGCTGGAGTCAGTGCATCAAGAGTCACCACGCTCAGACGTCTTCAGGAAAAGGGCTACCAAGCCACTTCTGAACCAGAGACAACATCAGAAGCGTCTTACCTGGGCTGTGGAGAAAAAGAACTCGGTGGTCCAAAGTCCTCTTTTCAGATGAAAGTAAATTTTGCATTTCATTTGGAAATCAAGGTCCCAGAGTCTGGAGGAAGAGTGGAGAGGCACAGAATCCATGTTGCTTGAAGTCCAGTGTGAAGTTTCCACAGTCAGTGATGATTTGGGCTGCCATGTCATCTGCTGGTGTTGGTCCACTGTGTTTTCTGAGTCCACAGTCAACGCAGCCATCTACCAGGAAATTTTAGAGCACTTCCATGCTTCCTTCTGCTGACAAGCTTTATGGAGATGCTGATTTCATTTTCCAGCAGGACTTGGCACCTGCCCACACTGCCAAAGGTACCAAAAGCTGGTTCAATGACCATGGTGTTACTGTGCTTGATTGGCCAGCAAACTCGCCTGACCTGAACCCCATAGAGAATCTATGGGGTATTGTCAAGAGGAAGATGAGAGACACCAGACCCAACAATGCAGATGAGCTGAAGGCCACTGTCAAAGAAACCTGGGCTTCCATACCACCTCAGCAGTGCCACAAACTGATCACCTCCATGCCACGCCGAATTGAGGCAGTAATTAAAGCAAAAGGAGCCCCTACCAAGTATTGAGTACATATACAGTAAATTAACATACTTTCCAGAAGGCCAACAATTCACTAAAAATGTTTTTTTTATTGGTCTTATGAAGTATTCTAATTTGTTGAGATAGTGAATTGGTGGGTATTTGTTAAATGTGAGCCTAAATCATCACAATTAAAAGAACCAAAGACTTAAACTACTTCAGTCTGTGTGCATTGAATTTATTTAATACACGAATTTCACAATTTGAGTTGAATTACTGAAATAAATGAACTTTTCCACAACATTCTAATTTATTGAGCTGCACCTGTATATATAAATTCCTTCCATGTATATATAAAAATCATGTATTTTATTTATCCATTATTAGATCGGATTTATTTGCATGGCTCTTCAAAATAAATATAATTTCAAATTTAGAAAGTTACACAAGACAAAAGCAAACTATTTTTTATAGGGTTTATACTAGTTTCATTAAATTATATTCCTTTTTTTACTTTGTTTCTTCACTACTAAAAGCTATGTCTGTTAATATAATAGAATCATTGTAATTAATTATAATTTCCAACCAATCTTTAGGTAGTAGGACGAATATTATAAAATAAATATATTTTCTATTTAAAAAAATCAATCAATAAAAATAGTGTCTAGCACAACACATTCAATAAATAGGCTATTTAAGACATTAACTTTGAAAGCCATGTAAATGTAAATTTTTCTCTCAGATTTTACTGTTTGTAATCCAGTTTGAATTCACTTGACCTAGAGAAATGTTAGCATTTGTAGGTAATTTTGTATGTAAGGGTTAAAAGGCAAGACCTATTATAACGCAATTAATTTTTACCACTATACTGAGTTGAATGACAGGTCAGTGTTGTCTATTCAGTTGCTGAAACTGCAGCCATGATGGTGCTGGTAAAATCTGGGTCAGTATTGAGGATGAAGGTTCGGTTTCAGGTTCTAGGAACCAATATCTACTTTCACTATTATCTTCTTGAGCAGTAGGCCTACACTTCAAAAAGACTTCCAACCTGTTTGCTAAACATGTTCTGTTAAGTAACCAGTGGACAAGTATTATCTCTTATATGCAATTTTGTTGTCTTTCTAAGATCTTGTATCATGTGATATCTGTGAGAAATCTCAAGTGAGAGTGTGTTGTGAGTCTCCTGAAGTTTGATTTCTGTGGTGCACTAAGTTAATACTATACATGCTATGAGTCTGGTCTTGGTTTGCTTTGACTATACTCTTATGTGAACTGTGCTTATGACTAAGGTATGCATTGGATAGTCAAATATTTTGGAGGTCTGGATTGCCAGTCATTTGCTGCTCAAAACCAAATTATTCAAACACAGATTTCATGGAGCGAAATATTTCCATAATGCAAAACACTGAGCTTTCATTTGTGTTTATGCAAAATCATTCCCATCTAAGGTTATGTCTGTCATGAGTTGCTTGAAATAATTTGTTCTGTGATAACCTGTCTTTTTGCGTTCAATGTATTTCCAAACATGGCAAATCTCAGTCTTATAGATGCAATGCATTTCAAATTAGGCCTAATACTGATGTGACTCTTATTTTTGCAATAGAATTATTACTCCACAAAAGTAGGTTGGAGGAAATTTCTGCAGTGTTTAGAGAGCTGCTTGTGTCGTGAAAAAAAGCAAGCTTCTAAATATCCTGTCAGCCTTTATCACACTATTTCTTAATATGATATCTGGAATAAAGATGCTATGCTACACTGAACTGTTTCTTTAAAATGTATTGATCACTGGCAAAAAGCTGCTTGAATTCTTGAACAGATCAATAGTAGGAGCACAGAACAGGACATTACCCAAACAAAATGTAGGAACCAGTTAATGCATTTGTTCAGTTTATGGGTTATTTTTTCAGTTTATGAAGCAAGATGGTTGCTTCAGTATTTTGCGAACAAAATAATTTGTGTGCAAAACAATACTGGGAGGTTAAGCACATTTATTACTATTATGTATATAATAAAGTAGGGGTTGTCAATGGAGTACCACAGCGGTACTGCAGGCATCTGTCAATCTGTGGTTGAGCTCAATTTAATTTTTGTGAAATTAAAAATATTTTAGAGCAAAAATACAACATTAAGTTAACTTAAACTAAAGCTAACCTTGTGAAGTTAAAATACAACACTCAATTTTAGTGGATGCTCTGTCTCTGCATGAACTGATTTTTTTTTTAAAGACCCCAGTATTAAAGATCGATTTTATGCTAATTTTACATAGCAGTTTCATCATATTGTTTAGCTTGAGATTTACAACCAGAGGTACTATATTATGCTACAGATCAATATGAATAATAAATCTGTTTCCTTTTATTTATTGTTTTAAAGGAGTCTGGCAGTGGGGAAGATGACCGCCGATCTCAGCCCAGAAGGTAAGAAAACCTCATTCTGAAACCTTTCTCAAAGGAGCCTTGATGTCATAAAAACCAGTACTTATAAAGTCATAGAATGAGTCAAAGAAAGTTGCCACAATAATTGTGCAGGGTTGTTTATTACAGAATTAAAAAAAAAATCCTGTTATTTTCTTCAGTATCACTGGGCCTCAGATGAGATTACAATGTTACAAAAAGCTGTTCTAACAGTAGATTTTTTTTTATCTTAAATGCACACACAGAGGTACCCAAATTCATTTACATGGTTAAGATATCAAAAAAGTTAACCATTAGGCAGTCACAAGAACAAGGACATTCTCCACAAAATGACGTCTTTCTAATAACTCCTGCATTATTACATAATGGCGATACATTGCTTTAATTTATTGACAGAGTAAAGAAGCTCTCACTTTCATGATGTCATTAAAAAGTCGAAACTATGTAACAAAATCTTCCCCTTAGGTGGTTACAATGTTACAAGATCATTTTCTCTAAAGATATTATAGCTCTATGGTATCTCAGACCTTTAGAGCTCAGTAGCTGTGTCAGAAATCAATAGCATGTTGTCCTAAACTGAGACGTCACTTGCTCTTGTCTCATGCGCACATCATATTGTTTTCGTGGTGACATTTTAATCAGACATCCTTAAAATGTAAAAGACTAAAAGTATACTTCCATTTTTTGTCAGAATATCGAATGTGATGGGAAGTTCTCATATGTCAGTATCATTAGCTATTTTTCCATCCACCTATTTTTTATGCACATTTTGAAATATTGCATAAAAAATTGCTGGATGGAAACGCCAAGATGCCCATAAATTCTAAAAATGTGCATTAAAAAAACTTATGCGCACATTTGAGTAAGATAAACTTTTTATCCGATAAGAAGAAATGCGTGATGGAAATACATTTACTGAATAAATTCCTCCATGCGCACCGAAAAAGTCATGTTACGTTGCGCTATGAGATGGGATAACTTGACTAACCAGGGGACTGATCTCGTTCACAGCATCTATATGTTGTTATGGTCATTCTGAAATGCCTGAGCAAAGTCTGTCGTCAAAGTATTTCTGTATAATTGTCTTACACGACTGCGTTCCCAAACAACTGGCATCCACCTCCGAAAGCAATGACTGCATTCATTGTGTTTCGTCTGCTTGCTCTGAGGCGCAAGTAATTTATCTATATATATTAAAATTATTATATTCAGTGGCTTCTTCTAGTTTTCTTAGTGATATTTAGTGCCAGTTTACCAGGAAGTGATGATTTTGTTGTCTTTAACTCCAAATGGTGCTTTATTCGCAAATGTTTTATGCGATATTCCAGTTTTGCGCATAAGTTTAATTTGAATCTTTGGATAGAAACATAGCTATTGAATATATATCAGACCTCTGTAATAACACAGGCATGCTGTAAATTGACAGATCATTGCAGTGCAGCTCTAATTTCCATGGACATTATCATCATGATAGCTGTGACATCATATGAGACCTGCTTTGAGATCCAGTGATTTTGTCAAGTTTGACAGTTATTTTTCGACAACTTGATGTGGTCTTTTCTCTTGTGTTGGCTTATCACAGAGAACAAACTACTTCAGCCAGTTTTGCCTTTACTCAGGTTTCCGTAAAAGTTGTTGATTTAGAGCTTCTGCTTCCCGCAATATTTCCTATTTCTTTCATAGTGAAAAATAATATAGCAAAACACTATATGATTTAGCTCCAACCTGTGTGTGCAATGTGCATGCATATTTACATCACTGGTACAAATGGTAATTATTCCACTTAATATAGCAGCAGAATATATTGTGGGTAATATATAGGTTTGACTAAAGCTGACATAAAACCAAACCACTGGAGTTTTATAAAAAATTTGGCCTTGTTGGTTCATTAACATAATTATTTCTGTGAATGTCGATATATGTCTTACAAGGCATAGAAAAATATTCTTCTGTCTGGAGGTACTTGAACAGGCCAGTATATTCTGATTTATGAAGAATGGGACTACAAGCAATGTCTTTCAACTGGAATAGTTTTATTAGTCTTTGCCGAAGGGCACCAGAAGGGTGAGTAGAGTTGCATGTAGATCAAGTCAAAACAGAGATGGAGATGGCTGTCAGTGAAAACATGGGAGGGAGGAGGATGAGGCGGGTAGATTAAAAATTGTGTTTGCGGTATTGCAGAGATTAGTCAAGTACATTCATGACTGATCTAGCATATGATGTATTTGCAAAGGTGTAAGTCAGCCTATACTAATTGTTTTACTTTATATTATAGATTTATTTTGTTAAGAGAATCTTGTACTTACTTGTCTCTAAGCAGGAAACCTTAGACTGGTCCGAAGAAAAATAAGACTTGTTTAAGCAAGTCTGAGAAGATGTGTTAAAAAGGTTTTAGAAGAGGATTTTTTCCCCCTACAGATTAATAAGATTAAAAAAAACATCTTCAATTGCAGAATTGAGTATTTAATTGGAATTGTCAGTCAACACATATACTGAATAAATCAAGCTTTTTCTGTAAGAAAATAGAATATGTTCTAGGTCACCTTAGCTTGTGCCTGTCTCCTTTTAGTGGAATTTTTAAAAATAAATTAATACTTTTATTTAGCAAGGATGCATTAAATGCATGGTCAAAAGTGACAGTAAAGACAATTAAATTGTTACAAAAAGTTGTAACAAATTTCAATCTTATTTTTCAGTGTATTTCAATTAAATGCTGTTTTAAAATAATAAAATATCTGTTTTCAAAATTTGATAATAATTAGAAATGTTTCTTGAGTGCCAAATCAGCATAGAATGATCATGTTACACTGAAGACTGCTGAACATCACATTGTCATTACATTTTAAAACAGAAAATACTATTTTTAATATTTTTTTTTATGTTGATTTATTTTGTAAATTGTAATATTCCCTTTTTTGGTCAAATAAATGCAGCCTTTATTAGCATAAGAACATTCTTTTAAAAACATTCAAAAATCTTACAGATTATAAACATTTATAAATCATTCATAATTTGTTTTAGATTTCACTCCCTTGTGGATTGCAGAAATTCATTTTTAGAATTTGTTTTTATATTTGTAATAATTTGTTATTTCAGGTGTAAAAATAGAAACTGTCTTCTGTGTAAAATACATATTGACAGTCAGTCACGTGTGTTCTGATAACATGCTGTAGCCTTTAGTCGAACAGCCGTTTGATGGTCTACAGGTGCTACTGAACATTTTTCTTGTATGAACAGCTGTGTTTTATATGTACTACTGATAACATTCCCACAATTTCTGAGAAATCCCCTCCACACACACCATAAAAATTGCATAAACGAAGATGTCTCAAGGATTTTTAGGGGCGTTCTTTCACGTAACATAACTGCTGTATGCAAAATAAGTAGACTGATTCCTTTACAGTAAAGCAGTGGGCCAAAGTCAGCCCATGATGACCATGATTTGGATAAAGAATATCAACTTAATTAAATTAATAATCAACTTAATTAAATTAGGCATGGCCATAATAGTAAAGTTGACTAGTTTCTTGTTTTTGCATGAATCCCTCTCAGAAAAGTCATCCCTTTTAAAATCATTACTGCTAAAGCCATACATGCAAACAGTCATCTTTGGCTAAATTGGAATCATTTTCTTTAAACATAAGAACACATACTGTGTGAACACCCTAAAGAAGTAAGTCAGATATGAACCTAAAACCAGCAAATTACTGAGGATTACCTCAAGACCACTTAAGCCTGGAATACACTACATGATTTTTGCCTCGATTTTCCCCCGATTTTACAGTCTGAACAGTTGACGCTAGTTGAGGAAAGTCGGAGCCAGTCTGCAGATTACAGCTGACAGATTCCACAGAAAATCGGGTAGTGTATGATGGTCACAGTCTCCGATTTTTTAGCTTCAGACTTTGATTCCATCCAGTCGGAGGATATCAAACATGTTTGATATTTTCAGCCGATTTTAGAACGCATATTGTTTTCTTTTGTCATGCATCTCCTAGCAACAAGGCACACATTTCTGCGTGAGTTTGTTGTGATCGGAACGACTTTAAAGTCTGGTAGTGTATGATCCTTGGTCGTGTAGTTTATAATGCCCAGTTTTCCTTTGTCACTATTTACAAAGTCAGTAAGTGTATGATGCCTAGTGTTTTAAAAATCTGTTCAGATTTTAAAAGTCGTGAAGTGTATTCCAGCCTTAAATTGACAATTCATTCAGACAACTCACAGACTAGTACAGCTGATTTAAAAAAATATATATATTTAGATTTTATGACCCCTACACCTAATTAACTATCCATTAGGTGTTTTAACAAACAATATCCCAGTTGCTCTACATGGCCACTCTTTCCAGGATAACTATTATGACTGTCAGGAAAGCTCTCTGAGATCATATGAAATTGGTCCTCATTTTCCATTCACCCACGTGAGCCAAGACCTAATGAATCCAGTTCATAAAACCACTTGTAAATTATGTCAAATGAGACCTTGACATGCTTGGTCATATTGATTATACTGTACAGATAAGAGAGATCCTTCCAGTAGGGCTGGGTATCGAGTTCGATACTTTTTAGGCACCGACCGAATTGCCTCGATACCACCGAGTATCGAAAAACGTCTTGTCGTTCGGTACCAAATTTCGATACCTAAGGGGTTAATCTCATCAACGTCAGTGAGGCAATAAGCCTGCAGCACTAGGTGTGTTTGACTAGAAGCGCCGCAGCGCAGATTGATCAGTGTTTGACATCCGCGAGAGCGATTCAAATGCGTACGGAGCAGTCTGCTCTCTATATCGCACGGTTTCGTTTACTACACACAAACTAAGCGCGTGACGCTCGCGGTGATTTCAGCGTCTGCCGTCTAAATGAGGACATAAACACATGAACAACATCCCCAGAACTGCTCTGAGAGTCACTCCATGAGCATTTTACCATTTGATTTGAGTAAAACTAGCATCATATCATATACACACAGAAGTGTAAAGGTATTCACAGCAACCCGTCAAAATAAAAGTTAACTTGGAAGACAGTGCGGCAGAAATATATTAATATTGTTCAGCCGAGTGTACATACTGCTACTACTAGGCTACTATTAAAACTCTATTTTTTTTAATTAATGATCACACAACATTTCTTCCATGCTTTAATTTTAATAGTAAAATTTTGTTTGCCAAAATAAATAAATAATGTTTGATTTTCAATAATTTAAAAGATAAATGCAATCAATGTTTTATGCCTTCATTTGAAAACCAGATACAGAACACAGCATTTATGAGTTAAAATTAAACATTTCATAAGGCTATTTTAAGAATAAATTTGAATAAACTTAGTTTTTATGCATTCAAATAATTAGACATACTACACCAGAATTTAATAACAATATGGTGAAAGAAAATAAAACACCCACTTATGAAAGTGGATAAAGATTTTCAATTTCTTGGAAGTCTTTAACAACCTAGAATAAATGAATAGAAATGATGATTCTGTCTGAGCTATGCGTTTTAAAATGAATACGCACTAGTGTAAACTGAAAACTATTTGAGCTTTATTAAAATTATTTGCACTGATTTATTGTGTTGGATATATTTTGTTCCTTTGTGCAGTGGCTCCGGAGATGAGTCTTTGAGTCTGTATAAATGTCAACAAGCTGAAAAAAATCAAATCAAACTTTTTTGAGATAATGTATATCTTGTTAAAACTGATTTCATAAAATTGGTATTGAAAAAAGTATCGTTCAGGAACCGGTATCGAACTCAAGGTATCGGTATCGATATCGAAAATTTTTTTTAACGATACCCAGCCCTACCTTCCAGTCAATATGAAGCGTATGTACTAAGATTTGCATTTTGTCAGTGTGAGCTTGTACTAGGGTCAGAAATTAACTTAACCCTTGTGTGGTGTTCATATTTTTTGTTACTCAGCCAGTGTTCGTGGGTCTGGTGGACCCGCTGCAGTTTTGGGGTTTTAATTCAACACAATCAAAAATTCTATGTTAAAATACTCAACAGATGTTTACTTCATCCCAATTACAAGCAATATAAACAGCATATAAGGTCAAAATGTGCCCTTTACCTTTGTTAGATCACATTTATGAATTAAATGCTACAACCTTGTGCGGGAATGGCAGGGGCAGAAACACAAAACTCACACTACACTCTTACAGACTCCCTCTCTGTACACGCGCACATACACACACATAAACACACATAAACATACTAATAGCAGGCCCAGACAATAGGAGGACAGAGTGAAGGTACACAACAGGACCTAAAATTTCCACTCTTTTATTACGCCCGGGTCCAATGGACCCGAACATCCTGTATGAAATATAAATGTGTAAGGGGGGTGTACAGTGAGTGGTCATTGAAAATTTGTTCTGATAAATGTTCTTCAGAGAAAATGAGCCAAGGCCAATGACTCTGAGTTTGAAAAAATAATTAATAGTATAATTCTTCTCTTGATAAAAAGTGAAAACGGGTCCCACAGACCATACAAGGGTATACTTATACAACTTATATTACACCATACAACTTATATTAACAAAGGTGGCAAACGTGTATCTACATGACAAATGCTATTGCTTTTGATATTGTTAGTTGGCAATGTCACTTTGTAAAGAAACGCTTTGTGTTTCATCACTGAAGCTGTCTACACTGCAAAATAAATCTCTTACTTATATCTGATCTGTACTTTGTTGTGTATGAGTAGGGCTGGGCAATTTTTCCGATTTTATCGATTAATTCGAATTTAATGTTTTGCCATGATTTTATTTTTTAGAAATCGAGGAATCGCAATTTTGAATAGAAATATTACTAAACATTAGAATTAGACACTTAGACAATATGCCAATGATAACAGTAAAGAGAAAAGAACGATCCATGTGATGCACTGATATTGCTAAGCGCCATTCACAAAGAATGTGCTTTTGTGTTGACAAAGATGCGACGTGGACAGTCGCATACATCTTTAGGAAAAACATGCAAGAAGATGGGAGTGAACTTCTTTTAACTTGAGTGCCACGTTTTTAGAATGCCGTTTAATGCATGAGATGCTGCAAGAGATGCGAATGCAACAGTCAAACGCATCCATGAAAAAACACGATGGAAAAAGCAATGCAAGCGAATAAAAAAACCTGTAACTACTACTGTATGTCTGATATTTCATGTTTGCATCATGGTGACAGACTGAAAACTGCTGTTGATTGTTTTTACAGAACATTTATAATAATAATAGTCTACTGGTTTTATATCTTTAGTCATTTTGAATTTGAATTACCTTGACTTTTGAGATTTTTTTTTAAAGCATTTTCCTCGTATTATTTCTGAACATATGTATAAGACAAGTTTGTACAAGAGTTGCTATGCGTCTTTTCTGCAAAGATATTTAACAAGTGATTTGTTTAACATTTACATGATGTTGACAACTTCATGTGTGGTGCACTTGCAATAGAATTTGAAGGTTAATAAGGAAAAAAGTTACTTGAATCATGTTGTAGTAACATTTTGAAGTTGACTAGTTAAAAATCGTTAAAAAAAAGAAATATATATTTTTTTTTGCCATATCACCCAGCCCTATGTATGAGAGAATTCACAAAAGTGCAAAATTCAGTCAGTTGTTTACAATGTTGACTCATCCAAATGCCTCTAATTGGCCATCACATTCGTAAGCTCGTCAGTTACAGGTGTGATTGTTTAAAATGCTCAACCCTGCAAAACACGTAAAAATAAATCCGATGCAGGCAGAGCAGATCTAAATTGCAATGGCGCAATCAACGTTTCTTATTCATTTTCACATTTTACTTTAATTGGGACAGCCGTAATAGATTTTGTTTGTTGTGCAGAGGAATTTTGTTCCCCTTTATTGTGAATTTGTTCATTTTTGTTCATTTTGAGTCCCTGTTAATTTCCAACCAAGATTTGTTAAAAAAAAAACTACACTGCCCTCCAAAAGTTTGGAAACGCCCTAGAAAAGTGAGGTTTTGGACAATATTGGCATGAATCCTTTTTAATTTGTGATAATTTTGCACTGATAAGGGACAACACAAACTACGAAAACATATTTTACATAAACAGTTTATACATAGAACATTTTTTTTTTTTCGATTCATCAAAATATCCACCATTAGCAGCTATTACAGCTCTGCATAATCTGGGCATCTGAGCTGTCAGTTTATTCAAACATTGACTTTGAATTGGCAATCAATTGTTGAAGCTACAGTATTAAGGTGTGCTGACCCAAAAATCTTTTAAAAACCTGGGCCAAGTTTAAACCAGTAACCAGGCATCACAGCTGGCAAAGGGGCATGTCTGACTTTGACATGTATATATTGCCATTATTATGTTTTATTGCTGGTCTTCAATGATAATGTCAAGTTACTTTAATGTATTTGCACCAAAAAATGATAAGGATTTATGCTGATATCGTCTAAAACCACACTTTGCCAGGGGTGTTTCCAAACTTTTGGAGGGCAGTGTACATCATTATTTTGTGATCAAAATTCAGAGCAGAACAATCTTGTTGCATTTGAATTGACAACAAATAATGCTTTGCTAGTAATTTATTTTATTTATTTATTTATTTTTGTTTGTTTATGCAAGTTTCACTGAGAAAAGCAGTATTTGTGTTTTGTTGGCCCTAGCAACCGGTTTAAATACATCGCCATAGCACATTGTCACATGACTGTCAACCTAAATGTTTACACAGGCCTTGTGTTTCACTTTTGGTTTAGGATTTCAGTAGCTTAGTCGGTCACAACAGGGGAAACTGGGTAGTACAAAGGGCGAGTGCGACCCATGGGAAAAGACCTATCCTGTCCCCTACCAAGGGCTCCCATGATTGCTCTCATTACCAAGGGAAATTCCATCATCTTTCCTGTGTTACCTGAAAATAGGACAGCCTCGATCGAACAAACACACATATAGAGCTAATAGTTTGTTTAAAAGCACTTACTGCAGTTTCCTCACTTTTATTTCTAGCTTCCCCCCATTGTATAGCTGTGTTTCAGTGTGTAGGGCTCATGTAGTGTGAGGCTATTATCATTCAGTGTTTTGCTCACATCAAATACGCTTTGTTGTTTGAGATAATTACATTACATGGTCCCTAGTCTCATGTATTTATTTAGACTAATTCAAATGCAGTTTAGACTGTAGACACAGACTACAGATTTTATGATTTCCTCAGCTCATTTTAGGTTTATCACAGGTCGTACCAACCACTATAATGATTCTGTTAGACTAATTAATAGTCATTTTGCAAATTACTTTAAAAAGACTTATGTCTTTGAAAGACTTTGTCATGCAAATATTGAAAATATGTTTCAGTTTCTGTTATATTGGAATCAGTTTCCCAAAAGCTCTAAATCCAGTTCACTTGTGTTTACTCTGTGGGTTGATAAGGAGTCTGCTGTCCACCAGAGCACATATGTCCTGACTCCGCCCACCATCTCAGTGTCTGCCTGTATTTACTCGCAGAGCAGATGGATACACCAAAGATCCGAACTGAGAAAGTCTACACAAAACAACACTAGCTAATACATGGTGTAGTTTTTAACGAGTTGCCGCTGAATTTTCTCTGAATACGTTTATCCAATCGCTCTGTTGCTCGGAGGAAGTTGCCCGTGAAGTTGAGTAGTTGCCCGTGTGTTTTAATCATTTATTCTGCATGTGGTAAAAGGATGGGAAAGCTCCAGTGAGGGTTTCTGACATAAAGGATGACTTTAGGGGGTTTGGCGACTGCTTTAAGCACCTCCACAGAATGCCTGTCTACACACAATGGAATACAAATACTGCTGCAGAGCGGATTAATGTACCAGGACAACATCAACAGGTTGTAAGTTTATCATTGGAGTATTTTTTTTTAAGTCTTTTTCTTTTTTCTTACCTCTTTTTTTTTTCTTTCTCCCCAATTTCTTCTAATTTTTCTCTTTTTTCTTTTCTCTTAATTTCTTAAGTCCCTTTTATCTTCCTGATTTTCTGTAATTTCTCTTTTTATTTATTTTGGTTATTTTGGGAGTTCTTATTTAATTCTTAATTTAATTAATAGTTTATTCATTTCAGTTATGTTTTCTTTTCTTTTTTTACTCTCACATGCACTAATTCCAAAGTTCAGTTATATTGCGATTTCATTGAGCTGTTTATCTGTGATGACTGAATTTACTGTTACTTCCTGTAATGAAGGATGTTCAGTTTGTTAAGGAACTAAATATAAACTATATTTAGATGATTTTTCAATCTGAGAAGCATGTTACATGTATGTTGCGTATGTTGTCACATGGTGAATGAGGCAGTCAAAACAAACAAAGTATAGTCTTACACCTTACATCACTCCTACACCATCTTCATGTCCTCAGTAAACAGGAAGTCCTTGCCACACACGTTTTTATCATTATGCAAAAACAAAACATTCATTCCGTTTAAGCATACTGCAGACCACACATCTCTTTTTAAGTGAGGGAAAAAATCTTAATTTTGAGCAATGTTTGTATATATGCGTAAATAAGGATAGCATTGTTGCAAAGTGTGATCTGGGGCCTTTTTTGTCTTTACATAAATAATGTTATTAAGCAGTTATATGTACAGAAACCCTCTCAGAAACATTCTTTTGAATATGCAGACTGTCTTGATTCATATAAATCAACGAGATCAAAATTGATTCAGAAATCTGCTGGGCTGCTTTCAATAATGACTCAATCTTGATGCTTGTCAATGCACACGCATTGAAGTGTTCGGTTCACCATTACGCATTTATCATCTCATCTTTCTTTCTATCCCCTCCCTTTCCTGCTGTAACACACAAACCACTGCTAAAATGAAACCATGTGTGTTAGTATTTCATCGTACAGTGCGAGCAGACAGACAACCGTAGATTGAAGTGTGGTTGGACAGTTCTTGACCCCTGTCAAACTGCCACTTTATTTGTGTGCTGTTCTGAGCTTGTTAGTTACTGTGGTGGGCATTCACGGAATAGTTTTCACATTTCAAAAATTGTTTTCCATGGTAGAAGGATTTTTGGGATTTAACCGGGAACTTCCTCATTGAATCTATTCAGATTGCTCACTCACTCTCTGAACCACAGGTTATGATGTTCCACTCAAAATAAGCCAAGAACCGTTACTGTATTTGTTTCCTTTTTGAAGCCAATATATTTCATCAATATTATTCACCAGCCTGCTGTTACAAACCTGTATTCCATTCTTTCTTCCATGAATTATGAAAGTAAAATGTTTTTGTCCATATAATGAAAGTGGAAGAAAGCTCTCCAGCTCCAAAAATCAATAAAAAAATCTATATTTTTGTGTTTTCTTTTTGTATTCTAGTTTTCTGAAGCCATTCAGTAAGTTTGTGTGATGAACAATCAGAAATTTAAAGGCCTCATCATTTTTTATCAAAACGTCACAACTTGATCATCTGATGAAACAACAGATCACATTTATATCTGCCTCCATCCAATAACAACACCAATGGACGTTGGATTGAAGCAAGACCCCATCCAATATTTTTTTCTTTTTGATAATCTGTTTTACTTGTCGCAATACAGAAGAAAAGGACGTATAATATTAAGTCACAAATAAAAAAAAAAATCACAAACACAAACGATCCTGTTAGATTACTGACTGGTTCATATGACAAGTTGTTAAAATACATATTCACAGTACAGTTTGAGTTTTGTTCTAATAAATAGTAATTTATATATATTTTTTTATTTATATTTAAAAAAAATAATACTTAACATGTTAAATTAATGTGTGTGTGTGTGTTTACATATGTATACATATATAAAATAGATTTTTTAATACAAAAAAATTGTGTATTGATATATTGTTAATATTTAGAAAGCTCTTGGGCCAAATATGCTGCAAAAGCAAACTCTTATAAGAAAAAATCCTTTATAGGAGTTATAAAAAATAACGCAACAGGTTCATGATTAACAACAGATCATTAAAGAGATGAGACAGACTTTAGACACATAGTCACATGTACATACTCCCATAGTACTTCATTCTCATGCTTTCAAGCCAACGTACAATAACACCCTCATAAAAAGACATATGGTTACGCACATGACTCTAAACAACAGGCACACATGCACTAAATGAATCCGTGCCTCTCTCACTTCTCTGTTCTCTCTGCTATTCACACTCGCTCTTGTTTTACGGTCTGCATAGTCTGAATGTCATTGATTGGAGGGAGATATGTTGCATGGGATTATTCAAAGAACAGAAACTCGCACACACAGATCCCCCAGCTGTTGCAGTGATGGGGAACAGAGTGTTCTTGTTTGCGTCCTGCACAGAGAGTTCGGTGTGTGAGCTAATGCCCTCAAAAAGGAGTCCTCCCATATTTCCCTACTGAACTCAATGTCTCATGTTCCACTCGGGATGTAAAACCCATCAGAATTCATCGAAAAGATAGAAATAACACAGTGTTTCTTTCACATAATAGACACAGTTAAGATGGATGACTTCCTCTCATGGCTTGTTTAAGAATAAACTCTTTTCTTAATTTCTAAATGCAGGCAACTACTTTTTAAATAAAAAAAGAAATGCACCAGCATAATTAAATAAGTTTAAGCATTTGTTTTTCTGTTCTGTTGATTTTTAGGTTCTGTCTCTTAATTTTAACTTGGTTTTAATGTGTTTTGCTGACATCATACCATTGTGGTCATATAGCAACATTTGCATGTGCAAGCACTCTTCAAAAAACTGTAAACCTATATTGTTATTGCAAAATATTACAGTGGAAATTATGTAAAGATAGTAACAGAAAAAACAAAGCTCAAAATGCATACACCACTGTTCAAAAGTTTGGGGTCCATAATATTTTATTTTTTTATGTTTTTAAAAGTGAAATGAAAAATGATCTAAATATCTGTTACACAAAAATACAGTAGAAACAGTCATTTTGTCCAAAAATTATTGCAATTTAAAATAACTTGTCTATTTTGATATGTTGTAAAATGTTATTCCTGAGATTGCAAAGAGATTGCATTGTCACATGATCATTCATAAATCAAACACATATATAGATTTTTTTATTATTATGAATGTTGAACACAGTTGTGCTGCTTAATATTTTTGTTTAAACTGTACTTTTTTCAGTATTCTTTGATAAATAGAAATATAAAAAGAACATTTATTTTAAATATTAAATCTTTTGTAACGTTATGGATGTCTTTACTGTCAAAAACAACAACAAAAAACATGCTGACCACAGACTTTTGAACGGAAATGTATATATATTCAAATATACACTATATTTCAATTTCTCTCTCTTTCTCTGTCCTCAGCATCAGTGAAAGCTTCCTAACAGTAAAAGGTGCTGCCCTTTTCCTTCCACGTGGGAATGGTTCCTCCTGCTTCTCCAGAATCACAGCACAGCGCAGCAAACATGCAGGCAAGGGCATTTGTTAGACAACATGTGCAAAATAGGCAATAAAAAGAATGTGAATATTAATAGTTAATGAACGATTTGAACTTTTGGAGCAGGGGACCTTCAGCAGCACCTGCAGACAATGTTCACATTACTGCGGCCAGAGGACAACATCCGTCTGGTGAGCACCCTACACACACACAGCAACTAGCTTTCCACCAAAACCTAGTGAGCTACCCATGAAGGGCACAGTTTTGGGCACAGTTTGGCCAAAATCAGTCCACACTACATTGAATCCTTCACGTGCAAGAAGAATCCAAAATGGGGAAAATGTAAATCATAGCATAAAAAGTAAAAAAGGATTATATAAAATACTTAGGTTTTTCTGAATTAACTCTCTACTCGTCCTGCAGGCTGTGCGGTTGGAGAGCGCTTTCCCACAGTGCACCCGTTACATGGTGGTGGTCTCCACTAATGGCAGACAGGACACAGAAGAGAGCGTGGTGCTGGGCATGGACTTCAGCCCCTCCGACAGGTTTGCATGTGCTGCTTCTTGTACTGTTAATTTAAACCAATCAAATATAGTAACAACAAATAATTACATTTTGTGTTCGTTGCAGTTCCTGCTCCATAGGCATGGTGCTTCCTTTGTGGAGTGACGCACTGATCCACCTGGATGGTGACGGGTAGGTGTGGCAAATCTGTTAAAAACTGACACATCTGATTCTCCTTCAGATAGTTCAGAGAGTGTTTCACCCCTCTATTTTCTTCACAGGGGTTTCAGTGTGTCTACAGATAACAAGATGCACATATTCAAGCCTGTATCGGTCCAAGCCATGTGGTGGGTGCCTTTCCCTTTTTTCCTGAGATTCATTAAATAGTTTTTTTTTTTTTTTTGGAAACAAAAAAAATTTTGCCGGACATTTTTGGTGCATTAATATTTTGAAACCGTTTACTGAAACATATTATTATTATTATTATTATTATTACGTTTCATTCTGTCATTTAATCAAATACAGTTACATATTTTTTTTAAAAGGTCATAGTCAAAATAGTCAGTCATTTGCCCTCTATTTTTTGAAGAATCGTATTGTTCCACTAATTTATTTTTTATTATTCATGTTTTGTTACATATTATTTTTATTTTCATAAAACAAACTGTATGCATTTATGGTTAAAAAATAGATTCATTATTTTATAATTAAATTATATATTTAAAGAGATATATATATATATATATATATATATATATATATCAATATGAGAGCTTATTATCATTGAAATGTTAAATCAGTTGACCCTAGTTTCATGTCATCTATCATCCCTAGGCTGTTAATTTGTTGCCTTTAAGGTTTTGATCTAATATTGATGCTGGGGTATTAAAGGCTGATACCAAAGAAACAATTTTAGTATCAGTCCAACCCTGATATCGTGGCATGATTTGATATGGAGCACCTTTTTCTCTCAGGTCTGCCCTGCAATCTCTTCATAAGGCCTGCGAAGTGGCCCGCTGTCATAACTACTTCCCAGGCAGCCTCTTCCTGACCTGGGTGAGTTACTACCAGAGCCAGGTGTCTTCAGATCAGGCCCGCATCAATGAGTGGAACGCCATGCAGGACGTGGAGTCCCACCGAGCAGACTCGCCTGTGCTCTTCTCTGAAGTGTGAGTGCTAATTTGTAAATGGTCCTGCAATTTGAGCTAGGGCTGGGCGGTATATCGAGTTTGTACGACATATCGATATATTTTTTTATGAGCGATACGGTATGAAGCAATACCGTTAATATCGATATACAGTTTGATACGAGCGCACAGGTGCGGCGTTTCCGTATGGCAGAGTATGGCAGTTGCCATACCCTAGCCCAGTCAGGTGCTATGAAAAATTATCCAAACTTGAGTCTATTATAATTCGTTATTATCATTTTAAATCATAGGGTTTTAAAAAATAGTTAACCAATGATAAGCATTAAAAAATAGCTTGTCAGTAAAACTTCATAACGCCATTGGATCGTCAAGATATCAGCGAAACCTCGTAAGTCGTAACTTCACCCCGCCTCCATTCAGATTGATGCGCCGCGCACAGCCTGGAGACATCTCCGCTTTTTCGCAATGCAAGGGTAAATAAATCATTGATGTTTGAATAGTACAGCGTTTTCTTTACTCAAACACTATGTCTGTAAAGGCTAATGTTTTTGTGTGTTTGAAGAGCGGAGAAGAATGAGGTTGCCGTACTTTTGTAAATTTTAAATATCCTGTGCATAAGCGCTTTATTTGAGATTTTGGCCAAGTGTATTAAACAATAAGAAAAACTAAGCGCCCATATAGCTACAATCAACGTTATATAACCTGTAGAAGTTGATGAAAGCATATAATGCAATGCACTTGCTGCCTCAGATAACAGTTACAGCCGTTCTAATGACAGACAAAACACTCCATCTCCGTCATTCGCTGGTCAAAAACATTAACTCATTTGAGCTTGATTTTCATATAATGTTAAGTGCAAGGGTCTGATACAATACCAACGCTGACGACACAGTGTTGTTTAATTATTGATTTTTTTTTTCCCTTAGGGGTAGGCGGAGGGGTAGGGGAATAAAATAGAATTGGGATTCGGCCTAACTGTAAAGTGACTAATAGGGTAATCAAAATAGCCCTTTTCCTCAATTAGCCTAGTCTGTGCTTTTTTTAAATTATTATTTTCATTTTTAATTTAGTAAATTTAACTTCTGCTTTAAAAAGCATTATTTTTGTTTTTAGATTGCAATGTTACAATGCTAGAATGTAATGTGATTTAACCCTTTTTTGCACATAATATATGCCTACATGGTTACATTCACTTTGTTTGTTTAATCCAAATACAGAGATATATACACCGTATAACGCAAATCAGCCAAAAAATACCTAGATATGAATTTTTGCTCATATCACCCAGCCCTAATTTGAGCACACTGATGCCAATTTTGATGTATCATGGAACATTATATTTCAGAACAAGATACTTTCTCTAAATATGGCTAATAGATAAAATAATATATATATTTTGCTTGCAAAGTTGTGCCAGAGGATGTTAGATTTGCACAAATATTAATAATATATATATTTTGCTTGCAAAGTTGTGCCAGTGGATGTTAGATTTGCACAAATATTTTTTTTTTTCAAGTGGTGAAATGTTAACAGAAATATGAAAGTGTTTTTTTTTTGTTTTTTTTATGCTTTGTGTCTTCAGGCCAACTGAGCGAGAAAGAACAGAGAGACTCATCAAGACTCGTTTGAGAGAGATCATGATGCAGAAGGACCTTGAGAACGTCACCTCTAAAGATGTATGATCCAAACACACATCCTAAAAATCACTTCCTGGATGATTTATTTATTCATTAGAATCTTCTCACGTGTACTTAGCCCACACGTTGTACCTGCACACACACTTCTGTTTAGATCCGCACAGAGCTGGAGATGCAGATGGTGTGTAACCTACGGGAATTTAAGGAGTACATTGATAATGAGATGATCATCATTTTGGGGCAGATGGACAGGCCCACAGAGATTTTTGAGCATGTTTACCTGGTGAGAGTTATGTCACCAATACATTTTAAATATACATTTCGGTTACGTTGTACCATAAGTCATTTTTGGTTTGCACATAATTATAGGGTTCTGAATGGAATGCATCTAATCTGGAAGAGCTGCAAAACACCGGGTGAGTTTTGTTGACATCCTCGTGTATGAAAACACGCATGCCTATAATACCTGCAATAGAGGCTACTTTGCCAGACTGTTTTAGCCATAAACCTGTGTTATCCTTTATTATTCTCTTTGAAGTCTCTTCCTGGCGTTAATAATTACACAGATTTTCGGTTATGTCTTTGTGTTTACTATCAGGGTGCAATACATCCTTAATGTGACGCGGGAGATCGATAACTTCTTCCCAAGCCTATTTGAGTACCACAATATCCGAGTTTACGATGAAGAGGTGACAGACTTACTGGCTTACTGGAATGACACTTATAAATTCATCTCTAGGGCCAAGTGAGTATTAATAACCTCCTAATGCTCACTTTGGAGTAAAACACTGGTCTTCTAGCTGTAATTGTTATACAAAGAGGTTTATTAACAAATAACTTTCTAAATCTCTTTCTAAATACTTATGCTACATTTGTTATTTCAGAATTACCACATTTGCGAGATTCTACTCTGAATCATTTTGGTTTTGCTCATAACTACAAATTGAACCATTTATGGCTGTGTTGCTAATGTCAACAAAACACTTTATCAGTACATTAATTATATGTATTAAAACTTTGTCCGATACCAATAAGACAATAAAATATAACTGATAGCTAATACAATTATAATTATTAAATTAAATATTAGTGCAATTTTAAAATTCAAAACATTAAAATAAAACTAAAAACTAAAAAAAACAAAACAGTTTAAATGTTAAAGTGATTTTGGGCATCACAATATTTTAGTATTAAAAATGTATATTTATTTTAAGATATTATTAAATGTTATTAAATTATGTTTTTTAAGTCAGCGCCAATAGCCTTGTGGGCAGCACACCGACATATAGCACCTTTGTGCTTTGGGCGTCCCGTGTTTAAGTCCCAGCTTGCAGACTTTTTCCGATCCTGTCCCCCCTCTCTCTCTCCCACCTTACTTCCTGTCTGAAATACTGTCCTTTCCTAATAAATGCAAAAATAAATCTTATAAATCCAAAAAAATAAAAAATAATATATATATATATATATATTAAATTATGGTAAGTTTTCAGTAAGACACTTGCAATTACTGTAATTCTGATGTAATTTGAACACTAGTATTAGTATAAAAGAACCAGTGTTTCAGGTTTAAAGTATATTTTTGTTTTTCTCTGCTCCTTGGTTTCAGATAAAGTCTTAATTCAAATTACTTGTTAACCTGTGTTTTAGTTTTGCTTCACCAAAAAATGTTGACAGTACTAGCACTACAACTATCTTTTAACACAAGACTAATATAATACCAACAGGAAAGCAGGGGCAAAGTGTCTGGTGCATTGTAAGATGGGCGTTAGTCGTTCGGCCTCCACTGTGATTGCATACGCCATGAAGGAGTATGGCTGGGACCTGGAGCAGGCCTTTGAGTATGTTAAAGAGCGGCGAGCCGTCACCAAACCCAACCCATCATTCATGAGACAGCTGGAGGAGTATCAGGGAATCCTGATGGCCAGGTAAATGTGTCATTTGAATGTGTAGTCATGTGAATAGCAGGAAATGTCTGTGTGCGTTCAAATATTTAAACCTGCAGGTATGCCACTTACTCTAATGACCGCAGACACGTTCACTTCCATTTTAATGACATGTTTCTTTTCACAGTTGATTATAGGGCTCTGATTGTATTCATTGAGAAGTTACAGTGGCTGTTCGACCACATTCCACTTAGTAACTTGTGCGTCTTTGATTGTGTGCTTGCGTCTCAGAGGTTGTAGGTTTGTGCATGTGGGGTCTGGTGTGGGTGGGTATGCATGTGCAACAATGCACTTGCACTTCCTGTAAAATCACTGAATGGGATTATTCATGTTTTTGTTTAGGTCTGACAAAACCACTCAAGCTGTGAAATATTTTTAAAAGATACATGTTTGTAACATTTTTCTTTGACGTCTGTTTGACAGCCAAGCTTTCATAATTTAGTTTTACACCATTTTCCATCGTCTTTCTGACCCATTATAAGCAGTTAAACATTTTATTTGTTGCATACACAGTGGTGGAGGGTCATGTTGCTGAATACTTAATGTGTAAATGTAGGTGATTGAGTGGTCATATAGTAATGTTAAAATCATAACTATGACTATTTCAGAGTGACCCATTTTTGCAGCTTGGTTTGCATAAATGGTTTGCAGGTTTATGCAACTTGGAGTACACTACCATTCAAAAGTTTGGGATCTGTAAGATTTCTTTTATTATTATTCTTTTAATATTTTTATATTACAAGGATACACTAAATTGATTAAAAGTGACAGTTTAAACATTTGTGATGTTAAAAAGATTTCCAATTTAAATAAATGCTGTTTTTTGTTTTGTTTTTTTGACTCAAAGAATTCTGGAAAAATAATGTGGCGCAGTTTACACAAAAACATTAACCACCACAACTGATAATAATAAGAATGTTTCTTGAGCATTACATCAGCATATTAGAATGATTTATGAAGGCTCATGTTACACTGAAGACTGGAGTAATGGCTGCAGAAAATTCAGCTTTGCCATCACAGGAATAAATTGCATTTTAAAATATATTAAAATAGAAAAGAGTTATTTTAAATAAAAAAAATATTTCACATTATTACAGTTTTAATTGTATTTTTGATCAAATTAATGTACTTTTGAAAAACATAAAATATTTCCAACCCAAAACTTTTAAACAATAGTTTGTTTATTGCAGTATGCGCAAGAAAGAAAAATCCTGTCTTCATTATATAGACTATTTAAGATGAACAAAACTGCCAGTGAGTTTTTGATAGTTATTTATACCACAGTTGACATCTGTCATTTTACAGTCTTATACCACAAGCCGACATGTATATACTGTAATAATGTGTTACTACGGTCAATATTCACTTAGCTGATAAGAGCAGAGGGTGTGAAATAAGACAAATGTGCTGTGAGTGACTCCTCACCTGCAGGACTGTTATAATTCATTAGTAGTTTGCATAGTTTTTTTTCACCAAAATATTAATAGTGCACAGAAGAAAAAAATACAGAAAACAAATTTATTGTAACACACTCTGTTATTCTACTTGGATTACTTTATTAAAATCAGTTTTTCTTAATATCAAATAATTTATCAGCAACCAAAATATATTGTAAACCTCTAGTTCTTTTATACCTTGCTATTTTCAGTAGTTATACCGATACCTGGATGTTTTGTTTACACAACCTTATTTGTTCTCCATACTAGCAAACAAAGACACAATAAATTGTGGCGTTCCCACTCGGATAGTGATCTGTCGGAGCACCATGAGCCACTCTGTAAGGCCACTGCTGCACAGTCCCTCGGACGCTCCAATTCCCGCAACCAGACTTTCGGCCAGACGTCACCCTCAATACAGGAGCTCCTGCAGACTCTCACACCCACCTCAGCCAGTGCTACCGAAGCTAAGGAGCGGACAGAGACTGATACGGCATCCTGCCCAGATACCCACATTTACAATGGCCTGGGGAACCCAGACGACAACCTCCATGAACCCACAGAGACCCCTTCCCTCCCCAGACCCAAGGCTGCCACTGTGGTCCCAGAGGCCAGATCTGATGTCATCTCCATGACTATTGCAGAGACTGTCCCGTTGGGTCGTCCTTATCCACCCGCCGCTGTACATAACCCACCCTCGTCCCCTAGGCTTCTCTCAGATGCAAAGGCCAAGGAAGGTCTGTCTGAGCAGCCTGAGGTGTCCAATCTTGTGCCTTTGGAGAAGTCTAGTCCAAAGGTGCTCTCATCTGTGAGCGTTAGGAGTAGGACTCCTGAGCCATGCACGCAGACCCCGGACTCTTCAGAGCTGCAGGATCTCAGCCAGCAAGTGCCTAACACGGGGACGGACTGTGCGGGGCTAAGTTACAGCAGTGATGAAGACCACCACCCCAGTGCCACATTACAAAGAGCTGGGCTCTCGACCACCCCTCCCTTGACTCTAAGCACAGACCGCATTGACTTCTTCAGTGCCAGAGAGAAGTTCCAGGGCCTTACTCAAGAGGGTCAGATCCGTGGGACTTCTGAGCAGGCGGTGCAGCAGACACCTCGGGACAAAAGCCCGAGTATAGAGACGAAACAGCTACTTCCTGACAACCCTATCAAAGAGGAGGAACAGAAAAAGGTAAGGTGGTATTGAAAAATTGTGGGAATGTGCAGTCTTGGTGTAGTTTTGGAAACTTCTCTAATAGGGATTGATAATTTCATTATTTATTCACTCTCAGGTCATTCCAAACCTGTATGACTTTTCTTCTGTGGAACACAAATGAGAAATACTTGAATAATAAAGACATTGAAATAATGCAGGTTTCAAACAAGAGGGTGAGTAAATAATAACAGTATTTTGGGTGAAATGTTCGTTTAACCCTACAATGCTATAATTGTGTCTAATTAGTTCACCCAAAATGCACAAATTAACAAAGGAGTTTATTTACTTTTATGTTAATTCTCAATGAAATAAATTAAACCTCTATGAATGACAATAAATGCTTATTTAGACAGCAGAGCAAAGCTTTGAATGCATCTGTCTTAATATTATGTTATCATCCTGCAGCAAGGGAATAATGTTCCTGAGAGTAAGTGCCAAACTTTATTAAAATCAGGTTCCGTTCCCATACTGTGTCTCACCACAATCATGTTTGAATGAAGTCATGTCCCACACTGCCACCCACTGTTGATGAGAAATGTTGCATGGGATCCCTCATCTCTCATGGTGTTGATCAGTCTGCTTCAGTTGCATTCAGTTTTCATGCACAATTAAAGTAAAAGGTGAAGTGTGTAATTTTTTGATGGTAAAAACGTACTCCTGTTTCAGTTTAATGTTCCTGTTTAAACTAAAAGTACACCAATCATGTAATGACTTACTAAAAACTTTTAATACTAGTTATCTATTTCGTCCACATTGCAAATTTAATCTATACAAAAAATTAATAAATATCAAAAGCATTTCAATCCGATGTGTGCAAGTGGACCAAATTGTCACTTTTGGCAAATTTGGTGAAAAATATCAATGCTAATGGAAGTTGGAATCACTGGAAAGCCCACTGTTGCTCTTTATTAAATGTCATTGATGTAATGAATTACAATATTAAAATAAATGAATACATTTAAAATGTAATAAATTACTTGCAGCTTAGAACACTCTGATGAACTTCCTGCTTGCTAGCTCTAGGCAGCAGATGTTAGATGTTAGATGCTAGATGCTAGCTCTAGGCAGCAGTCTTATGTTCATTTCTGGGAGGCCAGTCATTTGACATGCTTTGGCTCTTGCATTTCAAAATGACGAGATACATATGTTTTCTTTTATTCTCTAAGCAAACTATTCAGTCATACGGCTCATTGCAAAGTCACATCGCTTTTTTTTTTTTTCCGCATCTAGGAATTTATTCCACCACCCAGAGTACCATAGCAATTACACAGTAACTTATTGGCAACTACCAAACACCCTAGTATCAAAACTATGAGTTTAGCACAGTGAAGCACCACTTCACTTTCACCACGCATTCACCACTTGTGCAATTCCACTTTTTGCCACCATAGAAATTGTACACTTCACCTTTTAAGGGTTACTCCACCCCAAAATGAAAATTTTGTCATTAATCACTTACCCCCATGTTGTTCCAAACCCATAAAAGCTTCGTTCGTCTTTGGAACACAATTTAAGATATTTTGGATGAAAACCGGGAGTCTTGTGACTGTCCCATTGACTGCCAAGTAAATGACACTGTCAAGGCCCAGAAAAGTATGAAAAGCATCGTCAGAATAGTCCATCTGCCATCAGTGGTTCAATCTGAATTTAATGAAGCGACGAGAACACTTTTTATGCACAAAGAAAACAAAAACAACGACTTTATTCTACAATTCGTCTCCACTACACTACGCTACGCTGACGCAGTGGAGACGAATTGTTCAATAAAGTCGTTGTCATTTACTTGGCAGTCAATGGGAGTCACAAACCTCCCGATTTTCATCCAAAATATCTTAAATTGTGTTCCGAAGGCGAACTAAGCTTTTACGGGTTTGGAACGACATGATTTATGATTTAAGTGATTTATGACAAAATTTTCATTTTGGGGTGGAGTAACCCTTTAAAACACAAAATAATGAAGGTACATATTCAATACAAATAACCACCCCATGCCCCTGTTTTTCTGCTACAGGAGAGCTGCAGTGTCTCAGTCCATAACACAGTTTCAGAAAAGGAGTCCATACGGCACAGTGTAACCCCTCCCCCCCCTCCTACCAGCCAACCTGTTTCCAGTAGCAGCAGTGAGGAAGAGGAGTTCACACAAGCCACATCAGCGGAAGCTGAAAAGGAGAAGGTGGAGCATGGGAAGGACCAGCAAAGCGACTGGCCAAAGGGCACCGTGCGCCAAGCCACCAGGGAGCTTGAGCAGAAGATCAAGCAAGAGGTCTCGTCAGCGGCACTGGTGTCCTCGGCCCCCGCGTGTCCTTCGCGTCACTCCCCCGTCAACACCAGCAGCAGAGAGAAAACTGAGGAGACCTCATCCCACACACACCTCACACCTGATCCAAGCACTGTGTCAACACACCATCACCAGCCTCAGAACAACAGGGACAAGGTGGAGAAAGACGAGAGTCTTTCGGCTGATGAGGACAGAACGGGAAGAGAGAGTGAGAGACGACTCAGGGAGGGAGAGCGCATGAACACTGGCCTCACGCACTCAAGACAAAGCCATTCCATTTCATCTAGCTCCTCTCTGGCCATGGTTCTACAGCTGGAGGGTATCACTGATCAGGAGAGTTACACAGACTCCGACTGTCTGCCGGGACGCTGTCCAAAAGACATGAGGGAAACCTGGGAGACCCTGAAAGAGCTCGGGGCGTTCCTCTGGCAGGTGAGTGGCTGCTCGGACAGGCGGCTCAGCCAACCGTGGTCCAGGAGGGAGCAAAGAAAGGGCCGGACTGCGCGAGAGAGGACCAAAGAGGTGGAGGCTCGGATCCGGCAGGCTGGCCTGACCCCACCCTCAATGATGAAGCGCTCAGCCTCGTTGGCCAAACTGGGGTCTTTGGAGCTCTCGCCTGTTGACCTTTGCGAGCTTGAATTAAGTCCTGCCTTACTCTCTGCTCCCACCAGTAAGCCACGTTCCCACTTGTGTAGTGACGATACCTCAAAAAAGAAATGCGTTTTGCCCCATTGCACTCCTGCTCTCCCTTCCTCTTCTGCCTCTCCTGTTTCTTCCACTGGATCTCATATGCTCGGACACGCAGAGAATGATGATGAGACTGAAGAGGCAGAATATTGTGACTGTGATGTCGTGCCCATGCCACTGCCACTCTCCCCACCCTCCAATCAGTGTTGGAGGCGGGATAATGCACAGGAGGCAGCAGGTTATGCCCCGTTGCCTGCTCCTGCCTTGATACCCGTGGCAACGCGTCAACAATATGGGAGGACACATCCCCTGCGGAGGCTGAAGAAATGGACCATTAACCCTTACCACACTATGTGACTTTTATTCTGTATGTGTGAGTGTTACGTGTGTTTGTGCCTGCCAGTGTGAGTTTGTGATTAAAGAGATAGTTCACCCAAAAATGAAAATTCTGTCATTTACTCACCCTCATGGCTATCCAGACCTGTATGACTTCTTCTGTTGTGGAACACAGATGATGTTGTTTTGAAAAATTTCTTGTTTTCCCTTACAATTAAAGTCAGTGGGGTCAGATTTTGGACCCCATTGACTTTCATTGTATGGACAAAAACATTCTTCAAAATGTCTTTTGTTTTTCCACAGAAGAAACAAAGTCATACAGGTTTTGGTTGACATGAGGGTGGGTAAATGATGACAGAATTATCATTTTTGGGTGAACTATCCGTTTAACTTGCCACACATACCTCAGTGGGCCTTATCCAACTGGAAATCAAACAATGTGGATATTTTAGAGCACAATGTGATTTGAATGTTTTTGGTGGGGTTGATGGCCCATAGAATAGGAATCATGTAATCCTGACCCATCATTTGAGTAGAAAACAATTGCTGCTCTTAACGAACAATGAAATGTTATGACTGATATACTTTTTGCACAGTGTCTATCAGGTCATTCTTTGCATACTATGGTAATACATTAACATTTCATCCTTTACGTTGTCAGTCTATTAACGAAAACCACAATGTTCTCTACTGAATTGGATTCTGGAGGTGTGTGTGTGTGTGTGTGTGTGTGTGTGTGTGTGTGTGTGTGTGTGTGTGTGTGTGTGTGTGTGTGAGAGAGAGAGAGAGAGAGAGAGAGCGTGCTAAGGGTTGAAGGAGAGCCATATATGAGTATGTTTAAATGCATTCAGAAATGAATGACATGTAATTGTGAGTGTAAAATTAGTACAGATGTGAGATTATTATGTGTGTGCATGTTGGTTTTAATGAGAATGGGATCAGTTCTGTGGTAATTGTAGAATGTAGAGTTTATGGGCCTCCGTCTGTGTAAGTATATTTTGTGGATGTGTATGATATGTATACTTTACCATGGGTGTGTGTGAATTTTCTGTCTGTTTCCGACTTCGGTGCAGTTTCTTCCTTCAGAATTTTCTGTTTTGTTAAAGATGACAAAAAAGAGACGGGGGATTTTAATATGCACTTTTTATTGTTGTTTTAATTTTTTTTTAAACTGGTTTGTATTCTGGAAGCATGTTCGCAAGAGTATGTATTTAGAGTTGCTTGTAAGGGTGTTTGTTGTACAGTGCTAAAAAGAAAGAAAACTGAAATATGTTTGTCGTAAGACTGGAAAAATATTTTCTCTTTTTATCGTGCTTAAACTGTGAGACAATTAAAGACAATTTCAAATGGACAAAAAAACTTTTTAGGGTGTTTTTTTTTTTACCAGGTTCCCACAGTCATAAAAAAACCTGAACAATTTTGAATAAAAAGTTTTGTTATATTTTTGTTCAAAAGTTATATGTATATTTTTTAAAGCTATATATATTTCTAGTTATAGTTATAAGTAGTTATTAAATTTGTGAGTCCACTCTATTGGTCCAGTCTCTAAGAGAGGCTCTGAATGTATTACTTGTTCTTACTGTTCAGGACACAGTTAATGTTTAATTGATGCTTGCTACACTTTAAAAGCGGAAAATATCTGCACATCTGATCAGTCATAATAGACCAAATATAGTCAAGATTATTTAGTGATAGATAATATTTTAACTTAAACCTGACCAAACTGTTTTTACAGTGTATAGTAATGCAAGAAAGCTATAACAAAATAACTTCAGGAGGTATCAACAAATGGCAGGGGGACTATAGCAAAGGTATCGCCTGACTATCTGTAGGATTGGTTGTATATTTTAAACATCCATGCAATTGATGTGTACTTAAATCAAGGGTGTGAAATGCCCTCAGTGTGTGCTCTCACTGCAATCTATAGCCCTGTCACCGGCCCGAGAGAAATAGCCCGACACCGACAGCCATTTCGAAAATAGACCAGACCGCCTTGACCTCCCTGCCCATATGGCAAGCCAATTTCACATTTAACATTATGATTTAACATTATTTTGAATTTCTAGTTAGTAATCCTATAGTGATTAGTATATATTAAAGTACAGTATTATACGGTTCTCTGGTATACTTGATTCTGATTGGTCTGTTATAACATCCCAAGATCTGCTATTTTCTGTAGGCTACAGAAAGCAGGCGCTTTTTTTCATGTATTTTGTATCACACCACAGACTTACTTTCCTAATTTCCTGCAAAAGCAAATGCTATTTTGCTTCAAAGTTCTTGAAAACAAAACTGGATGACTTTAGTATTAAAGGTGCAGTATAATATTGACAGTTAGCGGTTGACGTGGGTACTGCAATCCAAATTCAAAATATTGTTTATCCTGACCTCCTTAGCTCATGTGAGTTGCCAGGTTGAGGACAAGAAATAGGAACAAGCACAATTGACAATGGAAGACGACGAGCCCTATAGACCATTTCAACGGCTATTCAGCTGTTTAAGGAAGTTAGTGTTCAAGCGTATTCAAAACAATGGCGGCAGGCGCTTGATGCACAGTGGGATTGCGATAATTTATTTAATCCTGCTGTTTAAAATGTCAAAATTAAATTGAGATTCTTGTTGCTTGGTGGTTGGGTGCTCCCTCTGGCCTGGAACTAACATTAATTTATAAATAATTGGAAATTAAAGGGTTTAGATTTCCGAGAAATGCACCTGGATTGCAGCAGTGAAGCAAGAAGGCAGAATAGCAACTAGAAACTCTAGGATATACAGCGCACATTTCCATTCAGGTAAGGAAATGTAATTTTTTTCCATTTGATTATTTGTATTTCTTTACGTTAACTCTTCAAGTATGATGCAGCATTGTGTTTCCATCTTTGTTTAAATATGCGCCTAACGTTTTGATTCTTGTTTACTAAAAAAAGCCAAGCTTTTATTTCCGTTTTATTGCCAAGTGTTATGTGGGCTATAATTAAATATGAGTTCATATTAGTTGTCTTGCTATCTTGTCAGCAGATAAACGCAGTGAGTAACACATTATAGAAATGTATACTGTAAACTTGAATGTTGTATAGTGTAACAGTTAACTGCTGTAGTTTACAAAAGGTAACGGTAAACATTTTTTTCATCACTTATTAAGCTTGTCTAATGTTAATTTCAACATGTACTGATGTATTAAACAATAATAGTATTATTTTTAAATATTGTGCATTAAATTAAATAATTGTTTTTCTACTTTTGTTTTTTTTTAGGAAAGCCATCATCTGTAATGCAAGACACCTTAAGACAGTGAGTGCTACAGGGAGACGGGAAGGACTGCTGGTTGCCCTGCAGTGCCAAACCACATGTGACCATATGATCATTAGGGGTGGCACGGTACATGTATTCGTACCGAACCGTCACGGTACAGGCATCTCGGTTCGGTGCATGAGGCCTTACGACGAATACAGGCAGTTCACCTGTTTCAGTGAGTTTTTCAAGTAACGTAACTTTTTTTGTTTGTTCTTTTCAAGTTTCTAGTCTAGATGTCGTCTGCAACGTTGGAGGTGTATTTTGGTGCCTCTTCTTATGAATGCCATCGATGATAACATCAACTGGTAAGTTAATAATGTCAGTTAGCCGAAGTTAACGAACACAGAGAAGCATAATATCTTTTGTACACTGTCACTATCTCAAGTGTAATTCTCTTCAAATGCTATTTAAGTTAGAAACGTTTGTACCAATGTTGTATGTAACTTTAGAGACGGTCCCTAAATTCAGTGAGAGACATAAAATAAAACCGCGTGCTAGCATGAAATACTCAGGAAAACTGAGTTACGAAATACCACTGTAAAGTACATCTTTTGTATTTTATTTTCAAGTTTGTGGTCATGTCGTCTGCATCGGAGGAGTATTGGGAGTCTTTTCCTGTGATTGCCGTCGTAACAGGTGAGCTTTCATCAACTTAACTAATGTTGCTAAAGTAGCCAAATTAGCCACGGGCTGCTGTTCTCCACTAACTCGCAGAACGAGTTTACTTTTTAAAGAGAGGAACGGGCTAGCAATATATTAATATAGTAAGTTTTGCTGATAAATATTAAAAATGTGGTAACACTTTACAATAAGTTTCATTAGTTAACATTAACATTAGTTAAAAACATTAGTAAACATGAACTAAGAATGAACAATACTTCTACAGCATTTATTAATCTTAGTTAATGTTAATTTCAGCATTTACTAATGCATTATTAAAATCACAAGTTGTGTTTGTTAACATTAAGAGTTGTGATTGATGATCAGTTAAGCTTCACAGACCATATTGCTACAACGGGCCAGTCCTGCAGATTTGCCTTATACAATGTTAGGAAGATTAGGCCCTTCCTGTCAGAGCAAGCCGCACAACTCCTTGTCCAAGCTCTTATTCTCTCCTATTGGACTATTGTAATTCTCTCTTGGCGGGCCTTCCCGCATGTACTATCAAGCCTCTGCAACTGACCCAGAATGCAGCAGCCAGAGTGGTCTTTAATGAGCCGAAAAAAGCTCACGTTACCCCTCTCTTCATCAGATTACACTGCTACCAATAGCCGCTCGCATCAAATTCAAGGTACTGATGTTTGCCTACAAGACCACAACTGGCACTGCACCAATATACCTAAACTTGCTAGTTCAAACTTATGCGCCCTCCAGAAGCTTGTGTTCTGCAAGTGAACGACGCCTTGTGGTGCCATCCCAAAGAGGTACCAAATCACTCTCACGGACCTTTTCCTGGACTGTGCCCAGCTGGTGGAATGACCTTCCGATCTCAATTCGAACAGCTGAGTCTTTAGCCATTTTCAAAAAACATCTAAAGACACATCTTTTTCGCCAGCACCTGACCAACTAATACTAACACTTACCTATTCTATTCTATTTAAAAAAATAAAAAAATACCTAGCTACGTGTACTGTGCTAGACTAACTGAGACTTGTCATGGCACTTGTATACTGTTGCTCTCCCGATGGTCTGATTGCTTCTATTGTTCTCCTCATTTGTACGTCGCTTTGGATAAAAGCATCTGCTAAATGATTAAATGTAAATGTAAACATTAGTTGATGCACTGTGAACTAACATGAATAAACAACAACTGTATTTTCATTAACTAACATTAAGAAAGATTAATAAATAGTGTAATAAATGCATTGTTCATTGTTTGTTCATATTAGTTAATACATTATTATGTAAATGACACCTTATTGTAAAGTGTTACCAAAAATGTTTATTTTATTAAAAATGTTTGTATTACTGTACGGTAGATTTTTTTTCTGATCATAAACTATAGTAACACTAATAGGGTGTTGTGACTCTGTCTGTTACAGGAGATTTCTCCAAGCAAAAACAGGATCCTGAATATGAGGGCAGAATCATTATACAGCCAGCTGTCCATTTTACAGAAATGCAGAATTAGGTAACCCAAAATACATTTTGTTTTACATTGCATTTACATTTACGCATTTGCCAGATGCTTTTATCCAAAGCAAGTTATATTATATTTAAAGTAGGGAGCACAGGGCACAACCTAACAGAATTTCTTAGTTTGTGTAAATCCACATGGGGTTCGAGTATAATTTTTTTATACACTTTAATTTCACACTTGTCTAGTACAAATATGTTGAGTTTTTTCATAATTACAGTGTATATTTTTTTCATTATTTTTCATGACAGCATGCTCCGTAGGTGGGGTACATTGTAACATGTGACAGCATGCCCCGTAGGTGGGGTACATTGTACATTGTAACATTTTAAGCTGTCATATAACCATATGACAGCTTAAAATGTTATCGGATCTAATGAAAAAAATATACAAGACAAACTAAAATATTTAGTCAATAAAATCAAATCAGAGGATCACGTGACCCCTCGACGGCGATGCAGGCTTAGTCTTTCGCTCCGCTCACTTTGCCACATATTTTACGATCCTGTCATTGGACCCATCATGAGTGCTAAGGCAGACAAAGGGGATCGGAAAAGAGAGATTGTGCAATCGCCAATGAAGAAAAAATTCAGAGATTCAGCCATCTCCAGTGAAGACCTCGACGATGCTATTGCTAACCGCATTGAACTAGCATTTAAAGAACACCAAAGCACTTTGAATTCGGTTGTGAATTCGGCAGTGAGAGATGCTATGGACTCGGTGCTGATTCCAGCATTGCGCGAACTGCGTGAGGACATACAAGCGACCAACAAGTCTGTTAAAGAGCTAAGAGAGGAGTTTGAGGCCATAGTTACCACGGCGAAGCAGACACGTGACCGCGTTGATTCTGTTCAGGCAGCGGCGCGTGAAGATAAGAGAACAGTCACGGACTTAAAGGATCAGCTGGAGCGACTCACCGAGAAGATGACAGATATGGAGGACAGGTGTAGGAGGAACAATGTAAGACTGGTGGGGCTCCCAGAAGGGATGGAGGGTAACGACGCAGCTGGTTTCCTCAGAGCTAATCTTTCCAAGTGGATTCCTTCCTTGAGGGGCCGTGACATTGACTTTAGTCCGGCTACAGTGATCAGGAGAAAGGCATTTGGTCCGGTTTTGAAGAAGATGACAGCGCTTGGTCTCCAGCCCTTCCTCATCTATCTGGCGGTAATTAAGCTACGGCACAAAGGGGAACAGAGAAGCTACGATTCCCCTCAGAAAGCGGAGGATTTTATCAGCTCCATGTCTCAGCAGAAGTCGTATGCCATGGCTCTGCGGGGGGGGCGGGGGGCGGGGGGGGGGGGAAGCAACGGCCGCTGTTTCTCCAGTTCGACGGGAGGGGCGTGACGGCCGGGATGGTCTTGGTCCTAGCTGCCCAGAAAGGGATGATAGCAGGATGAACATGGACGCTTGCTAAACCTATTTTTTGCGTTTTCTTCTCTCCTACTGGGATATTGTCCTTATTTATCCGGTACAAAGATCTCTTTGCTGGTAAGACTGACACTCCCCTTTTTTCTTTTTTGGAGGGGACTAATGGAAAGTAGGTTTAAATAATAAAAAAAAAAATTTTTGGGCTGCGTGAGCCTTTCGGGAGACATGTCTTGCGTTGGAGTGGATCGGTCACGAACTATCACTGTTTTTTGTTGCTCAGTCAGACCTATGTTCTCGGTAATGTGCGGTCTGAGTTGTTCTTTGTTTATGGTTGTGGGTTGTTCATATTTTTATGTTGTTTTTTTTTTTTTTTACAGCAGACATTTATACTTTTATGTATTTTACCTTATTTCTAAAGGGATTTTTCATCTAGGAGGTTTGGTATCTAAAATGCACATCAGCGTTTACGTGTTATTTATAGAATGGAAGTGCTTCTGTTTTTTTTCATTTATTGAGTACAATCTTGGGATTATGAATATTCAATGCATACTCTAAATATTTTATCACTGAATGTGAATGGTTTAAATTCTGCTGTTAAACGAACCCATGTGTTAGAATATTTACACCGTAAATCTATTTCCTGTGCCCTAATTCAAGAGACACATTTAAAACAATCTGACGTGGCACGTTTCCAGAATAAGTATTATAAATTAGCAGCTTTTTCTAGCGCTCAAAATAAAACTAAGGGGGTGCTTATCCTTGTTAACAGGAAGTTAAATTTAACGATTGAACACCTTGGTAGTGATGAGAAGGGTAGATTTGTTTTTATCCGATGCAAAATATATAATAATAGGTTAGCATTGGTCTCTATTTATGGTCCGAATGAGACAGACAGTACATTCCTTACACAGATTTCCAAAACTCTACTTGATTGCCCTCTAGTGGTGGGTGGTGATTTTAATGCTGTCATAAATCCTGCTTTCGATAAATCTCAATCTGATCCTCTAAATTATTGAATAAATTTATCACTGAGCTCAACTTAATCGATCTATGGAGAATTCAGAATACTAAAGCTAAGGACTTCACTTTTTTTCTAATAGACACAAGACTTTCTCTAGGATAGACTACATATTTCTCAGCCCATCTTTAATTTCGTCTAATTCCTCCATCTCTATATTACCAATTTTATTATCTGATCATTCTGCTATGTTGTGCAGTGTTCCTCTTTCCGATGTTAAAGCCAAGTCCCCTAGATGGTGCTTTAACATATCATTATTAAGTAATCAGACTTTCATTACTTCTCTAAAAGAATATATTAAGGAATTTCTTTAAATTAATATGCCCTCTGATGTGGATCCTCAAATACTGTGGGAAACGACTAAGTGTGCTATACGAGGTTTCTGTATATCTTTCTCTTCTACTCTCGCCAAAGCGAAAACTCACCAGTTTACACAATTAGAAAATAAAATCCAATAATTTCAAAACCTACAAAAACAACATTTTACTGAGCAACAGGCTACACAGCTGTCCTCTTTAAAAGAAGAATATGATTTACTTTCACACTCAAAGGCGGAATTTATTTTACATAGGACTAGACAAAAATATTATTTTGAATCAGAGAGACCTAGTCATTTATTGGCCCTTAGGTTGAAAGAATGCGAATCTAAGGCATATATTAGCGCAATAAAATCATCGGATGATCAGGTCACCACGAACCCTGTGGCAATTAATGACATATTTAAAGGTTTTTACACAAATCTGTATAAAGCCGAAACAGATTTTGATGAACCAATTTGTAAGCAGTATCTAGATAAATTGGAACTGCCTCGGATCTCACAGATGGATAAAGAATCTTTGGAGGCCCCATTAAGTTTGGAGGAACTCCACGTCTCTTTAAAAAGCCTTCAAAAGGGCAAATCGCCGGGTCTAGATGGTCTCCCCCTGAATTATATTTAGAAATTTGGGATTTGGTAGGGATACTTATGCTTAACTCATTTAATTTTGCAATTGAACATGGGGTATTTCACAGAGATCAAAAAACATCACTGATTTCATTACTTCTTAAAAAAGGGAAAGATCCATTAGATTGTTCCAGCTGCAGACCGATTTCGCTTAACCCATGTGATCTAAAAATCTATGCTAAAGTTTTTGCTTCTCGTATGGAGAAGGTAATTCACAGTCTGATCAAGGAGGACCAAACTGGTTTCATCAAGGGGCGCAATGCGTCTGACAATATGCGTCGACTCCTTCATATTCTTGACTTTGCGGACTCCCACCCAACCCCTTGTGCGGTCTTTTCACTTGATGCAGAAAAAGCCTTTGACAGGCTAGAGTGGAATTATATGTGGGCAGTTCTGCAATGTTTCGGCTTCGGTGAACACTTCGTTTCTATGATTAAGACATTATACCACTCACCTGCAGCATCAGTCATAACTGGTAATATTATTTCCCCCCATTCCCTTTACAGCGGGGAACGAGGCAGGGGTGTCCGCTTTCCCCCTTATTGTTTTGTCTATCTCTTGAACCCTTAGCGCAAGCCATCAGGAAATCTGAAGTATCGATTAAGATTCATGATCATAATCATAGTATTTCATTATACGCTGATGATATTATTCTATATTTAGACCACTTTGATGTTTCAGTCTCTAGTATAATTAAGGAATTTGATAATTTTAGTAGCCTATCAGGATATAAAATAAATTGGAGCAAATCTGCTTTAATGCCAATTAACAATGTTAAAGTTAATTTTTCTATTCCCTCATTTATCCCTATTAAGGAATCTTTCATCTATTTGGGCATTACCATATATAAAAACATTCATAAGATTGCCAGAGACAATTTTAATAACATTTTAGTTAAGGTCAAAAATGACATTCAAAGATGGAAGAATCTTAAAGTCTCTCTCCAAGGAAGAATCTCCACTGTTAAGATGAATTTGTTGCCTCGATTTAATTTTTTTTTCTCTATGCTACCACTTTCTCCCCCTCCAGGTTACTTTAAGGAGATCAACTCCATAATTTCTAAGTTTATCTGGAATGATAAATGTCCCAGAATTAAACTTACCACATTACAACATCCTAATAGCGCAGGAGGACTGGCTGTACCAAATTTTGAATTATATTATTGGTCGTTCCAGCTTAAAGCTCTTCATAATTGGGTTGATCCTCAATCTACAGTTTCATGGAGAGTGATTGAAGCTGACAAGGTTAAACCAAATAGACTTCAAGATATTCTATTTACTGGCACAGGAAAAAAAGGGGATAATTATACATTTGGTCTGGTTGTGGCCAACTCTATTAAAATCTGGAAAAGATATGAGGACCCTTCAAATTTTGTAACAGTACACCTTTATGGCACAATTTTAATTTTGTATGCGGAAATCGTCCATTTGTCCAACCCTCTTGGTCCTCTTTGGGTGTAAACACGTGCGGTGATATATATGATGACCAGGGCCTCTGTTCATTTCAGACATTGAGGGCCAAATTTTGTCTACCAGCTTCCGCATATTTTGTCTTTCTTCAGTTGCATTCTGCTCTCAAAGCGTATGGCGTTCCTTGGTCTTCTTCCATTTCCTCTCATCCTATGCGGGATTGGATTGCATCATCTGCTTGTCGGCCATCTGTTTCCTTAATATATACTAAAATTATTGATTGCATTACAAAACCTCTTTCTATTAAAACTATTTGGAATAGGGAATTATCTGACCTTAATTTATCTGTCGACTGGGAGAGAGTGTGGTCTAATCTCAGTTTAACATCTAAAAATCTGGCTCATCGTCTTATTCACTTCAAAGTCATTCATAGAGCATACATAACTCCTTACAAAAGATTTAAAATGAAACTACAGTCAAATTTGAACTGCCATATATGTAACACTGCATCATCAGGCACTTTTCTGCATATGTTTTGGGAATGTCCTGTCGTCATCAGTCTATGGACACATGTAAACCTGGTTTTGTCATCATTACTGCGAATTGATTGGTCTGTTAACCCAAGTTTGTGTCTTCTTAATGATGATTCAGGTCTCTGTATTAGTTCAATGCAAAAGAGAATGTTGTTTGCTGGTTTTACAGCTGCGAAGAAGACAATAATCCAGAACTGGTTTACACCACACATGTGTAGAAAAACGTATTGGATCCGTAGCCTCCTGCAAATAGTGACGTGTGAATGTACAACGGCGCGAGTCGGTGGGGCCAAGCCTTTGACCATTGATGCTTGGCAGTGTTTTCTTTTTGATATACGTGATTGTATAAAGGAGTGACTTGTTTTGTTTTTATTGTCCTTCCCTCTCTCCCTCTCTTTTGACTTGCCTTTGAGCTATTGAGTATATGTCTGTTGTTTTGTTTTGTTATATTTTGGATGTTATGTTATGTTATGTGTGAAAAAAATAATAATAATGTTGATAACAAAAAATAAAAAAAATTCAAATAAAATAATGCCGTTTTTTAAGAATTAAAACTAACCTAATCGTGAAGAAAATATTGTCTTTTTGCTCTATTTCGCCAAAACGGTTCTAAACAAAGCAATGTTGTGCGTCTCTGCACACAACAGTGTTTCATTCCTGAATGAATTTACCTTTTTTGAATGCCTTGAATCAGTGATTCACTGATCCATTCATAAAACCAGTTTCTTCATTCCTGAATGAATCAGCAGTTTTTAATGAATTGATTGAATAAATGACTCAATTTATTCTCAATTTATGGCTCAGTCATTAAGACAGTGGCTTGCTGCCACCTACTGGTAATTTTAGTCTAATTTTTAAAAGTATCATTATATTTCTTTTTCTATCATTACATATTTTTGTTCAAATTTTTTGTTTACATTTAAAACATTAATTTCATAATATTATTTATGCAATTTGTAAGTGCAAATTATAATTAATTATACTTGTCGCTTTAAAAAAAAAAAAGCCACTTAGCCAATGTAACTTTTCAGCATAGCCTGTTTATTTGACTTGTATCCTGTGTATTCAGGGCTCTAGACTGCGACCATTTTTTGAGAGTGTGCGAGTAAAAATTTGACGTGGTCGCACTTGTGCGAGTGCATGGTCTGTGCTGCTCCAAAGCGTCTGCCAGCCCCAGCACATTGTAGCAGGAGAAAGATTTCACTGATCACATGAAGAGAGGCGCTTTCAGCGCGAGCACTTCAGTAGAGCCTGGTTTCACACCGCACACGTAAGCAGAGCAGAGGCAGCGCAGAAGCGGCGCATATGCAGAGCGGGAGCAGCGCGCGCCCATTGTGCTTTCACTCGCCGCGTCAGCACGAGCGCGAAGGTGCACGCAGGGGACAGAGCGCAATGGAGGATTTGGTTTTCAAACTAAAGTAAAAGACCGCTTCTTAAACCAGAGAAGGTGAACATGTTGGTATTCTTGTAGAGAAAACATGCAAGTCCTGTCTGCGACAGCCAGTTTAGTTTTACTTTTTGTTTTCGTTTTGAAAAGCTTGTTATCTTTGCTGTTTACCTCACGTTACACTATGGAGGCTTTCCTTATTTTTTTTAATATTATTATTTGATTCCTCAGTGTTTGCTAAACATTCTGTAATTTATTAGTCGGTATAATACAGCATGTGATGTGTCCTATGCCATGCCTAGTCTTATTCGTTTTTGTTAATAAATGTTATGTAAGCTAGTTTGTCTTTGTAACCTACTGTTTTATTGTTGTGCTTTTTAATTAAGAATAACAATGAATCCATCTTTTGTTTTAGTCTTAAAAAGTGAAAGGTGTATAGGCAAAACAGACAATTATATTTTCTTGTAAAACGTGACACCAAGATCGCCAACTTGAAAGTGAAAGCGCACGAAAAGAGGATCTCCTGTTCACAATTTAAATCACAAATAACACTGATGAAAAAGAATGGGTTGAATGTTGAACACTTTCGTTACCATATAGCTATAAACTATGATAAAAGTTCATCAGCATGCATTGATTAATCAAATGTTGTATCAAAAAAAAAAATAATTGCGACCAAATGATGTGCTCCTGCGACCAATTGAGAAAGTTAGTCGCACAAGTGCGACCAGTGGGAAGAATGAGTCTAGAACCCTGACATAAATTAATGTCTCTGGGTGAAGCCCTGGATATCCACTCACCCTAGAACCGCCCCTGGAATCAAACCCATTAATTCAGCATTCTACAACTTTGCTCTACTGATTGAGAATGCATTGTAAAAAATGGAGCTTTAATAATTTGAATGTGATGGATTATCAACTAATTATGTACCTTCCCTTGTAGGTGTGTTCAGATGTAGTATATAATGTCTTTATTAACATCAAAGTGCATACAGCACCAAGTTTGACAGTTGAGGCTTAGGGCTCTATTTTAACGATCTAAGCGCATGGTCTAAAGCGCACTCAGGGCGTGTCCGAATCCACTTTTGCTAGTTTAACGAAGGGGAAAACGGTCGGCGCGCACGGGCGCATGGTCTAAACGGGTTGTCCCTATTCTCTTAATGAGTAATGGGTGTTTTTTGGGCGTAACGTGCAATAAACCAATCAGAGTCTCATCTCCCATTCCCTTTAAGAGCCAGTTGCGCTCACGCCATGGCGGATTCGCTATTTAAACGGCAGAATTTTAAGGCGCACAGACTGAACGTGTCTCCAGAGAGCAAACGGATCTGCTTATGCGCGAGCAAATAGCAAAATAATATCAGCTAATTCTGATACACGCAATGACTATCCATTATGACATTTATGACATTTTTATATTTATGTAGCCTACACAATAATATTCTTTACACTGTATTCCTTCCATTTTTAATATTTGGCATGTTTGTGTGCTTCTGCACGTCCCTGTGTGTAATAAGCAAAGTGAACGCACGTTGTGGACCCGCCCAGAGGCGCATTTTCCACTAATGCACTCTTTAAATAACAAAACAAATATTGCGCCATTGACTTTAGACTTTAGACCAGGTTTGAGTTGGTCTATGGCGCAGTCTATTTTCAGTTCCTCAAAATAGCAACGCGCCAACAATGCACCTGAACACACCTCTTTTTCAGACCAGCACGCCCATGAGCGCACAAATGGGCGCAAATGCATTTGCTATTTAAACAACGTGGCGCAGGACGTGAAAATGATAACTGCGTCGGGCTGAAACTAGCAAAAACACTTGCGCCGCATTGCGCCGGGTGTATGATAGGGCCCAAATTTTGTAAACACTGCTTTGAAAAATAAAGCTTTTTTTTTCTTCTTGTGCTTGCAGGTTCATTCAGACAGTCAATCTTTGTGGCACCAAATGCATTGAAAGTCACAGATCAGCTGGAATTCTGGAAAGAAGGTGCAAAGAAAAGGATCTGCCTGAATCCCATCCTGCTGTTTCTCATCGGAGAGCTTGTCAACTTTGACTGTCAAAATTAGTGAAATTTAACACAACAACACAAACTAATTTTTACTGTATTATTTCATTTTATTAACACTACCAGTCAAAAGTTTTTGAACAGTAAGATTTTTTATGTTTTTAAAGAAGCCTCCTCTGCTCACCAAGCCTGCATTTATTTGTTCCAAAGTACAGCAAAAACGGTACAATGAAAATAATTGTTTTCTATTTGAATATATTTTAAAATGTAATTTATTCCTGTGATCAAATCTGAATTTTTAACATCATTACTCCAGTCTTCAGTGTCACATGATCCTTTAGAAATCATTCTAATATTCTGAGTTGCTGCTCAAAAAATTATTATTATTATGTTGAAAACAGCGGAGTCTAATTTTTTTAAGGTTTCCTTGATGAATAAAGTTCAGAAGAACAGCATTTATCTGAAATATAAATCTTTTGTAACATTATAAATGTCTTTTATCTTCACTTTTGATCAATTTAAGGTTTAAATTTTAAACCATCCTTGCTAAAGAAACCCCCCCCCCCCCCTAAATACTGAATCCAAGCTTTTGAATGGTATAGTGTATAATGTTACAAAATCTTTTTATTTCAGATAAATGTTGATGTTTTGATTTTTCTATTTATCAAAGAATCCTGAAAAAATTTGCTCAACTGTTTTAAATATTTATGATAATAATAATAATAAATGTTTATCAGCATATTAGAATGATTTCTGAAGGATCATGTGACACTGAAGACTGGAGTAATGATGCTGAAAATGTAGCTGTGATCACAGAAATAAATTACATTTTAAAATATATTCAAATAGAAAGCAGTTATTTTAAATAGTAAAAATATTTCACAGTATTACTGCTTTTGCTGTATTTTGGATCAAATAAATGCAGGCTTGGTGAGCAGAAGAGAATTCTTTAAAAACATCAAAAATCTTACTGTTCAAAAACGTTTGACTGTTAGTGTACTTACTTGTTTTTGCTTTTCAGTATGTGTATGTTTTTCCATGATACAAAGTGCCCAGGGGACTGTGATGATGCCCTTTTTTCAGCTAGTTCATCCTAGAGATCAAGACTTGTCATTTGTACTTTTAAAAATAAAATTTTCAACAATTAAAAAGAATATTACCAGAACTAATGCTCATGAGTTATTGTTATTTTTATGGGGTTGGGGTTGGGGTGGTAAAAATCATGGATTACAGTGCTGTACCACAATTTCATTGTTTTTTACAGGTAAAAAAAATTAATCTACATGAAAATAAACACTACAGCACTGATACTGTAAATGAAAATACAGTAATAATACTGTAGATGCAAATACAGTAATAATACCGTAAATGAGAATACAGTAGTAATACTGCAAATGAGAATACAGTAGTAATACTGTAAATGAAAATACAGTAATAATACTGTCAATGTGGTTTTTCTTTTTTAATAAATCCAATTCTGTGTTGTTTCTGTCAATATGGGGTGCTGTGTGTACATTAATGAGGAACACTTAAATAATTTTAGCTGGCTGCAATAAATAACAAAGAGTGAAAAATTTAAGGGGGTGTGAATACTTTCCGTACCCACTGTATATGCTGTATAACATGTGCTTATTAATCTGCATGTAGGCTATACTTTTATCTTTATTAATAAAAACATGCACATGGTATCTTGTTTATTACTGACCACATTATGGCAGGCTTTCTCGCATGTTCCACAGCAACAAAATGACCAAACTAAGTATTTTAAAACGAATACAGTAATAATGGCATGTAGTGATTAGTTTACTAGCATTCATATAGCGTTGTAATATAATGCATGTTCTGTAAAGCTGCAGTGAAACTATATGTATTGTGAAAAGCGCTGTACAAATAAATAGAAAATTACTAATTTAGATATACAGACTGACCCAGCAATGCAAGTGAAATGTCACTAATGACTCCCCGGACATCTTAGCGACAAACCATGAGGCACGTGCAGATGTGGGTGCTTCCTGCTTTTTTTTTCTTTTTTATTATTATTATTTTTATTTTTTTGTAAAATGTCTTTGTGAATGCCTGCCCAATCTAACTATTAGTAAAATTAATTAATAATAGTTTAGTCGTAAATTAAATTATCCACATGATGACCTTTCACCTGACGATCTCATCCAGGAAGATCCCTCATCAGACACGCCTTGGATGCCTTCAATGGGGTGCTGCTGTGTGTGTGGGGCTACAATATTTTTGTTCAATGTTTTCCTAATGACAATTTTATTGAGGTTTATAAAGGCTACTACGAACACCCTTTTCCCATTTTTATCACAGAATAATTCAGGAAAAATTTCATAGTTTCTATACTAAATGATATGTTAATCAGTACTGCATTTTTCATATAGTTTATTTATTTATTACCTGAAGATAACTTGAAAAACACATAAACCATATATTTTCGCAATCTTTTATTGTCTTCACGTTTCATCAGCAAATGTGAGTTTGTCCATATGCACGTCAAACGCTTCTGCGCGCGAGTATGAAACATGCACTGCACGAGAGTGTTCAGCTCTCCTGATATTCATCTCCTCATTTTGGATACGAATAAAACGTCAGGTCATGTCTCTTTTAATTTAAATCTAGAAACCTCTATGTGAAAACACCTGCTCGAGCTTGAATAAAGTGCGGGGGACGAATGGACATTTTATTAAAATTAATATTAAATAAAAAATGCAGCTAAGGTAATTCTACACAGCAATAAAAACAAAGGTGCTTGTTCTCGTTCTTGCTGTTTAATTGGGAAAAGTTTAAAGCGCGTGTCTTTATGTTATCTGACTAAAAACTATTCATATATGCTGAACTGCATTTATTAATCTGCATGTAGGCTATACTTTTATCTTTAAAAAAAAGTGCCTAATAAAGGTTTATGCAAAACACTGGGATTATACTATTTTCCTCCGAATTATACTCAAATTGCATTCAATCTTGTTTATTTGTGACCACATTATGGCATTCAAAAAAGATAGAGCATTCAGAAAGGATTAGAATAGAATTCTCGCATTTTAAATAAGACAGGAATATTTTTTTCCACAGCAACAGTAGTGTTTAAACTTGCAAAACCAAACTAAGCACACATTTTAAAACGAATGAAATCAGTAATAATGGCATGTAGTGATTAGTTTACTAGCATTCATATAGCGTTGTAATATAAGAGGTGCATGTTCTGTAAAAAAAAAAAAAACCTGCAGTGAAACTATATGGCATTGTGAAAAGCTGCTGTATTAATACATGAAGCATTCCTATTTCGATGCACATATCAGCAACTGAGCACAGCCCTATTAAAATGCAAGTGTTCCATGTGCCCCTTTTATACTTTGAGCACCTGCCCCTCCAAAGGTCATCTTAGCGACAAACGGCCCTGCATGATAAGTACGTAAGTGACACTGTTTGTCTAGCTTCAGTTTAACCAAACATAAGACTGATGTCATCCATTGTACGAACAAATAATCCCAACCTTTCCGCTAAGGAGTTAATTGTAAGCATCCAGACTGCGATACATTTACCGCCATCTCTCGTGTAACGTTACACGCACGCACGCAGCAACAACCAGAGCTGCTTTGAGACGTCCGGAAGACTACTTTTAATGTTCTTTGTAGGTTTGCGCCTCAATCATATTTAAAGGGTAATTCCAATCACCATTTATTTTAAATTTTTAACTGTTACGTTTTCGCTAGACTTAAATAGTACACACTTGTTTTGACAGATCTGAGATTTAAAAATGGCGCTACCGGAAATGCTTCAGGACCAGACATGTGCAGTAGCGTTCCAACGCCTTTGTTATTGTTTTCGTCCTTGAAATGGTCTATACTGTAATTATTTTAGTTGTTTTATATATTAATATTAATTAATATATGAATATATAAAAAATAATATATTAATATTATAACATTGTATTGTTTGTCTTGCTCATTGTTACCTAGCAGTTATAGCAAAAAATAACTGCCTCACTAACTACTGATTTAGATACTGTAATGTTCAAATAGTCACAAGCATTTATATCACACAGTACTAATTAGGTATAAGACAACCTAGGCTCATTGGAAATACGTGTCTCTACATACATTTCTGCAAAACTGAAAAAACGTACCTATATGCACGATTCACTGCAGTTTCCAGTTGAAATCAACACTAGAGGCAGTAAAACTCTGACAACTTTTATTCCTTTTCACACGAAGTGTGAATTACAGGAACAGTTTTGATTATTTTCTCACAGTTACTTGCAGAATGGAATGTTATGACTTCTAAACAATTTTAACATCCTGCACGATTTGAAAACTGATACTATTGAACGTTGTCTCAAATATACAGCTTCATATGAATGAGTTTACTAACTCAGTAAGTTTACTCGGTAGCTCATGCGATACAGCGTTGCACTTAGGTGAAGAAAAGCTCCGGTACGAATCCCGTGAAACTACAGTTCAACAAAACAGCTCAAATCTGCATAAGGAAGTTAAAATAGCATGGCTGCATCAGCGAATACGTTTTTATATTACTTTTGCATTTGTTAACACTCTCGGGTAGGTTTAGGTTTGGGTTTGGTGTAGGGGATACTTCCAACTTCATAGAGCTTAATCTTTAGCAACACTCACCGGATATTTGAATTATGAATGGCGGCAAAACGTACCTCAAGCAGCATAATAAAAACACTGCAATACCTGCCTGTACCAACATAATAAAAACGTGTCACGGTCACGTATTAAACGTGTGTTTTAGCGCCACTCTCTGGACATTTCACTTTGAAACTGCCGCGAAACGTGCTGCAAGGTAATTACGGTGTTGCAGAAATGTATGTAGAGACACGTATTTCCAATGAGCCTTGGTTGGTATAAGAAGATAAGGAATAAGTACTAGTGGCCTATATAATATGTACTAGCAACAAATAGAATTGATGCTATTCACTACTGGAATAAGTGATAGGATTTCATCTAATCAAATAAGTATTGTAGCCTGCATTTGAAAGACAGATGCTATGCACTATTGGACTGCTTACAAGTTGCCTATATAGTTTAGGTAGTAGCTACTTAGTTTTAAGGGGTAATTGTTAAATTGGCTTGCCATACATATACACCCCTGTCTGTGCACTTCTCCAGCCCCCCAGTCCACCGTTTTCTCTCTCTCTTCTCGCTCGATGTTCAGGAACGACTAGTGAGGAGGAACTCGCACTAGTTCTGCGAGTCCGCACCAAGTTTGTGACCTGGAATAAACGAGACACTTCTAAAAAACGCAGCGTCGAGAGGAGCCTTGGGGAAGAGCAGATTTAAAGACGTATATTCCCCAAAGACAGCGGTAAGTGATTCATTTGATTGACAGTTACGCAGTTCCTCATGATAGAATGCTGCATTGTGACGACACGCTCTTTGTATAGTTTTTGTAAAGTTATGTTGTGATATTGTTACGAACAGGCTGTGACATCATCATGACGTATCAGTGCAGCACGTTCTCCTCGTTCATTGAGTTGCTGTAGGAATATGTATAATTCAAGACCAGGTGTGCGCGGAGCTTATTGAGAAGAATAGCATACGCTGTATACGTTGGCAATGGTATATTTTCATTCTGTCCCTTTGTAAATATGGAAGGATCATGTCTGGAGGGGACAGAGGGGGAGACACATGGGCAGTTTGGCATGACTATATTAGGAAAGTGACCGTGTCTGAAGACAGTGAGGGGGGCCTTCTCACATGGGACAAACTGTTGTGTGGTTTAAAGATACTGCATTCTGAAGGGGATTTAACAGCTCTACCCATGTGGTGTAGTATCAGTGTCAATCACGTTTTTGTCAGTTTAAAATGAATTATAACTTTTAATTGTGATTTCACAAATTTGTGTTGTAGGGATCCTGAATTTATGTGTCTCAGACTATATATTAACTGCTATGAATTAGTTAAAATTCTACAGCTTGTGCATGTGTAAATTAGAGGCAAGTACAAAGAACGATGTTGTTTACCTCACTACCAGGGTGGATTGTAACATTAATAGAAAATATGGATGTTTTAACTTGTGTACATTAATCAAACATGCTTGATTAACATAATTATTACGTCCCCTATCACCACCTATGAATTTAATTCAAAATGATAAACAAGTTGGAAACATTTGAATTAAAACAACCAAAATCGAAAACAAACATAGAAATATGTAAAAAAATAAATATACACCAAAAGCTCTAAAAACAAGCAATACGTGTCTGGTCATCTATGATATTTTAACATGTAGATCAAAGACATCTGTGTATGTTACATATCAAATAAAACAAAAACTGGCTGAATCAGATGATACCAGCTCTGATTAACAAAAATTAAAAATGGATATTTATTGTCCTTAAATGTGATATAGTAAGCTCCAACTTGAAACACCTGTTCACTGTATCACAGCGCAGCACCAATAATGTTGCCATTGTTCTTGTTGCATAGCAATGTTCTGTTGTGTCAGAGTCTATATATGTAGGATTTGTCTTGAAAAGTATTTTAAGGAAAATTTGCATGTAATAGTTTCCCATGTAACAATTTTATCAAAGACCTCTCATACTTGGGTGATTAATTAACACGACTGCAAATCATATTATAAGTTAACTTTTACTTTCTTAGCTCAGCATTGTTTTTTGTCCTTTATATTAACTTCTGCTGTCACATCAGGAAGGTGGTGTTCACAAATGATAGTGATTTCAACCCTGTGGCTCATTTCTAATTGGTTAAACTGACAGCGTTATCATTCAGTCCGAGTTACAACTCTCCTGATCTGCCAAATGTTTTTAAGCTTTTGCCTAGCCATGGCTTGTGTTCTCTATTGTTCAAGAGGAGCTATTTAGGGTGCTTTTGTGTTGATGATGCAGATTGTGTGTTTTTGTTTATGTCAATCATCTGTTGCTTCCACAAATAATTCTCTCTCATATGACAACTGGGAAAATACAAGGATTTTAAAAGGAAATATAATTACTCTACAATGTACATTAAATATGTTTATCACAGTTATACCTGTCACCATAATATTTCCTCATCATTATTTTCAAATTATAATTACCATTTTTAAAATTTATAACAATATGGATAATATGTATAGCACTGTGTATTAATGTATCTTAATATGAAGATGTATATTTAAAACTTTAAACAGACCATTATTTAAGGAGTACTAAATACCAGAAAATAATATATCTAACTGACATTAATAAAGCAAAGCAATATTTTACTGTCAATATCATTAACAAATATGGTTTTTAATAAATGATAGATAATTACAAATGAATTATACACTATTAAGCCAGTTGCAATCAAATATACATTTAATTTAATTTAATATACATTTAACAGTTTGATAGGGATATCTAAGCAGCTTTTCCACAGAGTGTACACCAAATAATTCTAAAATATTATGTGTTATTTAGGCTATGTTATACACATTCAATATGTGTCTCTGTTTTTCACAGCCATGAGTCGCAGCATTGTGCGCCAGAGTAAATTCCGGCATGTTTTTGGGCAAGCGGCGAAAGCGGATCAAAGTTATGATGATATCCGGGTTTCCAAAGTGACATGGGACAGTTCCTTCTGTGCAGTTAACCCAAAGTTTCTGGCAGTTATAGTGGAGTCCAGTGGAGGCGGGGCCTTTCTGGTTCTGCTGCTCTCAAAGGTGAGTGGCTTGAGGAGAAAAATACTAAAACATGTACAACCGTACAGCCTTTGTCTTTTCTTTCATCTTCATGGGGCTATATTTATGGGTATGTTTGTTCAAGAGCCTCAGCCATGGCTCATGTTAAGGGTGCCCATCCCCCACAGGGCTTCCATTTCACCCTCATAGAGGCAAAGTTTTGAACCCCATGGAAACAGGGTACACAACTTGCATATGTTGTCTGAAACTACTTCTGTGACATACCGAAGCTGAGTTTAGAGATGATAAGTAAGCGTTTTTGAGTTGATGTAATCCCCATCATGCATTGCCATCTCTTCTTATCTGTTACTTAGCAGCTTGCATTTGCACTATCGGCAAACCAATGGAAATCAGTATGCCAATATGATGATTTTTCCATTATAACATTGATTTGATTTGATTTGATAACATTTGATTTGTCCATTATAACATTTTATCACAAATACTGATGGAACTATGAAAATAGTAAGCATGTTTTACAACTCCAGTAAAATCATATCATTTGTATGTCATCATATGGGTTTATATCTTCTTTCTTCTGTCATTTGCTGGTTTCTTCAGAATGCACCCTTGATAAATATAGTCGGCTGTGAAAATAAATCTAGTTTATCCTTTTTATCTTTCATTCCAAAAATTCACAAAATTCCAACCTACTAGACATTTCATTGTGTAAGAAATACCTAGCCACAATTATTGCACCCAATTATTGAATTACTAGTTTTCTCCTATAATAGACTGATAAGAGATAATTAAACTGACATTATGTTGGTGCTTCTCCTCTTCACAAATTTAAGCACAACCATGAAGTTTCTACATTTTTGTGTTGTTTTTGAGGTTTGTGTGATTTCACATAATATAGAGAGTAGATTACATGTAATGTGTAGTTATTTCTCATAAATAAAAAAATAATAAAAAATAAATATATATATATATATATATATATATGTTGAATAGTTGAATTTGATGAACACAACCTTACATTTCTGAGAAAATAAAATGAGCTGGGCTATAGAAAGGGGCCAAATAAAACTACTTATTGCGTAAACATCTAATATGCAGTTAAAAGTATTCAGCTTACAAAATGAATACATATATTATCATTCAAAAGTTTGGGGGCAGTAAGATGATCAAATTGATTAAAATATACAGTAAAGAAATTGATAATAATACAAAAATTTGGACACTTAAAATGCCTAAATGTCATTGGATAACAGCATTTCAAACAAATGGCACACTTTTTTTGTCCAATTCCTTTTTTTTTATTATTATTATTTTTTGTTTTTAGAAAATCCTCTCATTTGGGCCTAATGTTATTTTAATGATTTTTCACTCAGGTGTAGTTTATCATATGAACAGACATTTGACAACCAAAGGCTGTCTACATTTTAGACAAAGAGCTTTGACTGAATTATGAATACTAAGCTACTTATTTTGTGTAATATTTTGCTTGAAAAGTATGAGTGTGCTATCTTTCTTTAAAATAAATGCCACTTGGATTGATATTTTTGGTATTGGTATTTTTATGTAGTTTAAGTGTTTAAATAGCTACGTTTGGGACTACTGTATAAAGATCGGTAAAGCTTTATTTTAAGGTGTCCTTGTTACACGTTACATGTACTTACTATTATAATAACAATAAATTATGCATAATTACATGCAAGTAACCCTAAACCAAATCCTAATCCTAACCCTAACCATATAGTAAGTACATGTAGTTAATTAATATTACTCAGTACTTAAGGACACCTTAAAATAAAGTGTAACCTAAAGTTCTTATAAAAATATGATTTTGATGTAGGTTACACACTCAAACAGGTCTTCCACAATGGAAACTATTGTAGAAATGCTGAGTTTGGTATTAAAAAGCATTTTAAAATACTTCTAGTTGTTGCTAATGCATGTGTGACCTTTGTGGAATCAAAGTCAAGCGTAATATATTGATCCTTAAATGATCTGAGATGACCAAACACCTGAGAAGAGATGATGCCAACCCCTCAGAGGACCTCAGAGGATGCCAACCCTCAGACAACATACAGAATTACCAAATTTTGCCATAAGTTAAATATATTAAGTTTCTATATTTTATATAAATATATTGTAGAAACTTAATTTCCTGTAAAGCTGCTTTGAAACGACTGTATCGTAAAAGGCGCTATACAAATAACCTGTGTTTATATCTGTATATCACATCATTTAATCTTTTTTTTTTTTTTTTTTTTTTGGTGAGTTTGTCTTGATTTTTTTTAAGGGTCCATCATCAGTTAATGCCCTTTTAGTGTAGCCTCTGCCGAGTCACGAGCATATATCAGCAGGCCTGGAAAGATACCCTATAAATACCCAGCTAGCTATCTCCCCTGAGCTCTGTCTCAGCAGGCCAAAAGAAAAACTCTCTTTTCAACGCCTCATCACAGGGTTATAAATACACACCAGGAGAATGAGGAGGGGAGTGACTGGAGGAGGAACAGCCGAACACAGAACTAACACGTGCTCACACCAGCTCCACACGAATAACAAATTAACATTAAAAGAAGTTACATCAGAATCCCTAATGAATAATTATGCTTTGATAACATCAATTTAGAAATACATGCCAGGGACTTTAAAAAATAGCTTGAAATTGCAAAACAAACAAGAAGTCAAAACATTTTTATATCAGTGAAAGGCAGAGCTTAACCTTCAGAAAATGTTGATCGTCAACCTCAGGAGGTCAAAATAATTATTAAACAAGCTGCTTCATTTTCTATTCATTTTGCAACATTGACATTGACAATGTTATTACCATTGCAACAAAACCTGGGATATATCTACATGTTTAAAACCTGGATTGATGTGTTTTTGTAACACTAAACATTAAGTAAATATTTGTAGATAATATTTATTTCACATAAATTAAACTAAGTATTTGTTTAATATTTTTTAAACTTTGGTAACATGGTTGAATACTCAAGCTTGTTGAACATAGCTTTCAATTTCTGTAAAACTTGAGAAAATTGAATGAGCCAAGCTGTAGAACGGGGCCAAATATGTTACTTCCTGTGTGTCAATATTTTAATAATTTTCTCTGTTTTCTAAAAAGGGGTAAATTATGCAGACAGAATGACAGAAATGTGCATGCAGCAAAAACTTTCTGGATTACATAAAAATGACACATCTATCACTTTATATATATATATATATATATAATGGTTTTCAAAAAAAATATTAAGCAATTGTTTTCAATAATGTTTCTTGAGCATCAAATGAGCATATTTGAATGGTTTCTGAAGGATCATGTGACACTGAAGACTAGAGTAATGGCTACTGAAAATTCAGCTTTCTCATTACAGGAATAAACTACAGTTTAAAATATATTAAAATAGAAAGCAGTCATTTTTAAATTGTAATATTTTATAATATATTTATTAGTACTGGGCAACGATTAATCACAATTAATCGCTTCCAAAATAAAAGTTTTTGTTAATGTAATATATGTGTGTGTTCTGTGTATATTTATTATGTATATATAAAGGCACACACACACATACAGTATATATTTTGAAAATATTTACATGTATATATTTATATTAATATAATTTACATTATATATAAATATATTTAGTATATAAACAACATATTTTCTTATATACATGCATGTGTGTGTATTTATATATACATAATTAATTTTCAAGGACACACACACATATTATGTACTCAAAAACTTTTATTTTGGATGTGATTAATCGTGATTAATCATTGCCCAGCACTAATATTTATCATGTATTTTTGATCAAATAAATGCAGACTAAGATTAAAAAGTCTTACCGACCCCAAACGTTTGACAGTTGTTTATATACTGACTTTATATGTGTCTCAATACTTAACATTATCCTTCTTTTAATATGTCATAGGTGGGTCGAGTGGACAAAAACTACCCTCTAGTAATTGGACACGCAGGACCTGTTCTGGACATTGACTGGTGTCCTCACAATGACAATATCTTGGCCAGCTGCTCTGAAGACACCACTGCCATGGTAATCATCATGACAGACATTCATAAACATCTCCATTGCCTGCCGGCTGCTAGCCTTGTAGTCATGAACATGTTTCAGTTGCATTTTTACAAACAAATGAAGCTTGTCTCCATATATACCCACTCACTCTGGAGGGAAAGATCACAGTGACAGACAATAGTGTTAATATGAAGGGTGATGACTGGAGTTAACGTTTCGGGCATGGGACAGGAGCTGGTATTTATAAACATGTTAGAAAGGCACTCTTGGCCAGAAACCTGTTCACAAATAAGCCTGTGGTAATGACAGACAAGGAAAGATGGGTCTAAGTTGTCTATAGGGATGAGTCATTACATTTTCAGCACACACTGGAACATGTGCATGTCCTCATGCACAAACACTTCTGTATACAGTGACCTCATGAAGTATTTGGATGCCTAAGCCACACTTAAAAGTGTATAAATGTCATTACATTAGATAAAAATAAATAAAACCAAAGTTACATTTATCTTAAAGGTAACACAAAATAATTTCAAGTTAAAATTATAAAACAATACACTGTAAAAAGAAAATACTATTTCAGTCTTTCTACTTTAAAATTTTACTTTTGATTCAATGTGTTACTTGCCATTTTTTTATTATTTGTGAAATTTATGTGCAATTTCTAAGCAAAAACAGTTTCAAAGTAAATCCTACACCTGTTTTTTTTTTTTTTTTTTCAGTGTATGTCACTGTTCAAAATTAAGACAAATAAAACTACCCCTTTTAGAACACCCGTGTGAACCTGATAAAAAAGTGGTTCAGAAAAGTGAAGTTGCTTCTGAGGAAAGCTCTAGAAGTAAACAAAAGCTTGCAGTTACTTGGTTTGATATTTTGTATCTTACTGCAGTGGCATTCAAACATTTTAAATGGGAGCATAAATGCTGAAAGTATAATACAGTATATTGAAAACAAATATGGGATGCATTTCCCCTAAGTTAAGCAAGACGATAAAGAGATATTATAATATATGAATGCTATTAGTGCTATTTCATTACATTATATTACAAACATGAATGGCATGCACCGTATGCACTGCTGTTAGAGGAGGTTAACTGCAGCTGTCATCTGTGCTGCATTGCTGCTGTGCTGCATTGCACTGGTTACCAAAGGAACGTTCCTACAATGTACTTCAAACCAATATATAAGTGTGCCCAGACAGTTTAATTTAATTGGTTGAAGTTGTAAATAAAACAAAGATTACTGGAAAATTGTCTTTACATGAATTGTTTTTCAGTCTAGGCTGATAGATTATTCTTGTTTAAGTACTCTATTATGTTACTACAGAAAAATTGTAACAAAAATAATTTGCAATAAATACAACTAGTATCATTACAAAATTTTATTTGCAACATTGTGGTCAATCAACCTTCCACAGACCTTTGCCATTTTTCCACATTCTAACATGTTTAAAGCAGATGAACATGTATGTATGGCTTTAAAATATTTATTTTTATGTGTTTTTAAAATAATTTGTAATAATTATGTTAATAAATATAAAGATGTTTAAGTCATCCAGATTGCAGGATGATCTAAAAATATTATAATTAATTATAATAAAATATTAGATCCTCGGAAGTTTGTTGAGGCCCCCTGTTTGAGAACCATTGCTCTAATAGAATTGTGTTTACTCAGGTATGGCAGATCCCTGACCACACTCCCTCTCGTCCCATCAGCGAGCCCATTGTGGTGCTGGAGGGTCACTCTAAACGCGTGGGCATCATTAAATGGCACCCCACTGCCCGCAACGTACTCCTCACTGCAGGTAAAGATCAGTACAATAGACACCAACTTCTTACATTAAAAGTGTATAAAAATAAGATGACTTCATTTCATTGGAAATAAATTAGAAGCAGTGGAATGTCTTTGTTTCCATTCAGTTTGCTTTTGTCTCAGGCAGTGATAATCTGATCATCATCTGGAATGTGGGCACTGGCGAACCCTTGATCACAATGGATGACCATCCTGATCTCATCTATAACGTCAGCTGGAACTACAATGGTAGCCTGTTCTGCACCACCTGCAAGGACCGTCGCCTTCGAGTGTGTGATCCCCGGAAAAACGAGGTGGTGGCGGTAAGTATTATAGCAGAGAATAGAAGAAAAACCTCAGGGATGTTGGTTAACTTGGACATTATGGACATTTTTTCATCTGTAGGAAAGAATGTCCCCACATGAGGGTATCCGGCCAATGAGAGCCATTTTTACCAAAGAGGGCAACATTTTCACCACAGGTTTCACCAGGATGAGCCAGAGAGAGCTTGGCCTATGGGATCCGGTAATGGAGCAAAATGAAAAGGATAGTTTATTTACTTACATTCATGTTATTCCATACCCATTTTGCTTTGGTTAATCTTCGACACAAAATAGATTTTATTGACATATAAACACACATGCATATAGCACATCACATGGTAAACATGGAAGCTTGTGTATGTGTCACATGCTAGAACAAACCTCATTGGTTCTCCTGTGTAATGCATACATGTTTGAGCTTTCATGTTTACCATATGTGACTTGCTCTAAGCATGTGTGCCAATCATTGGTTAGATGTAAATAGAAGTCTAAATGAAACCTTCTCATCACATAAAGTGATCATATCTCTTCAAAATGATTTGTGACCTTTTTGGATATTCTAAGTATTGGTTAACTGGACTTTAAGTGGACAGAAAGAAACCTCTCAGGTTTCACTGAAATACCTTACTTTGTGACTCAATTAGACAAAGTTTTATGGGTTTGGAACAATATGAGGGTGATTAAATGGTGACAGAATTTTCATTTATGCATTTAAGGCTCATTAATAATTAATTCTATTGATTTTATTCTATTAATTTTTTCTATATTTTGATCAGTTTTATTTTACTGCCCTTGTTTTTTCAATTCACTGATGGTGTTCATTTCTGTCATTGTTTAGACTAATTTTGAAGAGCCCATAGCACTACTGGAGTTGGACACAAGTAATGGAGTTCTATTGCCTTTTTACGATCCAGACACTAACATTGTGTATCTCAGTGGCAAGGTATGACTCCATGTTTCATCTTCATTTGCTATCATACTCAGGCTGGCACTGTAAAGTTGTTTCTGTGTCTCCACAGGGTGACAGCAGTATTAGGTATTTTGAGATCACAGAGGAGCCTCCCTATGTGCATTACATCAGCACATTCAGTAGCAAGGAGCCACAGAGAGGAATGGGCTTCATGCCCAAGAGAGGAGTGGACGTCAGCAAGTGTGAGATTGCCAGGTCAGTTTTGCATGGTTATACTGGTTGATTTGGATATATGTTAGTCACTTTAAAATGTTGTGATAAAGAAATACCATATATCTACACTACCATTCAAAAGTTTGTGGTCAGTGATTTATACTTTTATTCAGCTGGGACACATTAAATTGATGAAAAGTGACAGTAAAGATATTTGTAATGTTACAAAAGATTTATATTTCAAATAAATACTGTTCTTTTAAGCTTTCTATTCATCAAAGAATCCTGAAGAAAAAAAAAACAGTTTCCACAAAAATATTAAGCAGCACAAATGTTTTCAATGTGGATAATAATTTTTTGAGCACCAAATCAGCATATTAGAATGATTACTAAAGGATAATGTGACACTCAAAACTGGAGTAATGAAAAATCTGCTTTGCCATCACAGAAATAAATTACATTTATTTTACAATTTTTAAAATTTAAATTACAATTACATACAATTAAATTATATTAAAACAGTTATTTGAAATTGTAACATTATTTTATAATTTTGCTGTTTTATTGCATTTTTAATCAAATAAATCCAGCCTCGGAGAGATGGCTTTGAAAAAATGAAACATCTTAAATACCTCAAACTTTTAATCAGTGTACTTCAGGCTTTTTTTTTTTTTGCCTTATTGTGCACAATTCATCAGTGTATATTGTTCTAAACATTCACGTTGAGCATTCTTGAACCTGAACCTTTATTATTCCTCATAGATTATATAAACTCCATGAAAGAAAGTGTGAGCCTATTATGATGACAGTACCCAGAAAGGTAAGTACATATTCTTTGTTTAGGGCTATTTCAAACCTAAACACAAATCCACACTAAACTTAACACAAATCCAACAAAATTGAAGAATTGAAAACCAAAAGTTGATTATATGATGAAGTGTGTAAAATCTGTTCATCCAGTTACATAATTCTCTTTCTGTTGTTATGATGCCAGTCGGACCTGTTCCAGGATGATCTGTACCCAGACACAGCAGGCCCAGAGCCGGCTCTGGAACCTGAAGAATGGATGGACAGACGAGACGCAGACCCCATATTAGTGTCCATGAGGGATGGCTATGTTCCTCCAAAGAGTAGAGAGCTAACGGTGGCTAAGAAGAATGTTCTAGACACCAGACATGCAACACGTAGAAGCATGTCTGCCGTAGATGGAAGTAGTTTGCCCGTAAGTAGAATGTCTTGCTTATACTTGGTCTTAAAATGTCTCCTTCCTAGCTTTGTTCCTTCATCATCTCCATTTCTGACATTTCTTAAGAAGCAAATAGGGCTGGGAACTTTATCGGGTTCATTTAAAAATAAACAAACAAAAAAATACATCGGAACATTATAACAACATACCCTAACAATGTTTTCTGTGGTTTTGTATCTATAATGCTACGGCAGATTAATGTTTTAGCTGTAGCTTGATGTCTGATACGATGAATTAGATCAGTTTTTTTGGATCAGTTTTTTGGGTACTTTGAAATTTGGTATTTTGAAGAACTGAATTGTGCAAACCACAATGTAAGTGTAATCTGAATCTGAATCATCCAATTTCTTTTGATTCCCATCCCTAGAAGCTAAACATTTCTTTCCATTTCCAAATTAAGCCTGTTCTTGACTTGCTCTTTTTCTTTTTTCCCTCTTTTTTTGCTCCTATTCATCCTCCTCCTACTGTCACTATGCTTCTCTCTTCTATTTCCTCTTTCCAACTGCCATCTTCTCCTTTGCTTTTTCTCAATCTTTTTCAAACTCTAGCCTCAGTTGTTGGAGAAGCTTGTTGAGGAGATCCAAAATCTGAAGGCCACAGTTCTTTCTCAGGAGAAACGAATCTGTGACTTAGAGAATAAGCTCTCTAAGTACACTAATGGCACAGTCTGAATAAAGCTAACTCATCCTGTGCACACTGCCCAATTCACTGCTAACCCCTCACAACTACAGTATGAGCACAGATAGGCCAAGCCACCTCAACTCACCCCAGCTTTTATCAACACCGTAACTCCAGTTCAACTGGCTGTAGCGCCATTTGACTTCTTGACTTCACAGGCTTTTTCTAAAAGTGAATAAATCACCTATACAGTAGATACATTTCGGATCATTAGATTTAATTTGGCAAAGGCACTTTTAATGCTCATCCTGATGCTTTGTAGAAAAATTGTTAATATTGTGTAGTAGTACACAATATTAGCTATATTCTTTAAATGCTTAAGGAATCATATCAGGAAGAATTTATGTCAGCTATGCAAAATGTAGGCAAAACCACCTTCATTTTAGGATTTACAAATCCTTTAATGTACTTACTGCTTTTTACCCTTCTATGCTGACAAAGAATGACAGAAGAAATGTAGCTGAAGCTTTCTTTAGTGGTTAACAGTCACAGTGTCTTTGGTAGTCTCTGTGTGAACATACCTCATTGTAAAGACCAGGACTTGGGATCAGATGGTAGCATATGTAGCTCTTATTTGGTCAGCTCTGGACAAGCAACATCTATTGCAGGACTATGATAGGTCAGGACAGTAGCGAGCTCAGTAATGCTGCCAATACACTACACGATTTTGAAATAATCGGAGTGCTGTTCTTTTCACACTACGCTAACTTTTTTGGGTATCATGAAGTTGCTGTGCTTTGCACATAACACAACAGATCGGTGACTGTGGGTCACACATTAAACAATTTCACTAGGAAGAATCCCCATTTCTCATTTACAAAACGCATTCGCGAAAAGTGATACAGGATCTCACATAATATCACGCATGAATGGAATTCTGGCATGGAACTGGAATTCCTTCAAATCAAACTGGTGATCCACAAGAAGCTTGCGATCTACAAAAACAGAAAACAAACTAAAAAAAACAAAAAAACAAGACGAATATGGAGAAGAGATTGGTTGAGAAGATGACTTCTCAATATTTCCCTTGCGCTATATGTTGTTCTCTCATTAGCTGTAGGTTGTCGCTAATGTCATTTCCCGTCAAAACATTTCACACTGCAAGATTTCACAGTCACAGACAGGCCCAGATATTTAGCCTGCTAATAACTTCTCAGGCATCAGTGCTTTTCTCAGATTGTTTCTTTCTCCACTATATGACCTCACACTATACGATAGCCACTCAAGTAAACGAGCATCGATTTGCCTTAGATTTAAGGCTGAACTACAGAAAAATCTTCTTGTTGGTGATCTCCAGAAGAATAGGGCCTAAAATCGTGTAGTGTATTCCCGGCTTGAGAGTTCTGCACATCACTTATTGCCATTTTATCGTAGTGGAATAGTTCACCCAAAAAGTATGTACTCTTGTTATACTGACCCTCATATTGTTCCAAACTATTAAGTTTATTTTTTGGTAAAATTTGAAAGTTGTTGCTAAATGTCCAAGCTGCTCTTTTCCATACAATGAATGTGAGTGATTACTTGGGCTGTGGAGCTCCAAAAAATGACAAACAAAGCACCAAAAAGTAACATAAAAGTGGTCCGTGTGACTCATGTGCTATATTCCAAATGTTCTGAAGACTTACGATAACTTTTTGTGGGGAACAAACATGGCATCACAAGATGCATCATGCCATCAGCGACATGGAAGATTATTGGTTCTTGTGCAACAGATTTCACATATTTAAACCAAAACAAGCACATATTCTATTTGAGATCTACAGCAGAATTAATTAAAAATAACTACTTTTGGTCTGTTCTTCATAGAAAACTATGTATAGACCACATAGCTTCAGAAGACTTGGCATGTAGTGTATGTGTGTGTTGGTTTGTGTATTAGTATTATACTTTGGTTACACTTTGACTTTGACTTTATTTTAAGGTGTCCTTGTTACAGTGTAATTATACAATTAAGTACTGAGTAATATTAATTAACTACATGTACTTAGAGTATGGTTAGGGTTAAGATTAGGGTTACTTGCATGTAATTATGCATAATTTATTGTTATTAAGTTATTATTATAATATAAGTTATTATTATTATAATAGCAAATACATGTAACAAGGACACCTTAAAATAAAGTGTTACTTTTGTTTTGTATACGTTTTTGGTTTTTCTCACCTTTTTGAAACTTGAACATTTACAGCATTAAAACACTTTCATTGCATGAAAAAACAGCCTGAAAATTCTAGATAAGATTAAAACGTTTGTAGATAAATGAGAACAGAATTTTAATCTTTGGGTGAACAATTCCTTAAGGCAGATGCAGGTGGCTCCTGGGAAAATCTTTATATAAAGATATCAAATGTAAATCTGAGCAAAGGATGTTTGCATAGACAACACATCTCCATTTGTCTCTCTTTGTAAGAGTGCCTGCATTATTGACTCTTAAATTGCTACTAACCTCTCACTTTACACAACTATGCATTTCCAGCTTTGACCAACACAATTAAAACTCATGTGGCTTCTGTTTAACATTTAAAAAATGTAAATATTATTCTAAAAAACATGAAAAACAGCAAAATATCAAAACCAAAGACATTGTTTTGTGATTATGCAGAGGATAATTTGTCAGTATTATGGTTTGAATAAAACTTTTTGTACAAAAAAAAATGTTGCCATTGTTGTATGCATAGACACTTGCATCATAAAAATACATGGACACACACGACACATCCACCTCTCTGCAGCTTGATAATTAATTTCTAGGCACATAGCAGACAGCATCTCTTTTCAGTTTTTAGTTATGGGACCATTCAGCTAGCACATTTTTATTATATAAACAACCCAGGAACAAAGGGTACTGATTTGGGTGCAATATCCTCAAGGTCTCTTACCTATTCGGATGGCAAGCTGTTAATGGTCACTTTTCAATGCATTCCACCTCTGTAGTACTTGAAGTGTATTCTGAAGGCAGTAAAGGAAAGAAGTGCTTGAATCTTAGACTTTCAACTGGCAAAACCTCCATTAGTTCCATTAGACTGCTATTGGACTTACTGTATATCGGACTGCTTCTTGCAGCGAACAACAGTCTGTGGATTAAAGTACTGTTAATGATTTCTTAAAGAGAGGGAGAAACAATGTTTGCTATGGGTAGGGGAGGAGGTACAAGTCCATTTAGGCTGACATGCTAGTGAGAGTAGAACAGATCATTTGGTTTAAAGATCTTTTGAGTTTTCCCACTTGCTCACTTGAGAAAACCATTGGCCACGAACCTCAGTGTTAAGGTAGGTTCCTTGTGCCATTGGTGAGACCTATAGGTTACAGATTCGAGAGCAATGTGGGACTTATTCCTCTGCCTGTTACCTTCTTTGCTGCTGGTTCTGGTTACGATATTGCGTCGATGGGACTGGATATGTCGTCTTGCAGATAGTACTGTTCAGCAGTTGGGTCGCTGTATGTGGATTATGGCCTGTAGACTCTTGAAACTGCCATGCTTTACAGTATCAGGATCCACAGAAGAATGCCAGGCAGAAGTCAGACTAATCTGTAAACCCACAGCCCTTGCCAGCCACCTGAAGAAACACTGCTATACTTTGGCCCAACCTCCTCTGGCAAGATGGCCTCAGGCCGACCCTCATTTTCAGATAATTACCAATCTCATGTGGCCCACAAAGGAAGGTGCTGAACTGCAAGGAGGAGTCCGCTTTACACGGGATAACCTTCTCCTAAAGGATGGGGGTATTGTGGCCCTTGATTGGGCTGTGAGCCTGACGGACCAACAAGCTCAGGCCAAAAGGAATCATCACCCTGGAGGAAGATTTCTGGGCCATCACTCTAGTAATCCTGCTATTGTTGTTATAATTCCCAACGCCCTAGGCAGAGTAACACCACACTTGCTCATGTTGTGCTACAAGTCTTTGCAACAGGGTTTCTATCCAGTGGTTTTCCATCGACGTGGTCATAGTGGTTGCCCATTGACTACTCCACACTACCAGGAGTTTGGAAATACTTCTGACCTTGTGCAAGCAGTAGCGTACTTACGGAGTCATCATCCATCCTCAACTTTGCTTGCAGTAAGTGAGGGCTCGGGATCAGGGTTACTGCTGTCCTATCTGGGGGAATGTGGCTCTTCATCCTACCTGACAGCCGCTGCTTGCATCTCTCCTGTGTTTCATGGACAACTGTGGTTTGAGTATGAGCTACCTTGGCTCTATCACTGGATAGCCCTCATCTACCGCAAGTTTCAAATAAACAGGTAGAAAATTCCTCACAAATGTTGACTGATCTATGCTAAAGTGTTATGAATTGCAGACTCTACTGCTATAGAAGTACAGGTTAAAGCAGGGGTGTCCAAATCGGTCCTGGAGTGCCAATGTCCTGCAGATTGCACTCCAACTTACCTCAGCACACCTGCCTTGATGTTACTAATATGCCTAGTAAGACCTTGATTAGCTGGTTCAGGTGTGTTAATTGGAGGTTGGAGCTAAACTCTGCAGGTCAGTGGCCCTCTAGGAGCAGGATCGGACACCCTTGGGTTAAAGCAGGGGTCACCAAACGTGGTCCTGCAGTGCCGGTGTCCTGCAGAGTTTAGCTCCAACCCTAAATCAAACACACATGAAATAGCTAATCAAGGTCTTGCTAGGTATACTTGAAACTTCCAGGCAGGTGTGTTGAGGCAAGTTGGAGCTAAACTCTGCAGGACACAGGCCCTCCAGGACTGAGTCTGGAGACCCCTGGGTTAAATAAATGTTCACCCAAAAATGACAAATGAAAGAAACCATATTTAAATTAGATTATGCAACTTGTGTCCTGTGCTAAACTGTTAAAATTGACAGTTTGCACTAAAAAGCCTTAATTTCACACAAGCAACATGGACTTTTGTGGTGCTTTATAACCATTTTTGAAGGTAAACAGCATCAATCCATCCCTGTTCTTTTATGCTGCCAACTACACAATTTTAGTCCCGATTTTCCAGTCGCAGACGGTTCTGTGTTCATATACGTGAGTAACAATCACTATGTGTAGCTTTTCAAAGACAGGACCTGAAAGAGCCAATGTGTCCCTGATGCCCGAGAGATATTTCGCAGGCTACATTGAGTTGTATAGTGTATAGGCAGCATTATAGTGTTTCTCAAAAGAACGTCTGTGGCTTGGAATGACATGAGGGTGAGTAAATAAATAACCAGATTTTCATTTTTGGGTCAACTGAATCTTGTGAATGGGATAATACAAGAACTGCAATCCAAGATAGGGCATCACAAGATGCCACAGTGCAAAACTACCACCTGAAAAAAGCAACTAGGATTACAAGCTCTTTGAATTTATACATTTGACCCTTTCCACAGGTACGCCACTGCTTTGAGCTCTGTGATGGATGTAGCAAAAATTCTACATTGCAAATCCTTGCGAGATATGGAAGAGCTCATGTTCTGTGCTCCTAAGCAGTCGGAGCAAAGAATGTCAGACTCAGTGGACAATGTTGGAAAGGACAATTTGAGATTATCAGTGAAGCCTGACTGGCCAAGTTACTGGGAGAGGAATGAACCTTTACGAGATGCAGACGAAGTGGCAGTGCCAGTGCTCTGTTTGTGTAGTCAAGATGACCCTCTTCTTCCACCTCTCTCCACTGTACCTGAGGGACTTTTTCATAATAGCCCTTACTTCCTGCTGGCTGTGACGAAACAGGGAGGACACTGCAGCTTTATGCATGAGGATGGTCATGGAGGTACTACTTCCTGGAGTCATTCTGTGGTGCTGGAACACTTTAGGGTAGTTGCCGATTTCTTCAGGGTAGAGGAGAAGAAAGGCTTCAAAGATGTTATTGCACAATGTGGCAGCCAGAGTCTGAAGCATAGCACCAGTGCTGTGCTGTCCAGAAGAAGAACAACCTTGCTCCGGAAAGAAAGGCCCATCCGAAGACGGCAAATCTCAACTCCCTCTGACAAATTCACATTTGAAGAGGAACAGGAGGATTTTACTTGGAATAGATCCTACACACGCTGAGTGAGAGAAGCAGGTAGTACCATAAGGTCATAGCAGATTGGCAGTGCTAAACTTCCTACCAGTACGTTTAAGAAATATGAGGTGCCCTTAATTAGGAAACCACAGTTTTGCAGAAATGAGTAAGGAAGACACCATGGAAGATAAAGGGAACAAAATGGAAAGACCATGTTGATAGACAAAAAGGACATCTACTGACTGGCAAGGGGCTTAATTATGTTGACAGCTTGGCCTATAGCATTAGATGCTATATTTAGCCAATTTTTGTACAAATTAAGTGGGAACAAGTTGGTCTAACTCTATGTGCAAGACAGTTTCCCCTCAAAAGATAAAGAGCTCTGTCAAAATTTTGGACTCATTATCTGAATTAAAAAGCACCATGTTCAAAAGGAATCAATAAAAAAATCCTCATGAAAAGGATGTTCAGGAAAGTTTACACTTACTCCACCTAGATTTTAAAAGCAGACAAATGTATTAAAGCATACAAATGACAAAACCAAAATTTACTAAAATTACTTTATTACAGTTGATTTGTTTGTCCAGTAGCCCTCTGCCAACAAAAGGAGTAATTACAAACAAAACATTACATTTGTCCCCTTAGGCTTTCATAATTTTTGTATATTTTAATTCACTTGTAAGTGTTTTGTTATGAATAGACATAACAATTTTTGTAATCTCTCCAACATTCAGTTTTTCACAATCTATACATTTTAATACAGGTTATATATGGATTGCTATGGTAATGTTGAAGCATGAAAATGAGACAACGACCATCAAAAGAAAAAGGTTGAAATACTGGTAAACACACTGTACAGAGGTGTACCACCTTCTTTGATTATTATTCATCCTGTTGTTTTCACACTTGTCAAAAGGGTCATTAAAACAAGGATGCTATGAGCTAAAGAAATCTGCTCTCTTATAACAGGGCACACCTCTCACCTTTGGAAAATACTGCATGACCCTGTTTGCGAGTGTAAACTCACATTTTGAGTCTATGGCTGTTCCTCTGGTCCAGTGATTCCATTAGAGTACTGAATGTGATTAAATGATTGACATGTTATACATGATTTACCTGGGTCAATAATCTCATGTTAATTTGTTACATTTGGCCCAAATCTTTAGGATTGGCTCTGTATTGGCTCAGTTGGTTTTAGTTAGTCAGACTGAGATAGGCAACTTCATGAAAACTGCAATCCCATGCATATACCAGAAGTGTGCCAAAATAGTGTTTATAGTTGATAGTTATTTTAGATAGCACTGATATTACAAACTGGAATTTATTTTCCTGGAAAAATGTTTTTGAAGCCATTCTGAAATAGGCATGATGGCAGTTATAAATATTTTTTTTTTTCTCGAACAAAAATGAAAACCTATGCCTTTTATCTTTTAGAAAATTAAAGTTCACTGCTGGTTCACAGATAACAGAACATGAGTACTGGCACTAGTGAATATGGTAATTCATACCTTTGAAAGCAAGGAGAGCAAGAAGCAAAGAGAGGACTATGGAAAGTGACATCCTCTGTATGAGTGTAATTGCAGGGGAAATCTTTTTTTGTTTTGTTTTTTGGCTTTGCTTGACACCTCTATATATATATTTTTTCTCTTTTTAAATAATCAATATTAGAAACCAAGTTATTTTTTCTTTTATCTTCACATTCAAGCAATTAAATTTTAGTCTAGTTTTAACTTGGGTCTTTATATTGATTTCCATTTAATCATTTATTTAAATTTCTAAATTTACAATATACACACATTTTCCTATACATCTCACTTAAAGCTGTCTCCTGGCTGTATACCCTTCCACCATAATGTTTTATATGCTATCTGACCTTTTTTCATTGCATTTTAAATCACTTTGTTCTACATGCTGTGATAAGTGTTTAGTTGGAGGGTGGGCGGCAGTCGCTGGAGCTCTGGGGTGGGCATGGAAGAAACCAAGGCATTGCAGGGACGACAGCAGCGGCACCCACCCGCCCAGCAAAAACATTCAGCGGTCTCAAGCCTACCCAACCCAGACCTCCCACCCCTAATATCCACACAACACGCTCTTGTCAAACCCAGCCTGAGAAAAGGGAGGAGGGGGCACCCAAGGACCAGGAGACCTGCTTGTATGTGATTGTAGTGAGCAACTAAGAGTAGAAAAGGATGGTAAAGTGCTTTTCTGTGATGTTAAGCTTAGTGAAAGAAGACATGAATGTGACAGGCTATTATCCTTTTGCATAGTTGCGATTGTTAACTTTGGCATCACTAAAACAAAAGACTAAAACGAACATTAATATGCTTCAACGGCTTCTGCCATACTGTTATTCAGGAGTGAAGTTTTACCGTGCCAACATGCTTTAACACTCACGTACATTCACATAGCAAAACCTGTTTTTAAGTGTCATTCTACATATCAGTTCAAGACACTCCTACCTTTCAAGGCCACCAAAGTACCTCCACATTAAAATAGTCATATCATATCGCTCACCTACCTTATAACTTGTGTCCGTTTGGCTTATAGAAATCGAACACATCTGTTCATACACTTACTATCAGAATTTTAGGCTATGTTTTCAAAGTTTTAAAAGCAAAATTGCATCCTGCTCTCCACGCAGCTTTTGGTTATTTGGACCTGTGGAAGGATGGCAATGGCAACATAAAAAAAAAAAATCACGATAACTCAATCAAAATAATTTAACAAAATCTTAGAATTTCACAGTATGTTTTCATAGTTCAAATTTGTTCTGGCACAAAAAGAGCATACTGCTTAGTAACACATTAAAATTAGTGCTTGTTTATAAAATACTAAGCTAGATAAAATCAAGTGCATTGTAAAGCTTGATTCTTTCACATTCTGCTATCCAACCTTTATACCTTCTATTTATATATATTTCTGCAATCGTTTTCTTATGAATCAATGTTTCTGAGAAAATGATATGTATTCATCTCCCGCTCTATACAACCAAAACCAGCTGTTAATAAGACCATGATAAAACCCACTGCATAAAGACTTACAATCTCACCTGTGAGAGGTAATGCACAGCATTCATATATTCATTCTCACCCTCACTAACATTTTCAAATCAGATTAACACACTCTAAAATACAGTGCATTTTCTCTGAATTCAAAACTTTTTCACATCATTGTGAAAACGACATTCTGGATTCTAGCTGAAGTTTGATATAACTGGCCAGAATTAAGTGCCCATCTGGCAGACATTCTTAGAACCTGAACTACAATGGATGAATTTTGTGCTTACCATGTGTATAAAATATGTATTTAGAGGATTAGAAATAAAGGAATGGGTGTAAAAGAAAAAAAGACCACGGTGCCCCTTTGTCCCTTCCCCTATGGCATTTTGGGTCAAGATGGGTGTTGTGGGAGAGCAGCGGGTGGTCTTACGTGTAGGACAAGTGCGAGCCATTGGAAATCTGAGAGGCGATGCTGGCACTCCTGCTCATCCCCTGCTCACTGCGGCCCCCTGAGGTGGCCCGCCGTACCGCCTGGGGACTGTTCCGTAGCCCACCACTTCCCCCGCTCGAGCGCTGACTGCCCCCAGACACGTGGTGCCCCCAGGGAGGTGGCCCCCCTGAAGGCAGGCCGTGACCCCAAGGCTGCTGGATAGAGTCACTGTGGCTTGGGTGGTGGTGGTGGCCGTGCTGGCTGCCGCTATGGTGCCCTCCCCAGTGTGGCCCCTGAGAGCCTGCACCGTGCTGGGAGCCCCAGCTACTCTGGGCCCCCGGAAAGCTGTGGCTGTGGCTGTCGGATGAGGCCAGGCTGGAGAGCACCATGTTGCTGAATCCCAGACGCATGCTTTCAGAGTCAAACGCCTCGATCTCCCGGGCCTGCTTCTCAAATAGACTGCGGATTCGCTCCGAGCGCTCATTTTGCAGGGTAACCATCTCCTCTTCAATCTAACCAAAAACCAAAATAGAATCAGGTAACATTCCCATTGATGACATTACATTACCTTCAAAGATACTGTAGATTTGGTTAAGGCTAGAATAAACCACACAACCAGATTTTTGCCAAGACTTGAGGTATGGAAGAGTCAATGCTAGTTGATGAAATTCAGAGCTAGTATGGTATATTTTAATTAGATATATAAGATATGATTGAAGAATATCCTGGGAACTACATGAATAAAACCAGGAAACTTTAGGCTTCATTTAGGCTTCTCTGGGCCTCTCTAACACTGTCTGATATTTTCTATCCGGTTTATGGTGCAGATAAACACACTGCACCAAACATTGATACAATGTAACATATGTTGGTAGTACGTGCTTCCCCCTTAAAAAGAAAACAACAGGATAGCAAAATAATTGTAGCAAGAGTTTAAAGAAGAATCATTTATTATGAACTGTATAAAAGTGGAAGCTGCGACTGGGATTGTCAGATGTTCTGCAGACATCTCGGCTTTGTTAAAAGCTGCAATAAAGTCTGATCTTTGACATTGGAACTCAGTGACGTGTGAAACAGACATTTTCCACAACACTAGTCTGCAGATATTGGACAGTCAGAGTTGACAGATTTCACAGAAAACTGCATACTGTATAATGGGCACAGACTGATATTTTTCTTCAGACTATGATTCCATCTAATTGGATCAATATTTTGAGCTGATTTCACAACATTATTTTTTTTTGTCACCTAGCAACAAGGCAGTTCTGCATGAGATTGTGTTCAGGACTACTTGAAAGTCTGGTAGCGTGTGATCACTCGTTTAGCGTATGATGCCCAGTTTTTCCTCTCTAATCATTTAGAATTTCAGCAAGTGTATGATGCGTAGTGTTCAGGTTTTGAAAGTTGTGTAGTATATTCCAGCCTTTAGTCAAAATACTTGTCAAACTTAAACTGGTAATTCGTTCACTCTTGCGTCATTCTGAATGTGCATGCACATTTTTGTGAAAAAAGTAGACATTTTTGATATACTGTACTGCATTTTGATATACCAATACTGTGTCCAAATTCAAAATTGGAGGGTCAACATAATGGCAAAACACTTGTTCTTGTGCATTCATTAAGTGAATATGATGTGTCTTTTCTGAATTTTGGATGTGAAATTAGGCTAAATATCCTTCAATAATTTGGAAATGCTTTACAAGTTCACATTTCACTGAAAAGAAGTTCAAAAAACAAGAGTTAAATAGAGCATAAATGACAGAACTTTCATATTTGTGTGAGCTATACCTTTAATTCTTATTCTGGAATGTCAAAAACTCTGAAACGCTTTAAAACAATATGCCTCCTAGTGGGCTGCTGAGGTTTGTATCAGATAACATACCTTCTGCTCAAGAAGAGCCCTCCTCAGCGAAACCCTCTGCTCCAGCTCTTTCCTCTCACGATCGTGCTGTGCATCCGTCTGCATCTTGATCTTGCTCTGATAAGCATTTAGCAACTCCAGCTCCTGCTGCAGCTGCATCTTTAGCACCTGACATTCGGCCTCCTGTGCCTCATCCAATCGCAGCTGAGGAGCAATATGGGAGGCGTAGTTACATTTAGAATTAGTGTGTTAAAAACACAAGGAGGAGAATGCCACATTATCCACATTTAAATTAGGAGAACAGTTTTTCGCCTCATACATTACGTATCCCACAACTGAATACTGTGAAGTAACTGCATCAACTCCTTCAGAACTTTGTGACTGGTTCAAACTCTTCGATGGCTTTATAGGAAAATATGAACATGGCAGGTCACTCACAGCTTGTGTGGAGAGCATGTCATTGCTGGAATGGTCATACTGCTCAGCAAGGCTAGCTAATTTCCGGGTCTGCTCCTCCTTCAGTCTCTTCAGCACAGCCTTGTGTTCAGACTTGGGTGTGGTCTCCAGGAGGTGGTTGCGCAGGGCCTTGTACTGCCGTGTCTGGATTTTACACGTGTCCTGGAACTGTTTCTTGATCTGTAGCTCTTTAGACTAAAGAGGAGAAAAGACTTACTGACTCTACACAACTAGTATATGAACTAGCTAGTGTACGTTCCAAAATCAAGCATAGGCTACACACCTTAAGGCTCTTTGGTTGTTGCCGGACCTCCATGACGTGTTTGCGGCGTAGCTCTCGCGCTCTGCGTTTGTTGTACTCTAGCTGGTTGGTGAGTTCAGTCTGATGCTGCAAGCGGATCAGATCGGTACGCATCTTCTGGATGATGCCCAGCTGTCTCACCTCCAGCTCTTGCATGGACTCATGATGGCGGAGCAGCATGGCATGTTCCAGATCTTTCTGCGTTTGGCGCTTATTTAGCTCCTGGATCAAGAAATCCTCTGTCAATATATTTGTTTTCTTTGAAAATAAAAATAAACATGAATGAACATCTCATGCCTCATGTAATCGCTCAATCAGTATTTCAACCACGGAAAGACATCAATAAAACAGCTTGTAAACAAAATGTCACATAGCATTTCATTTACCTCAGGCAAGTCATCAGTGTCCACAGCGCGTTAGTTCGCTAAAGAAATGAAGTCTAGAGAAGAGCATTTCACGAAATATTGGACTATATACTTATTATAGTTTACATTACCTGTTAGTGATGTCTTAATTATTTAATGTATGTTTAAATAAACCTGTTATGAAACAAGTTATGATGCCACTGTGTAAATGAATATATTTCAACAACAAATATAATTTTTCTAATTTAGAAGTTAATTTAAAAACTGCATTATGTGCAATTTACATGTTTGCATACATTTTTTTAAAGTTGAATGTTGCTTATTATATTTAAAAATAAATATTAATTTAATTTAAGTTTTGGCTCTGTTGTTAATTGTAACCCTATAGTAAAAGGGCTCCCTATAGTTTAGAGCAGTGCTTCTCAAACCTGCCTGGAGGCCCCCCTGCCCTGCATCTTTTGTATGTCTCCCTTATCTAACACACCTGATTCCACTCGTCAACTCGTTAGTAGAGACTGCAAGAACTAAATTGGGTGTGTCTGATTAGGGAGACATACAAAATGTGCAGGCCAGGGGGTCCTACAGGACAGGTTTGGGAAGCACTGGTTTAGAGCATAAGCTGAGGTAGATTTTTTTATTATAATTAAATTTATTTAAAGAAAGAGCAATTTGTTTTGTAAAACACTGTTTGCTAAAAATAAACTAAAAAAAGCCATTTTTTTTATTAAGTCCCCCCCCCCCCCTCCCCCTGCTGTACTGAAACCATACTGAACCGTGGTGTCAAAACCGAGGTACGTACCGAACCGTCATGCCTGTATACCATTACAACCCTAGTCATCATTAGTTATGTCTTTGAGGAAAAGTGGCGTTACCTCGCGTACAAGGTCTTTCTCTACATTGTGTTTTGCAATGAGGATTCGCCGTTTAAAGCGACGACATTCCAGCTCCAGGTACTGCCGCTGCCGACGGAGCAGGTTGGCTTCCTCCTCTGCCTGGTAGTGCTGAAAGTTCTCCTTCTGCTTCGAAAGCCTCTCCTGCTTCTCTTTCTTAGGGGTGGACTGGTTCTCATTTAGTTCCTACACGCAGCATGGGAAACATTAATGGGTTGTAAAGGGAAATACAGACATTTTTCTTGCTTTAAAATATTTAAGTAATAAAAGGCAAAATGTAGCTACATATTGTATTTATATATTTGTTATATATGAAAACATTTGGGAAAAAAACCTGTGGTGTTTTTGAAATTGCTTACATGTCTTTCTGGTGTTTGTAACATGCTTAAAGAAAAACCATGTGCAAATTCATCAGTCAACACCATTGCTGAGGATTCTTTCCTTAAAACTGCAGTGTACCAAAGCTGGTCTCAAAAACATAATTGTAAACCACCCATTTCCTAGCGTCACAAACATGTAACTAATTGCATCAACTTGTGAGATGGGGCTTTTCATATCTGGGGCCCTTTACCAAGAAGCCAGTTTAGCTGGCTAGCCAGGTAAGTTTCAGTTTAGTTTGCGCCTACTCTGGTTCTTAGGCACCTTGAAAGTGGTTTGGCTTTTAGCGTTTATCCCCACAGCTAACCGGCTTCCGGACAGGTTATGTTCTTGTTTAGAGATCTTAAATTGAAATTTGACCAATCAGCTTCAAGAAAAGTGACACATCTGTGACACAAAGTCACTCCCCCAGTTTCTCTTGCTCCAAAATTAAGGGCACTACATAGTAAAACATTTTAAAAGATAAAATCGTCTAGGTTTTAATGATGATTATTTATTATAATTATATTAATGTAATTTATATAATTATTATACACTTAATCCATTACACAAGCCATATTAGTTTAATAATTACTATTACAATTTTGTTTTATATTAATATAAATATATACAGATATTCAAAATAAATAAGCTTCAGAATGTTTAAAACTTTAAACATGACTTCTTATGAGCTTATATTTGAGTCTCTGTATACCTATATATTTACAGTTTTAACTATATAAACTAACTTCACAACTTTCACTTGCACTGATATGGCGAGATGTTTTCTTTAAGTTGTCCTCTTTCATGGACAGCTCTTTTCATCTTGCTGTATAAATGCGTTTAAATTATTAATATTTTTCAATCTTTTAATCTCTGAATCAAGTGAATCACAGTTTCAAGGTGTGTGATTGGCTGTTCATTACTGATCACACTTTCATGTGCACGATCCATAAACTCAGGATCAAAGCCTGAGTTGACAGAAAGTTGATGATCAACGTAATGGTACCAACAAAGCCGGATTGGATTGGTTTGGTTTTGTCAACTCAAAATTCAACTTTGTTCAGCCACCATCATTTTACAAGCCCTCAGTCAAAAGCTTCTATTTACAATGTGTTTTTGAAGTGCTGAGCAATGTAGTCAATCACAGACATATCTGACAAATGTGGCCAATCAGAGGCACAACATAAATAAGGGTTTCACTGTGCATTGAGTAAGGCTTCACTGATTATAAACAAACTTTGTTAGATTGCGATAAACTAAGATGAGCGATAAACTTTAGTGATCATAAGGAGAGTGCTCGTTGCATGCTTTCTAGGCTATAAACCTTTCAGAATTTGAATAATGCAGAAATAATTTTTTCATGGGAAAAAAATTTAAATACGTAATTTTGATTATCAAAGATGAGTTAAATTTGTGTCTGCAGGGAGCCTTTAAATTAATAAACATAATTTTTAATTCATTAAGCAAAAAACTGAATATCACTATTTTTAACAAGATTTTTACTAAACTACATTTTTATTGTATTTTTCTTTTTGCTTTAAACATTTTGAATCAACTTAGTAACAATGTTTTCTCTCATCCTCTGGAATGCATATTGTCCATTTGTATAACTGTGCAACTGTCAAATGGTTGAACGATAGATATAAATGACATTTTAGCTGAATTTTTCATTTGTCTTCATTTCATTACACTGTTCAAGCTAAAATAATCTCACAGATCTCAAAAGGTCAGTTTAGGTGGAATTATGCCAAGATGAAAAACACAACTGGCAAATTCATATATGGGTAAAAAGCCATGCTTGAATATGTGTTTACCTCTTTCAGTTGTTCTTTTCTTAGCTTGTACTCTCGTTTCTGTGACTCCAGGAAGCTACTAAGCTCTTTCTTTTGCTGTGCTTGAATGTGCTGTTGGAATTTCTTCTCATCATTGGCAAATGACTTGGCCTTTAAGATATAACATTCATGAAAATGACAAAAATAAATAAATAAAATAGATAAAATAAAATATAAAAAAAACAGCTTTGTGCACAGTGCTTTTGTCATGATGAAGCAGAAATAGAATATCCCCCTTTGTTGCCACAAAGTTCTCTACAATGTCATTTTATGACGTAATATCAAGATTTGTCTTCACTGGAATTGAGGGCCATGGCATAAAGGAAGAGGGGAATTCCCAATTGATAAGCATTTTTCAGGTGAACTTCCACATTATTTTACGCACCTTTGTGCTGCCCAACAAATGATTGTGCTTGGGGTCTAAATAGATCATGTGACATGTCTTGCGCACACTTACATCTTTTTCTATGGATGCTTGGTTTTTCTTCACAAGTTTCTCCATCTCAGCAGCAAAGCTGTTCCTCTGGGCCTCCAGTTCTTTGTCCAGTCTCAGCCTGTGTTCATCCATCTCCGCTTTCAGTTTGTTCTCCAGGGCCATAAGGTGCTTCTGGTGCTGTCGTCTCATGCGCTTGTAACCGGACATCTGTTCCCTCAGCTCAGAGTCCTGCTCATGTTCCTGCATCTGCCGTGTCACCTGAAAGAAGGAAGAGGAGGAACACAAGGAAATGGAAGGAAAGTGAAGAAGAGGAAATAAAAATAATCAAGAGACATCTTGTGAATTTTGAACATTACGGAGAATGAACAAAAAATTATTGTGATGCCATTCAGTTTACACCGTGTCTACACTGAAAGCAACCAATGCCATGGTTCATCGATTATAAATGAGTAATATAGTTTTGTCGCATCTGTAGGGTTGTGAAGCATTTCACTACAGGTCCACTGTGATTGGCTCACCAGAGAGGCTGTGCGGATGGTGGCAAAGTGCTCGCGGTTGCGATGGTGTTTGCGTTGCGGGGGCTGTGCGGGTGCTGCCTGGGTTTCTGAGGGACGAGGACGCATTTCAGGATCCCCAGGGTAAACCTCCTCTTCTTCCTGATGGACACAAAAGCAGGAAACATATTATTAGGTATCATGAAGTTCAATGGTCACAGTTACTTAGTATAAAGAATCTCTGATTTGGGTTATGCAGGAAGGCATGAAGATTTCGGAGATGTTTTATCAAGAGGTGTGTGAACGTACAGGCTTCAGGTGTATGACCGAACTATTAGACATAACAGTATGGTCTTTCTCCAGGTCAAGGTCACTCTTGTCATCAGCTGCATCGGGAATGCTGTTCACTGAGCTGCTCTGAGAGCTTGCGCTGATCGACATGCTGGGAATGGACTGATTACTGCCCACACTGCTTACTGTGCCCGTGCGACCAGGACCATGCTCTGGCTCCTAAACACACATACAAAAAAAAAAACGCAGTTCAGAGACCAACGATAATCATAGTGAAATAAACTTTTCTATTTTGAAAAAAAAAAAACGAGTGGGCTCCAAAAGTTTTACATTACAAATTATATAATCAGCATAACAAATACAAAACAAAAAATACTCAAATTGATTTGTGGAAATATGTACATAAATTTCACAGTATTTGTTTTTTGTTTGACAGCAGCACTCAAGCTGCATAAACTTCAGAAGTTTGTGTAAAACCTGATGGTCATGTTATCCACCAAGATTTAAGAATGACCCAAAGAGTATCTTGTACTCTTGTGAACAAAGTATCTTGTGAATAGGGCTGTGACGATAACCGCATTAGCGCATCACCGCGGTAATGAGATGCCGACCGCGGTGTTAAGGTCATCACCGTCATCACCGCACTTTTTTTGCAAGGTATTTGCAGGAGGAAGCTGTCTGCATTCCGCGGGACCCGACCAGATTTCTTGCGAATAAAACACGGTAGCAGTAGGTAACTCTGGTGTAATTTGAATGGGAGTGGGCGGTCTAACAATATCCCGTTCCCGACGTCCTTTCAGAACAGCATATTTGTGCTTTACTCAATCTCATCGCTCACGCGCTGCACGCACGGACCAGTGCTTTCTGTGTCATGTATTTTATTGCGGGGTCTGTGCGCACAGCATGTGGATAACGGCCCTCAGACAGAACAGGCAGGTTGTGATGAGTGACAGTGCAGAATAAGGATGGCAAAGCAAAATGTGGATGCGCTGTCCTTGAAGGACGTTCATCTTGGACTGGAAAATGGTGTTTACTGCTAAGAAACCCAAGTCTGACTCGGGACATTCTTCTCAGGGATATTAAATTGTTCAGTTATTTCATTTCGCAATGTCTACAAGCCAACGGTTTTGTTCATATTTTGCTTATAAATTTAAATGACAGATGTCGGTTTTTTTTTCTCTGCGACACTTTTCCTACTGTGTTGACAGCAAAATGTTAAACGAATTTTGTATTTTGACAAGACGAATAAAAATAACAAATAGGCTACAATTTTTGTACAACCTATAGGTCTACATTATTTATTTATTTATTTTCTCTGCGACACTTTTTCCTATTGTGTTGACAGCAAGATGTAAAACTAATTTGAATCTGGACAAGACGAATAAAATAAATAGCCTATACAATAAAATAACTTTAGTGCAGACATTTTTATCGGTCGGGTTAGGAAGTAAATTATTCTAAGCGGACAGCGGGTGAACAAAGAGTGAATATATAGCAGGAGCGGGTGGGTGCGAATGCGGAATATAAGCTCGTGGGAGCGGGACTAAAAAACAGTTTCACTTAAGCGGCCCAGTAGTTGTACAACAGCCGAACACTTGTACAGACAGCTAGTCTGATGTTCCCTTTTTATGTTGCACTTTGAAAAACCCAAATCAGAAAAAAAGCCTCTTTTATGTTGCACTTTAGAAAGGTTGTTATTATAAATGTAGCCTAATTAAATAATATTAATGACATCCTAATTTGCTGTTACAAACGATGCATTTCAACAAATTTATTCAACAAGTTGCGTTTGGACGAGTGAGTTTATATTCACGGACTGTTACCTGAAAAACAATGTCTAAAGAAATAGGAATCGAAGTTTAGCACAACTCACCAGAACTAAGCATGGGGCATGTTGAGCTCGGCTTGTTGTTTCTGCAGCTTGCTCATGTTGTTATTCTTTTAATAATTTATTGTTCAAAGAATGGGTTACAAACGATGATAAAGACTGTTCCATAATTCCTATTAAACTCAAAGGATATCGAAAAAAAACTAAGTTATAGAAATAAATATGATTTTGTTATTATTGTTTATATAATTTGCTGTTTTAATAATAAAGAAGACTACTTTATTATTATTAATTTCCACGTTCATTTACAAGCTGCATTAGGGTTGTGACGGTGAGGAAATTTTCCCACCGGTTAATCGAAGTGTGACAACACCGGTATCACCGTGGTGGTGGGGGGGGGGGTCGTTTGAGTTTTCCCTCTTTTCCACGATTTCCTTCGGTTTTAAATAGCCTGTAAGCGCCGTGCGCGTTTTACTTTCACTATCAAATTAGCGCAATTCGGCGTCAAGCAGTTGTTTGCTTTTAGTTCGTTTGAGTTTTCCCTCACTTTTCTTTGCTTAAATAGCTTATAAAAAGCACCGTGCCCATTTTACTTTTGCTTTTAAATTAGCGGCAATTCGGCATCAATTCAATTCAAGCAACAACAAAATATAAGGTAGAACAGAACTTTTATTAACAAAACGAATAAAAATACACCATGCTATATGCCTAATATAAAATAACAAATAACTTACACAAAGTTTAAATAGGTATACAAAACTAAAAATCAGTAAAGAATGAGGAATTTTGTTTTATTAGCAAAACGAATAAGAAAGTTTGGAGGCACGGACGGCATACACCTTGATGTAAAATTAATGGGGGAAAAAATACACAGTTTAAATAAAATAGAATTAGCAAATACTGTGGAACCAAATAAATGAAAAACGAATGTTTAAAAAATCTTCCATTATCACTTAAATTAATGGCAGAAGTCAACAGGCTTTTCAAAATCCAAAATATTTTTAAAACAGGCGCTTTTATTTCGTTTTGAAACTCTTGTGCCATCGTCTTGTCTGTCTCACCTCACTCATCTAGTCTGTCTCACCTCACTCATCTTGTCAGTCAGCTGGACTCACTCTCCTCACGTGATAAAATAAATCTGATCTGTGATGCGCAACTGTCCTTCATTGAGCAGCCGCGTTCAGTTTTAATTGTAGTGTCCTCTAACTGAACTAAATGATTTGTATTACTATATAAAAAAAAAAACGATGGGTGGGGGACGGTGCCACAGTGGGCAAGTGACGTAACCGGTGTTGTGACTTAACTTACCTGTATCACCGCCAACACCGTCTATGGCAACAAGCCTAAGCTGCATGCGTTCTTGATCAAAAGTCATTAGAGATTTCCGGGGAGGGGTGATTTGGGGGTTCGTGCGATTAACCGCCAAACCGCGATATTTGTTGCTGCTTCACCGCGGTAAGAAAAAAATCCCATACCGTCAACAGCCCTACTTGTGAATAAACATTTTTCCAAAAATGTCCAATTTTAAATCTGTCATTTTGACTCAGATTTTGGACCCCACTTTATATATTAGCCAATATTAAAACAAAAGAACTAGGTAAGACTTGAGATCTGACCTCATCTCCCTCCTGGGTCTCAGTGGTCAGCCCATTGTGCGCCTCCTGAAAGAGAATCTTCTTCATCTTGCGGTACTGCAGGTTGTCCAGCTCTCGGACTGCATCTTTTGTCCGCAAAATTAAGTCTATCAGAACAGATTCTGGCCTCTCTCGCAGGACGAAGGCATGCTATGGTTTAAGTAAAGAGCGCAGAATATAAGGTAGTTGTAAATATTCAGGTGGATTATTATTATGACTAAAACAAAAAGGTTATTTAAATGTGTTGTTAATTCAGTGCAAAGTAAACACCTGCAACAGATCCTCAGAGTGTGGTCTGTCTTGGGGGATTTTCTGAAGGCAAGAGTCAACAAAGTTTCTAAAATAATCCGTCCTGAGGAAAGAAAATGACACAGCATGTAAATCAACTATTGACTGCTCATTAATGCAGATACCGCTCAATATTTTTCAGATTTAATATACATCTTTAATGCATTTGTTCTAAAATAATTGTCTTAAAAATAAGATTTTTTAAGACCTTTTTAAGATCAAGTAAAGAAAATTTAAGCAATAAATTAAAGGAACAATACATAAATATGTTCTCTAAATTAAAATGTCTAGGAAGCACACAATGTGTTGTATTAGCAACACTTCAAAGTTTGAAGAAAATATAGCTTCCTACCAATCTCCATTACTTTTTAATTCATTTTGCAAATAAATAAATGAATAAATTCCATGTCAGTACCATGTCATGGTACTGTCGTAAACGTCATTGAAGAAAATAAATTGAATATAGTCATTCTTTTGGTTATCTTTGCACACGAAAAGTATTCTTGTAGCTTCATAAAATTAAGGTTGAACCACTGATGTCACATGGACTATTTTAACAATGACCTTACTACCTTTCTGTGCCTTAAACATGGTAGTTCCGTTGCTGTCTATGCAGGGTCAGAAAGCTCTCGGATTTCATCAAAATTCATCATCTTAATTTGTGTTCCGAAGATGAAAGAAGGTCTTACGGGTTTGGAACGACATGAGGGTGAGTAATTGAAGGGTTAGTTCACCCAAAATTGAAAATTCTGTCATTAATTACTCACCCTCATGTCGTTCCAAACCTGTAAGACCTTCGTTCATCTTTGGAACACAAATTAAGATAGTTTTGATTAAATCCGAGAGATTTCAGACCCTCCATAGACAGCAACACAACTGCAATGTGGTCAGAATGTCCAGGTCCAGAAACGTAGCAAGGACATCGGTAAAATAGTCCATGTGACATCAGCAGTTCAACCGTAATTTTACGAAACTACGAGAATACTTGGTGCACAAAGAAAACAAAAATAATGACTTTATTCAACAATTCTTCTCCTCCTCATTCCATCTGCAGCGCGAGCCGCCATTGTGGAGAGAGTATCACAACGCATGCGCTGGCTTCCGGTTCATGTAAACAACGCATGCGCATGGTGATGCTGGGTCCAAGAGCTCTTGGATTTAATCAAAAATATCTTAATTTGTGTTCCGAAGATGAACAAAGGTCTTACAGGTTTGGAACGATATGAGGGTAATTTCATTTTTGGGTAAACTATGCCTTTGAATCAGAAACTTTATTAGAACAGTTTTCTTAATTCTTGTATACTTGCTATTTACATGAAAAAATAATCACCCCAATTTTTGATTTACTACCTAGCCGTAATGCTATATTTGTGTATATATTAGTGGACTCACCATTCACTTGATTGCAGCATAGGGCTCTCATTCTGCGCTATGTGGTATAAGGCACTCATCGCATTCATGTTAAACAGAGGAGGTTTCCTTTCCGCTACAGCAAAAGGGAGAAGCAAAAGACTGACTTTCACAATGTGAAAGATGCACAATTAATTTTAAAATGAGCAGAACTTCTCTGTCACCTAGTTCTATGCAGGTGATCCCAAGAGACCAGATGTCAACCTTTCCATCATACTGTCCCTCGTCCATGGCTAAAATTACTTCAGGGGCCATCCTGAGAGGAGGCGACCATGTTAGTAACCAGGCTGTGTGAATGGAATCATTATTACTCAGAGATAACCAGTGTGCTCACCAATATGGTGTCCCCACAAAAGAGTTGGCTGGAGAGGTGATGGTGGCAGAACCAAAATCTGCCAGTTTGACTTGTCCAGGCTCGGTCAGCAGGATGTTCCCAGCTTTGATATCCCTGAGTGAAGAAAATGACATACACAACAGTCAAAAATAGAGGTAGTTTTCCTTGATTCCACAGGCAGTGTCTGAAGAATTGTTAAAGGGTTACTCCACCCCAAAATGACAATTTTGTCTTTAATCACTTACTCCCATGTCATTACAAACCCGTAAAAGCTTAGTTTGTCTTCGGAACACAATTTAAGATATTTTGGATGAAAACCGGGAGGCTTGTGACGGTCCCATTGACTACCAAGTAAATAACACTGGCAAGGCCCAGAAAAGTATGAAAGACATCATCAAAATAGTCCATCTGCCATCAGTGGTTCAATCTGAATGTTATGAAGCGACGAGAATACTTTTTGTAGGCAAAGAAAACAAAAATAATGACTATTCAACAATTCGTTGAACCACTGATGGCAGATGGACTATTCTGACGATGTCTTTCATACTTTTCTGGGCATTGACAGTGTCATTTACTTGGCAGTCAATGGGACAGTCAGAAACCTCCCGGTTTTCATCCAAAATATCTTAAATTGTGTCCTCTTTTACGGATTTGGAACGACATGGGGGTAAGTGATTAATGACAAAATTTTCATTTTGGGGTGGAGTAACCCTTTAAATATCTGTGTCACTTTGTAATTATAAGTATTTTTGAATTCATTAAAAGGAATTATCTCATAATAAGGAAAAGGCTCATAAGAGCTGTATTTTGGTGAATTGAAATATAGTGGTCTGTATGTTTGTTGTCTCCTGCATTTAATTCATTTAATTTTTGCAACCTTACAACTAAAGCTAAAACAACTTCCTTTGACACTACACTGTGCCGCAAATGAATAAAGGTGCAGGAAACCTTGTCAGAGTATGCAAGGTGTTCTGTCACAAGAATGCAAATTTTCAAAAACAGTTAGCAGAACCAGTGTCATGAAAATCATTCGGTTCCAGTGGAACTGGTTCTTGATTCCTAACACCACTTAATGAACAAGTACTCACTTTGTAAAATCATCAAAAAACCCACAAACCTGTGAATCATGTTATGGGAATGAAGGTATGCAAGGCCCTGCAAAGCACCATGGGTAATTGCTGCAATCTCAATTTCCTGAAGGGGCTTCTTGTGGACTAAGCAAAAACGATAAAGGTGAATGTTCTTCAAACTGATAATCAATTAGTTACATTAATGCATTTGACAGACACTTTCATCTAAAGTGATGCACACTGCATTCAAAAAACTCATTTTGTCAGTTCATGCATTCCCTGGGAATCAAACCCATAACCTGGTGTTGCTAGTGGCATATTATACTATTTAAAGATAATACACCTAAATAATAAAGCTTTGCTTTGATCATAACTAAAGTTTGAAAGTAAATAAGTAAAACCCATATTTTGGATGAAATATTTATAATGCTTCCAAATGAAAGTAAATGTTTAGTGTCTTACCTTCAAGGAGGTCAGAGGCAGAGCCCAAACAGTACTCCATGACAAGCTGAAGAGAGGAAAAAAGAATGAATCACAGAGATTAAATTACTTATTTATTCACTTTTTAATGCCATGCCAGCTTCAAGGCTATTTTCATTGCGATCTCTGAATAAATTATACAAAGCATACAATTAACAAAAGGTTATAAAATACATTTCAGATATACACTAGAGGAAAAGTCTAAAAAATACATTAAAGTGATACATTTTTAAATAAATCAGTTAAACACACCTCTGAATAAGACCATTGTCTATTTACATTAAGAACAGTACAATCCAATAAAATATGCTTCACAGTCATTTAGTTTGGCAAGTAAGGCATGATGGTGATTCTTCACCTTTTAATAAATATCCATGTGCAAATCTTGTATGACCTAAAAGACACCTTGTAAAAACAACTTGGTCATACCTAGATTCAAAATTAGTAAAAAAATAATTCTTACACTAGGATTTGTTTCATATAGCTTATTTTCACAGAGATGAAATAGTTATTATGCTTATATACTCATTACCATGTTATGCCACAGCCAAAGAGTGAGAGTGAGAATGAAGAATTTAGAAAAGAAAGAGAGAGCTCTTACCCATGCCGTGTGTTCCCGCAGGTAGCATCCTTTATACTCTATGCTGTTTGGGTGTTGTATTCTCTGGAGGAACTTGACTTCCTTAATGATATCCTGCCATTTCTAAGTAAAGACAAAACATCATTAAATCAAACAGTCTTATTTCAAATGAGCTAGAAAAGACTACAATGAATTTCCTATTTTTCACCAGATCACTGCATCCACTGCTGACGTGAGCAGACTGGACATATTGACTTACTAGTACAGGTCCTGAAAAGGAAAGTCAGTCCTAAAAGCTTCTGAAGGATTCTTTGTAGAGATTACGTGTAATCCGATTACTGCTAATCTGAAATTACAAAGGAAACGCTGCCACCAGCTAAAGTATGAATGGCCGTGGTGCTTCACTTCAGTCTGGGGTGTTACACAAGACTTAATGTGACTTCAGCCATTGACATTAATTTGCTCAATTTTACTGTGCCAAGTCACTATTTAAGAGCCAAACCACAGTTGTGAATGTGAATAAATCAAGTTCATGGGACAAGAGTAATATAATGCAATCACTCTGCCCACCCTCAGAAGGAAAAGCTGAATCCACAACCAAACTGTTGCATGACTGTATGTAATGACTGTGGAATGTAGGAAAACTGACCTCATTAGACTGTTTCCCACTGTAGGACATCTTCTTGATGGCCACCACCTCTGCGGTCCGCACATCCCGTGCCTAAACAAGATTCACATCAGATTTCAGAATTTAGTCTCCCAAACCTCTCATTATGTTCTGTAGCATGCATCAAAATAATGAATCTTATTCTACACACTGCAACATCTGATACATACAAAATACACTGCGCCGAAGCTGCCATGACCGATCTCACGGAGGTCTGTGAAGAGCTTCTCGGGGTCCTCCTTAAAAAACAGCTCTGCGATCTCGGGGTCCTTCAGGCTCCCTGTCCGGCTGGTGGAGGGCATGCTGCGAGCCGGAGGACGCGCCCCGCTCGCAGGGGACTATCTGGCCGTGCGACTGCAACACGTAAGGCCCCGCTGGTTACTCATCTGCCAGAGGGAGGCAGTGTACGCATAGAGACCTGAGAGGGAACAAATAAATATGTCAACATATGTAATTGGACTGTCACTATATCATAATTTCACTACACTATTATAGTGGGCTTGACATTAATACACAATAACAATATTATCACGATATCTGGCTTTCTGCAGTCTAGGGTGTCTAGCACCCCATCTGTTCACAGAATCCAAAATATTCACAAACTGGTGAGCTAACTGTTCTCAGGTACCTCTTTTTTTTTTTAAGAGAAGGACCGAGAAGCTTTCGGTGTCATCCACATCCAGTTGTTTTTAGCTATACAAATCTGCTTGTTATGCCACTTAATATTTCAAACTAATATTTCTTATATTATTTTAATGTATTGTCATAATTTAAAACACACTGGTTTATACTGTAATAGTAGTAGTTGTATTTCAGTATAGTAGTAGTTGTATTTTCTTTCGAATTTTGAAAGAAAATCCCTTAATTCACAAAAAAGTTTATATTGCTTGAGGTGGTTTTTGACTTGTGCGAAACAGTTCATGCAAATGATGGAAACGCGTTTGCCGAAAAAATTCCTCCATGCACATAAAAAAAAATCATGTGACTGCACTATAGGTCGGCATAACCTGACTAACCAGTGGACCGATCTTGTTGCACGGTAGGGTTGTGCCGATAGACGATAGTATTGTGTATCGATGATAGTCAGAGATATCGCCTGTGGCTGATGCCTTTGACGATAGCAAGATGATTATTATTATTATTATCAGGCTAATAATACTATTTAATTAATATTAGGGCTTATTTGTTGCATTATATTTATTTTTACATGTTTTTACAGTGTTGCATGTTATAACCAATCACACACTATTATGTTGAGCTTATGAATGCAATTGCCAATCAGAGGCATTCAGATGAGTCATCGCTGAAACAGCAGAGTTCCGTTGTTCACGTGCGCACTCGCTGACTGAATTCTGACTCGCGATTTTTCTCATCATATAAAAGTGCAGATGTACGTACGATGTAAGTATAAGAGATTTATTCATCATACAGTTTAGAAAGCCTTACACTCTAAAAAATCCTTTTTTTTTTTTTTTTTTTAACCCAAATGCTGGGTTGAGCCTTTTGGGTCATTTTTTTGGGGTTATTTTTTCAGTGTTTGGGTAACGTTAGTTTTTGTGTTACCCAGCCCCTGGGTCAAATGTAACAACCCAATGTTTGGATAGTTTTTTTTAGTTTTACCCAGCTCCTAGGTCAGACATAACAACCCAATGTTTGGGTAGTTTTTGTATTACTCAGATCCTGGGTCAGATGTACCCAGCGGTTGGGTTATTTATCTATCGCAGGGATTTTGCGTCGTCTTCTGGAGAGAGCAGTTCAAAGCACCATAGAATTGAAGCATTTCTTCGGTAAATACAGGTTTGTGTACATTTTATTTTATATATAAAATCGTTACTGTGCTGTATATCTTTCAATTTTATGCAGAGCAACATACAGGCGCGCGGTATGAATCACCTTTAAGGATAGGGTTGGGTATCGTTTTTTTTTTTTTCGATACCGGTGCCAAATCGATACTTTTAAAACGGTGCCGGTGCCTAAACCGATACTATATATATATATATATATATATATATACACACACACACACACACACACACAGTATATGGAACTAATGAAGCTCCAGGAAATCCTCAATATGGACAAAGGCATTGCTATTCCTGTAACTGAGTAAACAGAAGATATAAACGTTTTGAATGATAAAACAAATACATTAAACACTCGACTATGACAATATATAGTTTGTCTGTGTTATTCAAGCCATCTCTGGTATTTTCATAATAATTAAGTATATTTAAAATCCATTGCTAATCAATGCATTAGTAGCCTATGGAACATATTTTCTGCCTCATTCTGTGACAAGAAGCTATCAGATCACAAAAGGAAGCATTTAACTGGTGTTGTGGACTAAAAAGGTTATAATGTTCTATTTTGTTGGTTTAAAAACGCGAATACAAGAGAATTTTAGCTTTAGGCATTTTAATTAAAGCTAGGGCTGGGCGGTATATAGAGTTTGTACGATATATCGATATATTCTTTATAATCGATACGTTATTATGAAGCAATACAGTTAATATTGATATGCAGTAGTTTGATACGAGCGCATCTGATAAAATATCTAGGGAGGACACAGACTGAACTGCTGCGGAGAAAGTGCATAATACAATTTGTTCTGAACATGTGACAAGCTTTATATGAAGGGCTATAAAAAAAACTCGTAAGATACAGTAGCCTATAGTTTATAGTTTCAGTTTAAAGCGGCTCGCGCTCTCTATGTCAGATGCTCTGACAGAAAGGCTGTGTGTGCCGCTGACAGAGATGCTTCTCGCGCTGTTTAATGTGTTTGCTGTTTTCCGTAATGCATAACTTACAATTCACAGGTATATTCTCCATCTGTAAATGTTAGCAAGCCATGGAAATATTTCCATTTTGCTGTCAGAAGTGCGTGAGCTTTTGCTTTGCGATTCTCTGCTAAACTTCACAGACTTCATTTAGAATGAGCGCCGCCGTGCGCATGCGTGCCAAACAGACGGCGCGCAATGAAATAGGAGCGCAATAACTCTGACTAAAATATACATTTTGCTGAAATATTTGTAGTTGTACCCTGTGATGCTTCTTACGTGCGTTTCGGAGAAACAAAGGACAAATATTTTAATCGATCGCTCAGGCATGGCACCGAAATGAGGCACCAAAATCTGCGTTCTGATTCGGTTCTAGTACATACCGGTTACATAGGTACCGGTGCCATAATGGTACCGGGTTTCGGTACCCAACCCTATTTAAGGAGTGTCGCGGTCTTTTCACGTGATGGAAAAGCCTGATGCTTTGCATAAAATAAACTATTTTATTCATAAAGATACAGAATACAAATACTTAGGATGTTAAAATATGTCCTCAGAGCTGTTTACGTTTTGTTTTTGGGCAGGTTATGAAGGCAGTCGCAGTATATTTCGGCTATGAGTGAAATGCAGGGCGGCGGTCTTATCCATGAGCAGTTCCCGTCGAACATGACTCCAGCTCGGGCACGAGAGCCAGCGCCGTTACGGTGGAAACGGAATAACAGAGACTGGACAATTACACGTGGATTATTTAATGTTTACTTTTAATGTTCGTTAAACGAGTTTAAAAAGGCAATGTGCATGCATAAATTGAACATGGCTGTAAATGATAAATAAAGGAAAATAAAGTTTTCAAGCAAACCAGTGGTTGTGTGGAATATTTTACAAAAGTTTAGAGGATTTAAGTTAATCTGTAAACATTATACTGTATACAGTAAAAAAAAAAAACATAAGCTAGTATTATAATAAAAATGAATCAACCCATTAGCTGGGTTAAATCAACCCAATTATGTTGGGTTAAATAAACAACCCAGCTTGCTGGGTAAAATTAACCCCATATGTGTACTGTCCTATATTTACCCAGCCCTTGGGTTAAAAACTACCCAAATTGGGTAGTTTTAACCCAGTGTTTTTTAGAGTGTACTGATTATAACGGGAGAGATTTTTAAAGTGCATAAACTCGCGCTAGACTGAGCTTGTGATGATGTTCTTTGGTAATGTAATGTTCTTTGCTCATTTTCTGTAATGTTAGCTGCTTTTTTAATAACGGAGGAAATGTAAACATTATAATTAGTAACTTACGATGTTTCTATTAATTTGTTATGTTAAATACAAATTCAGTCATATTTAAAACATTAGGCTGCTTTTAGCCTTACGCTGGAGTTGGTTCACTTTCCGGCAATGAAACTAAGTAAATAAATAATTAAAGAAATTAGCACGATAATATTGTGTATCTCCGATCTCACCGGTTGACGATAGGACGATATGAAAATTGAGCCCAACACTATTGCACAGCATCTGAAATGTCATGGTCATTTTTAGGGATGCACCGAATGTTCGGCAACCGAAATTGTTCGGCCAAAAATAGCAAAAAAAACTATTTTGGTGTTCGGCCAAATAAGCGAAAAGACCGAATAAATTGTACCGAACAATGATGTGACGCAATCAAATAGATTTGTGCACTAATGCAGCAAACACGTCTGCAGTGTGAAAGTATTTAAAACTGTCAGAGAAAGACGCAAAAATCATTACAAGCACGAAGCACCGACAGCGAGAGACTGTTTAGCGCTGCATCTCATGTCTCCGATGAGAAGAGGAAGAGGTGTTTGATGCTGGTTACTGTATGATGATTGAAATCGTGAAATGACCTCAAACGATTAGTAAATAAACTGCAGAATGTTATGTTTTCTAATACACGCACGGACTGCATGTATTCAAACAGTGCTGCATGAGCTCGCGGCGCCAGGGTTCAAAGTCCAAAGCGCGGGAAAAATCTGCGTTAAAACACTATTACTCGTCATTTGCTCAGTAACATTTTTATATTTTTTTTAAGACATGTGACAATATGATATGTGCGACAAACATCTTCCCAAATTCGTAATGAGAATCATTTAAATATCTGCATGCTGTTGTCAACAAAAAGAAGCACTAAGATCTTCCTGTGGGTTTCTGCCAAAATAAAATCTAAGAAAAAGCAACAACTCCATCAACATTCACAATGTTAGTATTGAAATTTTACTGTTATGTAAAATAAAAAATAAGACAATAATAATGATGATAACAATAATTACCCTACATCTGTCACGGGTGCTTGCTAATGAAGTGCATGAAGGATTATACAAATAAAGTCTTTTAATGAAAAGTCAAACAGAGAAAATCCAGGAGAGAGGGGTAGCAAACACATGCATCAAACTAATAGCAGACAAAGGACTAGGTGAGAACACAGGCTTTAAATACTAAACGTAATCAGGGCTGAAACAAAAACAGGTGTGGAGCTAATTAACTAAACAGGGCAACTAAGGAAAACTAGGTCAAAAGGAAGACATGGCAAAACAACAGAAACGTGACAACAACAGCTCTATACATTTATTATAACATTCACACAGTGTTCAAATTGTGATCTGTAATATATTCCAATGTTTTAAAAGAAGTCTCTTCTGATCAGCAAGGCTGCATTTATTTGTACAGAAAAAAAATACATGCCTGATTCAAGAAGGGGGTCTCAAAAATGGCCAAACAAATATTATTTTAGTAACTTATTCATTTTAAGTTAAATTGTGCTTTGGTGGTATAATGTCTGATAGAATTAGGGCTGGGCGATATGGCCAAAAAAATTATCACGATAATTTTTTTCATATCAGTCGATATCGATAATTATCACGGTAAATGTCACATCTTTATTTCTTTCAAGTTTAAAGACAGATTTTTGCTCCAAAGTGAAAGTTGTAAAAACCAGACCATTAATTTTCCTTAACAAAATAAATATCTAAATAGAAAAATGTATTTCTTAGTTTCTGCATGGTCTAATGAGTGATATTGTTTCAAATCAAGAAACAGGTTTGGGATGCCTGATAATAATAATAATAATAATAATAATAATAATAATAATATCACTTTTTTTGTCTCTTAGAAATGCACATTTGATAGTAGCTTGAGTTAGGATGCAGAGGTAAATTTTTGTTCATTATCAAAATCAGTAACATCTGTAAAAATTGTAGCAACCTCAGTTTTATATGGTTAAATTTATTCTGACCAAGGATTTATTATTTTTTTTTATTAAGCATTGGTCTCCCATTGTAGCATACATTTAAATCATGATAAACACAGTTAAAACCACACATTTAGCACCTCAATACCATGGTAAATAAATATATAACTATGAAAAACAGTAGTCTAAAAACATTCAGTACAAATGCACACATGCTATAGCTTAATCACAAATACATATTATAATTATATACCATTACTCCTGTAATAAAATTCTATGTGAAATCCCACATTTCTGTCACAATACCATGGTGCAGTGAGTGTTACTACAGTAAATCCATGGTAAATGATGGCGATGTGTAGATTGAAAAGCCTTCTGACTGTCTGGTTGCACACAGTGTTTCTCCTGTGTTTGGCTTTGGCTAGTTTAAATTCGCAACTTTGGATGGAAACCCAGCTAATGAATCTGAAGTTGCAAAATAAGGTGGATACCGCCATCTACTATGTTGGACTGTCAATAAGATTGTTACTGGGGCTGGATTATGTACAATATTATCATGTGTGTGCAGGGCCTGAAATTAACACCCGACCACGCGCCAAATGCGGGTGAATTTTGCAATTGGCGGGTAAAACTGTCAATCTACCTGCCACATTGGCGGGTAGCCAATGAGAATTGAGTGATTCATTAGTTGTTGTTTTTTTGCGTCTGCTGTTTTTTTTTTTTTTTTAAGTCCGCCATTTCGTTGGATTTTAGCTCAAAATGTGGCGGCACATTACTGGGGTAAAGAGGCCAGCTGAAACGAACAACCAACAAAAAGATGAGGATGAATCAAAGAAAAGTAAAAGACGACGTTTTAATACGAAGTGGACAATTGGCGACAACGGCAAGGTTCGTGAGTGGCTGATTTATGACCGCAGTACAGACGAAATGTACTGCAGTGACTGCATATGACTATGTTTGTGACACAGCAAATCAATGAATAAAAAGATTAAAAAATATATAGTCTAAGAGTTATTATTACTTATAATGATTTTGTTAATAACTTGACAGCACTTAAATGTGTATTCTTACAAGTTAAAGAATAATGTTTGTGTGATTTCTATTTTTCACCTTTATGAGGCAAAAAAACAAAAAAAAAAAACTGGCTGGTAAAAAGTTACTGTGGCAGGTGGATTTTTAAATCCACCTGCCACAGAGGCTGGTGGTCAAAAAAGTTAACTTCAGGCCCTGTGTGTGTGTAACATTTGAGGCTTTGAACTTGCAACCTTTCGGTTACCTGCCCAGTTCTCTATTTTCCTATTAGAAACTTTTAGGTGGAACACAGAGTTGCCAATATAAAATAAGATAAATGGGTGTCTGTGGTTCCTGAACAGGAACAAACCAAGAAGCCATAGAAACTGTTTTATCTTCAGATACTGATTCAACACAATGACCTGTGGCCTAACCTTTGTTTACAGGCTGTAACTACAGTAATGTCAGTGTCAGTATGACAGCTGATGAGCGCCCAGCTTTCACATTGACATGCTCTGCTGCATTCTTATCACCTCTTCAGGCTCATTCAGGTTTGGAGGGAACTGAAGCAATGGGTTAACTAATAGTCAAACTCTGGGCGTATCCGCGAACCATTAGAGCTGATTAGTTGGATGAATGAAAGACCAATTGTGGGTAGGTTACCCCTTTTCCATTCAAATGGAATTTCCACTGATTTGAAAGCCAAAGCGATGACATAACTGACTATGTTCCGACATAACACTTGTGGCATGTTTATCTGAATGACTAGGGAGGTTGAGTCTTTATGCCATGACAAGCTGCTTTTGATGTAAGTGTCAGACATCAATTATAAATAAAATGCAGTACTTCATTCAGCTGGAGCTGCTGCTTACTGTGTTTCATCACATATTTCCAGTGCATACAGCCTTGTTGATTATAATAAAAAATATTGAATTTAACTTTGTGCATGTCAATTGTTGTTACATTAAAAACTTTAACATTATACAACCCATAGAAGCCTGTGATGTGTTATGTTCCTGGTCAAGACCAGCAAATATTTCAGGTGCACAACCCATTTTTCGGGTGAAAAGGTGTGGAATGGGTACAAGATTGGCATCGTACCCTGTGCTGACACCTAATATGTTGCTGCTTAGAATAAATATACTTCATAAAATCCATTGTGTGGTCAATTTCAACCACTGGCCTTTTCACAGTCCTTTATCACTCCGTGGTGACTGCATTAGTCAAAGCATCTGTGAGTAACGTGTTCCTTAGACATGTGATGTAAAAGAAAGGAAGCTTGAGTCACAAGACAGGCCTTGGAGAGCTTGGAGAGTCTTCTTGAAGAAAGATGCTCAGACAGACCACTACATTTATATATTTTTGGAAGACAATGTTGGGGGCCATTCCTACAGAATGTGTTTTTGAATTCAATGCACTGCTTTTTTTTATTGTTTTCAGCATTCTAAAAACACAGCACTCAAGTTAAAGTGTCCGTAGACCTTTTGCTTTTTTCATTCTATAACGAATGAAATTATTTTATAAGTTGTGTACTGTGGTCATTAGCTGTGCTTGCCCATACAGCAGTAATTGCCACAATGTCAGGGTGTTGTTGTGGGTGGTTGGCTGCTATACAGTTTCTAAGGTGTTTCTAACGGTTGTTATGTGGTTGCTAGGGTGGTCTGGGAAGTTGTTTGCTGGCAGTCAAAAGAGGATACTCTCTGCAGTAGAGATGGGTGATATCTTATCGTTTTTGATATACCAGTAAAAATTCTCCCCACAATAAGAATTAGACATCCCGCAATAATAACGATAGTCTAGTTGTTGACATATTTCTGTGTGTGACCGTGCAGAGCGACATGGCGGAAGGCAGACGTGAAATTGAGGAGTATATTGCTGTATTATTAGTATATTATTAAGGATGAGCTACTTCTACAATCTGGAACATGTTTGGTTAGGGATGTACAGTGCAACAAAAAAAAATAGTCTGTGTGATGAATAAATGTACTACAGTAGCACGTGTGCAATACAGTTTTGCATGTGAATGAGCCAGTTTACAAACCGGTTGTCCAACAAAGATACCATTTATTGACATGATTTTTCTCCATATTGGATAACATAAGTCAAGTGTTTGAAATAACTTTTTGTGATCAGATGTGGTTTCATATCACAGAATGAGGCAGAAATCATACTATTTTATAGTATTATATACAGTGATAAATGCTATGTCAATTAGCATTGCATTATAAATATACTTTATCCTTAAAAAATACCCAAGATTGCTTGAAGAACACAGATAAACCATATTTTGTTGCAATCATATGTTTATTGTCTTCAAGTTTCCTTAGTTAAAGGGGTGGTTGATTGCGATTTCCCTTTTTTAACATTAGTTAGTGTGTAATGTTGCTGTTTGAGCATAAACAATATCTGCAAAGTTGCGGCGCTGAAAGTTCAATGCAAACGGAGATATCTTTTAAAATTCTGGCAGTTTAATGCCTACAAAAACAGCTCGTAGGGACTACAACGAGTTACTTCCCAGGTTTGTGACATCACAAACCCAGACAAACCCCGCCCCCGGGAACATGCAACAAAGGGGGCGAGGCCATGTTGTGCTGCTTTAGAGAAGAGGAAGAGAAAACTAGGGGTGCACGAAAAAATCTATTAATATATGAATCACGATTCTGTCTTCTAATGATCCTAATGGATTCACAAGTTTCAAAATCAATGTTCTAAAGCAACGGTTCTCAATCCTGTTCCTCGCGTCGCCCTGCTCTGCACACGCTCTGCATCTCTCTCTCTCATTCAGATCAACAGCTCAGCTCCAACAATGAACTACTCCATTTATACACTTATTTTCATATAGCTATGAGAAGAGTTATACATGGATGTGCGTGCGGTTGCCGTACTGTATTAAAGCTTTAATCAGGATAAAACCGTATATTAAAAGCTAGCATTTACAAATAACAGCATATCTAAAAGTATGAGACAACAACAAACAAAAAACATACCATTAAGAGCCATTCTTGCACAGGTTCTGCACAATCCTCTTCACTAATATTCTCTGGGTCTCAATCGGGCTCAAATTGATAAGCAATATAGATGACGCCATTGTTTACAATACAACCAGAGCACATGCCGCTGAGGTGAGGGGCGGGACGTTTAGACACGCACTAGAGGCCAATCACAACACACTGGACCAGCTAACCAATCTGAGCCCATCATGCATTTCTGAGGTAGGGGCTTCATAAAAGCAGGAAATGATCAGCGCGTTTATAAGAGAAGGGACAGAGTGGTGTGGAATAAAGGTAAATTATGTGAAAAAAAAAAAAAAAAAAAATAATAATAATAATAATAATATATATATATATATATATATTTTTTTTTTTTTTTTTTTTTTTTTTTAAACAAAGCATTAACACATGTTAGACTGCACCCTATAAACACAATCAAGCCTAAAAAAGAAAAAAGTCAACCACCTCTTTAAAATTTCTTTACCTGCGTTTTATTCAGCTACAGTGATAACTGGATACCTTTGTCCATATTAGAGATTTCCTGGAGCGTCATCAGTGCTAATAGCCTACTTCTGCGATGCATATGTGGAGTTTCTGCGCAAGATCGATTAATTGTCGATAAGAGATATAATCGATAAAAGCTATCGATGGTCGATTAAGCAGTTTCATTTTGGGGTGCGTGCGGCTCATGCGCAAAACACGTGCAAACGGCTGTGAGTGACGGTGAAGGGGCTGGATCTTACAAGAAAATAATTTACTAATGTACAAACTACGCTTTTAATATGATCCAAACTTTAAAAGTACATTAAAACAGATACAGTACAAAGTTCTTTTGTATTGAAATGTAGTAATAAGTCATGTTCAATTATAATTTCCCTAGATAATTGTTGCATATCGGGCACTTCGCTTTGACAGGGCTGCGCACGCAGGACAGTCTATTCATTCATACTTGTTAATTCGTTCCTATGACATATTAATTTGTGGCAGCTGTCCATGTTTCATTAATTTGTTCCCTAGAAAACCCATGATTTAACTTAAATGCGGGAACAATTTAAGTCATAGTAACGAATTCTTAATTCATGGCCACGAAATCTTTCATTTCCCCCCACACGTTTACCACAGTAATAGATGCGAAAACAGTGATTAAAAGTGAACAACAATAAAATAAACCTGCGAATCTAGAGGGTGAGACAGTGAGGATTTGGGAAAAGAAACAATAAATAATATTAAATTCGTGACCATCCGGAAAAACAGAACAAAGCCGCATATGGCTTGATTTAAATGTATGCGCTCGGCATGAATCAAAAAGCATGGTCGCGATGTAACATTTGCCTGCTAACCAATTATTTCTCTTATTAACAAAGCTTTGTACCTCACTTGTGTCATAATACTCACATTAAAATGTTTCAAATGGGTAACAGTGTGTTTTGCCGTAGCAACGCGGTGGTTCTGTAAGCGGATCACTGACCGCACGTCACAGCCCCACGCGCCGTACTTGTGTTTGGGATCATTTTATTTTAAATCCGGATAATGTCAATTGCAAACATTGCTATGATGTTTTAAAAATAAAAAAATGATCACCATGAAACCATTTAAAAAGGCGCATTCAGTGGTCTCCGTGACAGGATATGAAACAGCACACAAAGTATAATGATCCCGTGCATAACTACGGCACGCTCTCTTCCTTTTATCAAATGATCGTAATCACATCCATTCATTTTACCATCCTGCCACTAGCCTTTTATTTAGACTAAAAACCCTTTTCATTCGGGTGAGGAAGCTGGCGTTTTGAGTGGCATTTGCACATCCTGTCATGCCGGTGACTATATGTCACTGCAATAGACGCATTTTGCAGTAGTTAAGGTTAACGATTAATCGATTAATTGATCGTTAATTTAAACGACGATCGATTATGGAAATGATTGAAAATTGACATCCCTACCGAGTACCGATTTCTCGTCATGGTGATCGGCCGATACCAATGCCGATTCTGATGCTTCAAGCTTTATATAACATATGTAATAATGTTATATAAACAATCACAAAAATGATTCCTTATATAGTGAACATTTTAATATGCCTTTAAAATGGGGTTTATGGATAACATTATGTATATCAGGATACCTAATATAAGACAAAAATAAATACAAACAAAATGAAGCAATCTGATGCAACCCACAAGGTTTATTTAAACATTGTCCAATAGTAAACTGTGGAGGACAAAATAAACATTTAATCTCCTAAAATTGAGAAGACTGATGTAACAAACATTGTCCAATACAAGTCTGTTAATTTTTGTATATAAAAAATGAATACACATTTTTATTAATTCAAATAATAATAAAAAAAAAAAATTTAACTCCTAAAAAAAACTATTTGGAGTAGTTTGATGCAACTCATTAGGTTTAATTTAACATTATCCAATGTTAGAGAGAGGACAAAATAGATGGAAACATTTAAACTGCAATATGGAGAAGTCTGATGTAACTCATAAGGTTGAATACTGTCCAATATAAGACTGAAGAAGAAAAAAGAAATAGAAACATTTAAACCACTGAAAGAACAAAACGGAATAGTTCGATCACGGGCACTGCGGATAATCCGTGGGTCGGGTAATAAAAAAATGCATTCTGATTATTTGCGGGTGGATAAAATAAATCAAATGATGCAAATATTAACTACATTTTTTCAAATTACATTTTTTCATCAGGCAGACAATTTAATTTGTGTGCATGTGTTCGCCTGATCGGGAAGTTGCAGTGACATTCCAGATAAAGTTTGAAAGGAGTATAGCCTGTGTTAATGCAGGGCTCGCAACATTTCAAAATCCCTGGTAGCCCTTTGGGCAGGTACTCTTCAGATTTTGGTAGCCCGAAAATTTGTTAAACTAGCCCAAATAAAAAAAAAGACCATAAATGTCAATCAAAAACATTTTCAATACACAAATATCAACAAATATCAAGGAAAGAGCTTTATTTTACTATTTACAGGCAATGTTCCCTCAAATTTTTTTTTTGTTGCCGAGCAAAACTTTTCTCTATTGGGCGGACATTTCGGGCACCTGAGCAAAAACATTCTTTATACCAGACCTGTACAGCGCACACACAAAAAAGTGTGAAACCTTTAACTTTAATGTGCTATTTATTAGGGCTGCACGATTATGACAAAAATCATAATTGTCGATTATTCCCTTGAGATTGTAATTGCGATTATTAATAACGATTATTTTGAACAGATTTATGCCATTGTTTGAAGCTGCATGCCATATTTTTATATAAAATATATATTTAAAAAAAGGCTGAAAACACTCTTCCTGAACTTTTATAGCTTTTCTATAACATTGAGCCTCAAATGTCAACTATACATTGGTTTGGTTTCTTCTTTAAACAAAAAAAAAAGGTCAAATTATGCATGGTATAATAATGTTTTACTAAAACTAAAAGAAAGAAAAAAAGAAAAAATGTTTTACTAAAGCTATATATTTAATTTACAATTAAACAGACGAAATTTCAAATTACTGTAACATTTTAAAGTACAATTTATATTATCAGGGCTCCAGACTAACATTGGAGAGCAGTGGCAGCAGCACCTGATTTGGTAGCACTGAACATGTAATATTACAAGCTGTGTCTCTTAGAAATGCACATTAGAACAGGAGCTTGAGTTCAGAGTAGCAGGAGCTTGAGTTGGGATGCAGATGTACATGTGACAGTACCATTGTGAAAACTGTAACAGCCTCATCTTTTATACATAACCAAAAGTACAGCACCTCATTACCATGGTAAAAAAGTAGCCTAACTATATGGTTTCTATGGTGTTTGCATTGAAAAACAGTAGCCTAAAGACATTCAATTACAAATCCACATCAACTGATAGAATAATTAACTAAATAATAATTTAATTATATTCCATTACTCCTTCAACATATTTAGTATATTAATAATATAATAATACTCAATATGAATATCCTACTTTTCTGCCACCGTACCATTAGTGTTACTACAGTAAAACTATGGTAAATGTGGGTGATTTGTGGATTGAAACGTCTTGTAACTGGATCGTTGTTGCACTGTTTCTGCTGCTTGCTGCATCAGTGTTGATGAGAATAACAGCTCTGATTTATTTGGCTTTAAACTAGTTTAAATGAAAGAGACGTGATTTGTACTGGAGAACTCTGCGCTGAACTCGAGTGCTTCTTACTGGATTTCACAGCGTTGTTTAGTGCGTGATCGTGGGTCACTGTAATAAACACATATACGCTCTAAGCTCGCGCTGTGCTGTTTTCTTTTGAGGCGCGCGGATTAAAGGTCCGTGTGGCACGCAGTTCAAACGAGTTCCGCTATTTTGTCCCGCTTTTGACACGTTTGGCGTTTAACATATCTATCATGCACAACAGAGTGACAACGACTATCAGTTAGACAAAATGTCTTTTATCCAGTGTGTTTGAGTTTGTTAAACCCCGCGCTGCAAACACCTCTTAAGCACACAGAATAATGCAAGTGGGCATTTTTAATTGTTTATTTATTTTTTATAATCGCGGCTTTGAACGATTATGTAATCGTGGCATCCATAATCGTAATCGCGATTAGAAATCCGATTAATTGTGCAGCCCTACTATTTATATTTGATTTGACCCTTGATGTAACTAAATTATGTACATTTTAGGTTACCTGACAATTTTTTTTTACAGTATAAATACACTGCAGTTCAAAAGTTTGGGATCGGTAAAGTTTTTTTAAAGAAGTGTCTTATGCTCATCAAGGCTGTAGCCTATCTATTTGATAAAAAAACTATATTATTTCACAAAATAATATTGTGAAATATTATTGCAATTTAAAATAAATGTTTTATATTTTAATATGCTTTAAAATATAATTAATTCCAGTGAAGCAAAGCTGAATTTTCAGCATCATTACTCCAGTCTTCAGTGTCACATGATCTTCAGAAATCATTCCAGTATGCGGATTTATAATCAATGATGGAAACAGTTTTACTGCTTAATATTTTTTGGGACCTGTGATATTTTTTTAAAATAAAAAGTTAAAAAGAACAGTCTTTATTCAAAGTAGAGATTTCGTGTTACAATATACACTATTCAAAAGTTTGGGGTCAGAATTGTTTTTCTTTCTTTTTAAAGATACTTTAAAAATGTTTAAAGAAAGTTAAAGAAACTTTATTCAGCAAGGATGTGTTACATGGATAAAATTGATAGTAAAGACTTATATTGTTACAAAATATTTCTATTTTGAATAAATGCTGTTCTTTTTAACTTTTTATGAATAAAAGAAAAAAGCAACACAGGTTCCAAAAAAATATTATGCAGCACAACAGTTTCACTGTGGTAAATCAGCATATTAGATCAGCAACACTGATAATAATTCAGCATTTCAGAATGATTTCTGTAGGATCATGTGACACTGAAGACTGGAGTAATGATGCTGAAAATTCAGCTTTGCCATCACAGGAATAAATTATATTTTAAAGTATAGGTATTAAAATAGGAAACCAATATTAGAAATTGCAATAATATTTCACAATATCACTGTTTTTTCTGTATTTTTGAAATAAATACAGCCTTGATGAGCAAGAGACTCCATTAAAAAACAAGGTCAATTATTTATTAGGTTTATAATATAGGCCTAACATAATATAATATAATATCAAAACAAACTATTTAAACTGATAGAATAGAATAGAATAGAATAGAATAGAAAACAAACTGTAGCAAAACTTAAGCTGAGATCTGTAAGTTAAATAAAACGTGAACATATGAATTCTTCTATAGCTGTCTAAACATCCCTATGAAGTAGTTTGCGCAATACACCTGTGTGTGACTGTAGCTAAATGTCTCGGAGTTTTGTTACCGTTCTGTGCCCATCCTCCGCAATTTCCAGCACTTAATCACGCCACTATTCTTTAATACATTAGGACGTTTATTTTTAACATGTCATGTCATTTGCGTTGGTTCTCATGTTGAGCGCACCGCAACAATTGAAGTATTCGGTTTCTACAGCGACTCATTTGGCACATTCTCTTTCTATGAAACGTATTCACCGGTTCTAACTCTATAGCGACATCAACTCTATAGCGGTTTGCCTGAGCATTGCGATTCTTTCGCTTTTACTGGCATTCAATCAAATGGCTTTCCCAACTAATTTTTGCATGCGAGCGGCACATTATTTCTTCTGCGCGGCTGCGGTTGTAGAAGTGTGCGCGCGCACGCAGCTTAGAGGGAACATTGCATGGGAGCCCTGTATTTAAGATAGCCCGTCGGGCAGGGCGGTGATACATTTTGGTAGCCCGACTGGAAAACACAATAGCCCCGGGACGTCGGGCTAGTGATTTTGCGAGCCCTGTAATGCTATTGAGTAGGCTAATATGGCCAAAGAAGATCTTTTGTTTATAAATAAATGTTCATTTAAAAGTAGCCCACTATCAGCGTATTATGTTACCGTTACCCCTTATGGCTCCGACGAGGTTTTGTTCCATCCTCCACGCGGTGCCAACTCACAAAATACTATTTTTAGCCAAGCAGTGCAGAGAGCCGCTTCAGAAACATGCAGCAGCCACGATCAGCTCCGGTTGCCATGGAGCCGTAACGCGCCGCAGACGCGTGCAGTGATGCCAAAACATACACGACAAATAGCTAATTTTTCCTTGTTTCTAGAAACATCATAGCATTTAAACACCGGCGATGACATGACTGCGGCACCAACTCATTTATGTCCGACGCATCATGTACGTCCTCGCACGTTGACGTCATCAAATTGCGATCAGTTCGTGAGAACGGCCAAGTGTAGTGAGTACCGATCAAGTCATAAAATGTGATTATCGGCCGATACCGATCTCCGGCCGATCGAACGGAGCATCCCTACCAGAAATTATTGTGATATATTTTTAAGCCCATATCGCCCATCTCTACTCTGCAGACAGTCTCATCCCAAGATATGGACCAAGACAGTAGGATTTCCAAATTATCCCCCCATCTGAGTCAAAGGTTGCTGTGTCAGGCAGATCAGGAAAATTTTGGGTGGTTTTGTTGGGGGAGGATTCATCCTACAAATTACAGTTAACTTACAGTTACCCTCATAAGAGAAAGTATTGCAGCATAAAAAGCACACTTTATCATGTTGCAATTGGCTGAAAGCAAAAAGTAAATATTTCACATAAATCCCAAGCTTTTCATGTACAGTACTGACTTTTTTTCAGATCAGACCAACAAACCCCACAGGGCACAAACTTGCCTCACAAAGCTGAGTAAGCCTAATTAACTGTGTTGACTTCATTGACTGATTCGGTTCATGAAAAACTTCCTTCAGAAATATCAAACACCATCAACCTATTCCACACAGAAAATATGTAGCCTCTGAGAAAAATTGCTGAATTACTCACTACTGATGCTCCTCTGGGACCAACCAGAAACAGCTCAGCATTCATTAGGCTATGGGGAATGCTGTTATGCACCAGAGAATATTTCTAATGTACAATATTGATCTTCACACTGTATGTTTGCAATCCAACTTCCCAAAACTGCTTACATTAGAATTATAATTACTGGTTTATCTTTTTACGACTGTGGTGGGTCTCATCAGCAACAGAGATGAGACAAACTACAGGAGCGAGGTGAGCCGCCTGGCCGGGTGGTGCAGTGACAACAATCTCTCTCTGAATGTGGAGAAGACGAAGGAGATTGTCGTTGACTTCAGGAGAGTGCACACTCAGCATGCTCCTCTGACCATCAATGGTGCGACCGTGGAGAGAGTGAGCAGCACCAAGTTCCTGGGTGTACACATCACAGAGGACCTCTCCTGGACCAACAACACTGCAGCACTAGCCAAGAAAGCACAACAGCGTCTCTACTTCCTCCGCAAACTAAGAAGAGCCAGAGCCCCGGCCCCCATCATGTGCACCTTCTACAGAGGCACCATCGAGAGCATTCTGACTAGCTGCATCACTGTGTGGTATGGCGCCTGCAACGCGTCCTGCCGCAAGTCCCTTCAACGGATAGTGAGAGCAGCTGAGAAGATCGTTGGTGTCTCTCTCCCCTCCCTCCAGGACATTTACAACACCCGTCTCACCCGCAAAGCCCTCAGCATTGCAGGTGATCCCACCCACCCGACACACAACTTCTTCAGTCTGCTTCCATCAGGGAGGAGACTGAGGAGTCTCCAAGCCAGGACAAACAGACTGAAAGACAGCTTCATCCACCAGGCTGTCAGGAAGCTGAACTCCCTCCCGTCCTTGCCCCCCCTCCCCTCTCTTACCCCACGAATCACTGAACTCGGACCCCCACCCCACCACCACCACCACCCACACTCACACACACACACACACACACACTCACACTCACACTGAGACAAGCACCGGTCACTTGTACAGCATTGGACTGACCTCATTCATTCAACTACCTCGTCTGGCAGTCTGAATAAAAAAGACTGCTCCTTGTCACTTTAAATAGTCTTATAAGCTCTTTGCACTACACCATCTATATTCTGCACTGTTTGTTTGTTTGTTATCTCACTGATTTGCACTATCTGCCATGTGCCCTATGCCACTTTATCCATTCTTTATTTAATGTTTTATTTTATTTTTTTCCTACATGTCCTTATTTGTATATTTGTAATAGTTGCATTTTTGTGTGTGTATGTATGTGTGTATGTGTGTGCATGTATATATATATATATATATGTATATATGTATATATGTATAATGTATGTATGTATGTATGTATGTATGTATGTATGTATGTATGTATGTGTGTGTGTGTGTGTATGTGTATGGTGTGTGTGTGTGTGTGTGTGTATATGCGTGTATATATGTATGTGTATATATGTATATATGTATATGTATATATATGTATATATGTATATGTATATATATATATATATATATATGTATATGTATATATATGTATATATATATATATATATATATATATATATATATATATATATATATATATATTGTTTTGTACTTATCTGTATTTTTGCGTTCTACTGTTTGTGTTTAGTGTTATCTGTATGCACCAGGGAGTAAGAGAGTAACGCAATTTCAATTCTCTGTATGTATGTACGGTACATGTGGCAGAATTGACAATAAAGCTGACTTTGACTTTTTTTTGACTTTATAGATACCGTCTATAACAAACTATACTTAAGCACTGGGTAATTTGGAGAATTGCTTTTCGGATGAGATCTAAATGGAAGTGAAAATTATAGTAACTAAAGAAGGTCATAAGCAGCAGCACAATATATCGTAAAAAACTCTGTCGGTTGCATGGCATGCTGGGTGGCAGTAAACTAACTGCATTCAGTAAAGCTGAACACCGTAGGCATGCAAGGAAACAAATGTAAATATTAACTGTGGTTAACTAGCAGTCCATGCCCCTTCTTAACTAGGGCCTGGGTCTCGCATAAGCAACATTTTGTTGCGCTTCAGGCCTGTATGCGACAGAAGCGCAGCAAGACAGTCTGAGACACAGACTAGTAACTCCAGTGTGACACACAGACAGAAACTTGGCCATGATCTCTCCAGTTAGACTCTGTGGGAATTCCCTTCAACATTCTTGAAAAAATGAGTGAGCGCGATCTGTTGGGCCAAGAAGCAGTGTGATTAAAAGTTTAGATTGCCAGGTCTTAACCTCTGTGAGGAATTCACACTACAATTAAATCACTGTCACATAACGTACTGTTACTTTCTCAATAACACACAGGCAGGGGAAGGCAGACATAAAGAGCGTCTTTTATAAATCCTTTCGGTCAATTGTCAAAACAACAAACTAGGACAGAAACATTTTTTGGAGCATATCATTTTCTCTGAGGTCATGTTATGCCGAATGATTGCAAGCATACTGACATTCTTATAGACAGCACGAACAGGAAATGCATAAATTAAACACTTCAATAGCTGCAACGAGATTACATCAAGCCTACCTTGAGTTACAGACACGAAAATAACTCCTGACTGAAAAACATCACATTTCCAGGGAGTGTAAATGAATGAACTGCTGAATGACACAATCAATGTTCATCTGTTTGTTCCAGCAAGTTATGAAATAGTTTAAAAGGGAGTATTTCATAACTAACAAAGTTTTCTGCTGTGCTGTTTGGAAACCAACTAAAACAAAGAATAAGGAATTTTGCTGAAACAATAAAAAAAAAATAACTCCAAAGAGTCAAACCAAAGGTGAAATCAAGCAGAGAGTTCAAGTTAATTTTGTGGCATTCCTGTGTGTACCATTGGCATTCAACTCTCAGAGGTATTTTAACTATCCATGGTATTCCAACTCATCATATACATGCTTAGATTGTTTCCTTAAAGGAATAGTTCATTATTTACTCTCCCTAATGTCATTCCAAACAGCCTTCCTCCTCATGTCATGTAGGAAAAATGCTGCAGAAACAGCTATTCCCAATGACAGTTTAGTGACCATGACTGACATGAGCAGCTCCAAAAGCAAAGATCATACAACTTGAGCAGTACATTCATATTTTTGAAGCATCACAATGGCTTAAGTTAATCCCCAATAACGTTTGTTTAGATTCAACGATGCCAGCCATTTGACAGCCATAGTCATATAATGAGGAGGAACATGTACATTCTTTAAATTTTCACCTTTTTTGTTCCACAAAATAACTTAGCAGCATATGAAACATGAGTTTGGAACAACATGAGGCTGAGGATATAATAATACATTTTTTTTATTTATTTTGGGGTTAACTAACTATCCCTTTAACCAGGAAGGACAAGGATCACTTGCAGAAGACTGTATGTATTGTCATGTACAACTGAATATATTGGTGATTTCAATAAAATTCACATAAACAAATCTTTACAGACAGACAATGTTGTCAAAATCCCTTTGTCGTTTATTGGATAAAGAAAAGAAGCTGTTTTCAAGAGTCAAAACGATACCAGACAACCCCAGACGTGTTCTTTCCAGCTTGTCTGTGCAAAATAGCATGAATGTCCTTCACTGGAAGCCTCCTGTATTGATCAAGATCTCTGCTGTTAAAACTGTTCACATGACAGGAGGTTCCTCCTTCCTGGTGCAGGTTTCCAGTTTGATTCTCTGAAGGTGAGAATCTCACACACTAATCAAGTTAACACCTGCTAGACAAATTGTTGGTTGGGGTTTTAATGCCATACCAGCTTCCTTGGCTATTTTCATAGTGAATAACAGGTTTAAACGTCATAAAAGAGCCATTTAAAAACCTATATAGGATAAAAAAAACTCAAAAATGGATTCAGAGTTCATTTTAAAAAAACTGGAAAGTGTAAGCTGGCTAATATAATTAGACCAGCACATTTCAATAAAAAACAAAATGTTCAGATGCTGGATTCTATCATGAAGAGCATATCAGTGGATGGATCTTCTTTTGATCCCAAAAATATTTGCGTCATATACACAGTGTTGAATGGATAATCTAATCCAAGCAATCATTGGTGACGTCTTCATACAGTACAGTTAATTTTATGCAGTTTGTTGTTGGTAAACAACAAACTCATTGCTGATGACACAAAATCAGGGGTGCAAACTCGTCAGGGGTGAAAAAGGTGACAAACTAAACTCCAACCCCCCGTGAGGTACCCTGCGAGGGGTGGGAATCGCAGGGTACCTCACGATACAATATAATCACGATACAGCGATTCTGCGATAATCGATATATTGCTAGACAATCATATAATGATACATCCCGATATATGTCTAACTATGAAAACAAAATGCCTGTGAAAAGGTTAAGTGCAAGTTTTCTTTCTTTATTCAAGTCCAAACAGTTAGAAGACAGCAAAAAAAAGTACTGTAAATCAATTTTAACACGTTAAGTAAATTAATAATTTTATTGATTAATTTATATATTTTTTGTTTGTAGTTTATTTAGAATATATTTAGCTATCACACAAAATAACTTGAGATTCACTTGCGAGTGCAGTTAAACAGTTTATTAGGAACAATCAAAGCTGTCTTTCAAAGCTGACTTTTTAACATCATTACTCCAGTCACATGATCCTTCAGAAATCATTCTAATATACTGATTTGCTGCTCAAAAAACATTATTATTCTGTTGAAAAGAGCTGAGAAGGTTTTTTTTTTTTTTCTTTGATGAATAGAAAGTTCAGAAGAACAGCATAGTTTGTAACATGATAAATGTCTTTATCATCACTTGTGTGCCAAAAAGTTTATTTCTATATGCTGACTACAAGCTTTTGAATGATATAGTGTATATTGTTACACTTGGAGTAAGACTGAAGTAATGAAGAAGAGAATTATTTACAAAAACATTACAAAACCTGGCATTTTCATAGTGTATATTGTTTATGTGCTCTGAAGGAAACAAACAAATAAACAAACACACATTTTGAAATTCTGGGTTATTTCTCTCAGCAGATCTTCTTCCAGAAACAGAAAGTAGCCGGGATGAACTTGTTTGTTTACGCGGAGGCGATGTGGGCGTTTACATTCGCGCGCCTCACGTGGATGTTTGAATCTGAAAGGCGCGAACGGCGCGTGGGCGGGACCGTATTAGATATAATGAGTTGAGACGGGAAAACTGGACATCGCGTCGGTTTCATACGGATTACTTTAACATAGAATATTTGTTTTGGACGTAACTTACTTCATTTAAAAGTAGACATTCTAAGCTTTCTATACATATATTTCTCATGTATTTGAGGCGAGTATTCGCGGAGATTCAGGTTGTTTTATTTACGTGTCTGTGAAGAAAGGTGACAGAGACAGAGCCGGCAGAGAACGCACCCGTTTATTTTATTAATTTTAGAAAAGCACATTATTTTGTTGTTATTATGACTATACAGAAATAAAAGGAGACCCTTTGCAGTTTCAAATGATACCTTATTCTTATCTGTACAATCAAAACTGACAAGAGTATTTTTAGTTCTTTTCGCGGTCATAAAGAAAATACGAGACAGCCTGCACCGGTGCGGGCTTCGACCCCAAGGTAGGCCAATCAGAGACAGAGTAGGGCGGGTCCAATCCTGCCATTGCCAACAGGGGGAAAAGACGCTGCAGGTGACGTGACACAGATGACTCGCAGATCCGACGACGACCCCCCCCCCCCCCCCTCTCTCCTCAAATATTTTTTTTACAGATCTACACGATTCACGTGAATGACCTATTTCAAGGTGAAAACGGCGAATTTCGCCGAAAGGTGACAAGTTTGCACCCCTGCAAAATACTATGGTAGTTTTAAGATCTGAGGCTAGATAAATACATTTGTTACACCCCACCCATAGCATTTCAGAGTAGCCTGTGTGAGATTGTTTTAAATATGCTGTGCATGCCATATAAGGACGTTTATTTATGTACATTCAACACAAAATGGTTAGATACAGTAAATCGAATCACAGCAAGGTCATTATCTTTCATAAATGACTGTCATGCTCCCAGTCCCATTAGTTCTATGTACAAAAACAGTGTTCCAAACATAGGCTGATATAGGCTAGCATTATGCAAACTTGAAGTAAAATATTTGCGATTCTGAGTGACTATTAATCTCGGAAATATTAGCCAAAGCAGGGTGACTTCTGTTTTTATTACCGAGATAAATAACTGAAAATGAGTCTGCTCAACACACTGCAAGTATTACAGTAACTGTCATAATATTAAACAACAAAAGGAATGGCATACAGTACATCATCAAGATAATACAATGCTGAAAAAGAGGCCATTACAGACATCATCAACATTTAGAATTTGCAATCAAGGGCAATGAAAAAAGATTGAACTGATGAACAGGAGTTCAAACAAAAAGTGATTTATAATGGATGATCTAGAGTAGGGCTGTGCGATATGACGATATATATCGGATGGACGAAATAAAAAGTCTATCGTTTCATATTTTGCTCTATCGTTTATTTCGTGGTGTCGCAAAATACATTGTTTACGGTAATACTTTTTCATCACTTGGATGACTGTGATCTTTACACGCCACCACGGGGCGTGAAGGGGAGACAGAAGCAGGTGGCTCCGAGCAGGAGCACTATCAGCCAGGACAAAACGAGGAGCTCGTTCCTAAACGAGGGACTACATCTGTAGCAAGGACACGTGTTTTTAAGCACAGCCGTTTTAAAACAAGCGATTTTAAGCCGTTGAAACACAAACAACAGAGCTATATGCGTGCGCCGTCTCTGTTTCTGTGTGAGAGGAGCGTGCATTTTTTTTGCCGCTTTATTGCCTTTGAACGATTACATAAACACACTTATATGCGTAACAATCCCCGTCTTTGCAAGTATCCTCATAAACACAGTGATTTAGGTCTTAAGAGAGAAAACAGCTGAAAACAACGCACATGTAACAGTATATTGGATCCGGACTTCGGTCTTAAAGGGGAAGCTGTCCAATATTCATCCTGTCTGCCATTAATCAAACAACAGTGAGAGAAAATCTCTCACTGCTCTTGACTATATCACTTTTGTAACTTTAATAAGAATAAATAAAAAAATAATGATATATTTATATATATCCTATAGAATCTATACACAATGCACATGTTAATTATATCTATCTAATTAACACAGTGAAGACTAATTAATTTACACAATGTATGTAGCGTTTCTTATTTATGTAGGTTTTTGTCCTATTGCTTGCAATTAGTTTCTTATCCTTATTTCATCACTGACTCTTTATCTTCAGTGAACTTGAGTTTTTTTTTTGTCTCTTTTTAGGCTTGTATTCAATTCAATTTAATTTCACTTTATTGTTGGGATTTCTTCCAAATATTGTTTCGCATCCAATAGCATTTACTGTCTAACATTAATTCACATCAATACACATTACACAATACAATACACACACAAAAAAAGGCATGTTCGTACACATCAAACATCATTTTTGTTTTATATTGTATTTTTTACATTGTATTATATTTCTATTAGTTTGATATTGACATTGGTGACAAGGATTATGAAAATTCTATGGCATCAAAGAGTTAATATCATAAAAAAAAATTCAAGAAAAAAAATAACTATACCGTGATATATATCGTTATCGTGATATAGAATTAGTCATATCGTGATATAAGATTTTGGTCATATCGCCCACCCCTAATTTAGAGAAGTAATTGCTGTTGCTTGCTCATGCCTTTGCAAGAACTAGATTGAGCAATGCAACCCATTAAAATATTATTGAATATATCATTTTTAATCATTATAATTTATCCTACAGTAGGTTGAAAATGTGTGCCTGAAAGCCTAAACTGATTACATTTATCAATAATTGACCACCACTGTATATCACTAAACAATATAATAAAATATATAAAAAGCAGGATGCAGTTCATATGCAGTGCTTCATGTACGAATCAAACAAAATATTAAAATTTGACTTGGGCTATAAAGTGTAAAATATGTAATAACTGCTCCCAAAATGAAGGTGTAAAATTACACCAAAATGAATCACACCCCTTTGTCACTTCACCACAAAGGTAAACAACAGAGGAATAAAGTCAATTTTAGGCACACAAAATTTGTTCCCTCTAAATATTCAGTCATAACATCATTGAAAAAAAAAAACTAGGCATTTAATTCACAGCTTAAGCAGTAAGAGTATGTATATTAGAAAGGCTTGCAACCAGATAGAAAAACAAGCACATGTGCCCCTTGTTAAACAAAAGACACTACTACAAAACAAATATTTATCATTCAATCAGTATGGCAAATGGATTTGAAGACATTTTAACATGCAAATGGTGGCCAAACTCCATACAAGCACATCGAATCTCGTATACACACCGATAGATCCACATTGACAAAGAATGGGAAGAGCAGCGCAGTCTCAATAGGCGATCAATATTCAGGCTGAGCTTCTTTCAGCAATGAGACGATGCGGTTTGAAAATGATCTATTAAATAGCGATAACTACGCTAATAAGTGAACTGTATTGTCCCTATGCTAGGTGACTATCATGAATTATGCTTTAAATAGGTATGGAGAAGAGTACAAGTGCTGCTGGCCAGTCCAGTGTGTGTTACGCAATGTCAACACTCTGAGATGAGGAATGCGGCGCGCGTCATTGAATGCAGCTCACAACAAGGGAATACCCAGCTCGATAAACCAGGGCTTTAATCAGCTGATTACTTTTCATAACAGAGCTGTGGATAATTAATTAATATAATTAGGAAGGTCACAATTACTAGGCCCAAAAATGCTTGGTTTTTATTTAGTCAACAATGCCTGCTGTTGAAAACAGTGCAGTGAAACTGGGAGGGAGTGTCATTGCAATAATATGCGACACTGGACGTTGTCGTAAAAACAGTGTGGTTAGTTGATTTTTTTTTACTGACATATTAAGAACAATTCTCTTTAAAAAAAAAGTACAATTCAGAAACAAAATCACAATGTTTTCCCTCACCTCTTGGTTTAATCCTTCAGAGCAGGGAACAACTTTGCCAAGTTTAAACATTTTGCTAACGTTAGTTACATAAACACTAGCAGTCCATTCGACACTCATGGATGTCAAAGTAATTTTACCAATATAAACCAACATCACCCTTTTAAACCATGTTTGTCAATCCTGCATGCTGGCACAAACAAAACTACGCTTACCTAACGTTACCTACCAAGCAGCAAAACTCTCAAACATTAGTGACAACGGCTATTCGAGAAAGAAAAAACGTTGAAGTGTGTAACTTAGTCTGTCTGTTTCACACGATTAAACACCGCCAAAAGTTGCCGACCAAACCCAACTCAGCAATATTAGCGGAGCAGTTAATTTAGTGGAATGTTAGTCAACTTCCTACGACGACAAAATAATGACCCAATCGCAGCGAAACATCGGTAAGGTCCTGACAACATCAGATAAACGGCTCGTTTGAGGGTGTAGTTGAACTCACCCGTCCACCAGGCCAGGTTTGAGCCGACTCAAGGAGAAAACCTCAGCGTGCTATTTGTGGCTAACTTAGCCAACACCAGCTATCCTGGGAGAAACAGTTAGTGAGAATTCAGGAGAAATGTGTAAACAAAATCACTTCTTGTTTATTCCTTTGGACATTCGGCAGCTCGTATGTTGGAGAAAAAGAGTCGGTGTATTTACAGTATCCAGGCCGTCCGAGCTGACAGTGTTGAAGGTGATGACTCACAGGGAATATAAACTAAATCAGCTGTGGCCAGTTTACAGCTAACGTTAACTCTCCACTCCCAGTCAGTCACTTCCAAAAAAATGGCGGCGGGTAGTTTTCACCTCCTTCACTTCGTGGAAAACACGGGAGAAATTTTGCAGGTAGCCGTAACCACCAGAGATATGACAGCCCTTCAGTGTCGCCTCGGCCGTTAAAATTCTTCATGCGTGGCGCGTCTGTCGTGTGGCCGGGCAGTGATTTTCATCTCTCTCTCTCTCTCTCTCTCTCTCTCTCTCCGCTCTCCTACTGCAATCCAAACAGCACAGCGGCCGTTAACGCAAGTGTAGTAGCGATGTTCGATTCGTGAACCAATCGTTCCTTTGAATCGGATCTTTTGGATGAATCAGTTGAATCGGTCCGAGCGGATCTTAAAGGGTTAGTTCACCCCAAAATGAAAATTCTGTCATTAATTACTCACCGTCATGCCGTTCCAAACCTGTAAGACCTTCTTTCATCTTCGGAACACAAATTAAGATGTTTTTGATGAAATCGGAGAGCTTTCAGACCCTCCATAGACAGCAACGCCACTGAAATGTTCCCAGGTCCAGAAACGTAGTAAATACATCGGTAAAACTGTCCATGTGACATCAGTGGCTCAACTTCAGTTTTGCTATGCTATGAGAATACTTTTTTTTTTGTGCAAAGAAAACAAAAATAGCATAATTTACTCCCCCGAGTTACGTCGTCCGCCATTTTGGAGAGTACCTAAGGACGTATTTGATGTAATCAGCATTGTTTACATTCTGGGGGAAAGCACACTCATGAACGAATCTGCATAATAAGCGTTGTTTACGCTTAGGCGTTTTAAAAATATATATGGTTTTGAACATGCTAAAATGCATTAGCATTCACATAAAATTTAAAATAGTTTTTTATTTATTTATTTAGTCATTTAACAGACGCTTAATTTAAATTAAATTTAAATTAATAAATTGTATAAATTTATTAATTAATAAATTTATAATTGATTTATGATGCATGTCTATAGCAAACTGCCGCTGCTAAAAAAAACAATAGACCCATCACAGAAAATTCTAATGGTTTCCATTACAAATACCATTACAAACATTACAAACCATCAACTTTTAACCATTAAAACCATTAAAAATAGATTTTCTGTAGTGTGTTTTGGATATTCCATTAGGATTTATTGGGTTTAACAAGCCACCAATAGAAGGTGACCAATTACCAATAGTATGCACATTGGAATGCAGGGAGAGACATGATGCCATGATGTAAAAAAAGATCGCTGATTTACTCTTTTGAACCGGTTCAAAAGAACCGATTCGTGGGAATGATTCAGGCTTCACATCAAGGCGTGGCGTTCACAACCAGCTGGGCGGGGACAAAACAAGTACCAACTTTTGGAGGTGAGCTGTCTTCTTCAGTAGTAACTGCGCTGCATGAGTTATTACAGAATCGTCATTGTCATGGAATGTCAAAATAGATAGAAGGCTTAGCCCTCCCAAAAGAAGAATCTCTAAGCAATTAATCTATTCATGAAAAAACAGTGTATTCCCAAACCGTCCATGTTATAAATGGAATAAATGTGCTCCAAGTTATTAGACGTTGCTCTTTGTTTTTACAGGAAATGTTTGGTCTTGTACAGAACAGAGTACTACTTCAGTGTTTTTATCCTGGAGAGATTCAGAGCCTGCAGTTGTAGTTTGCTGAGCTTCTTAGCTGATTAACATGTAACATTAGGCTTGGTTTCCACAAATAGCTTTAAGCCACCCGCCGGTCAACAAATTCATATATTCCCACACTGGCCGGATAATAACCCATCAAAGAGCCAAACCCGAAAAGCATTGCTTTCTTTTTCTTTCTGCTTCACTGTACAATATGTTGTGGCATAACAAGTATCCATATGTACAACATGCCTGGGCTGTCTCATAAATGTGAGAGACAGGCAAAACTGGTTTTATGAACTTGAGATCTGTTGTGGTTGACACACATCCGTGAATATTTATATGTATGTAGCCTACTTTGTTAACAGGCTTTCATCTTTTTCATTGTGTTAGCTACTTGCTAAAATAAGATCTGTCAAAATAAAATAAAGCTGCAGATATTGTAAAACCTTGCTTATTGTGAGAAGGGTTGTTTGTAATTGTATTGTAATTGCCCTATAACTTCAACAACTTTTTCTTGATTTCTTTTATATAGTATTTAATACAACAATATTTCACCTGAATGAAATAATTATATTATACAGTATTTATTTTGTATGTGTATTGTATCTGTATAAGGTGGTGTTTGCCAGATTTAAATTTCAGTGAGCACAGATTAAATAAGCGTCTTTCTTTCTCTTTCTCTCTCTTTAGACAGCTGTTGACAATGAATAGGTGGGTGATTGCAAACATCATATGCAGTAAAATGTGAACATTAGAGAAGGTAAGTGAATAATACTCAGGCCATTCAAGATGTAGATGATTTTGTTTTCCATAGGAACAGATTTGGTTAAATGTAGCATTACATCACTTGCTCACATGGATCCTCTGCAATGAACGGGTGCCATCAGAGTCCAAACAGATGATAAAACATCACAATAACACACAAGTCCATCAAATAAAGTCTTGTGAAGTGAAAAGCTGCATGTTGCTGTGCATGTTCTGAATAAAATAAGAGTTGTTTATCCATAATATTGCTTTCTCCTATTCCTTTAAATATATCAAAGTATAGGTTTGAGGTCCAAACAATTTGGATATATGGTAGAATGTAAGCTTTGCCATAGACAGAATATATTTATCTTCCTATTCTAAAGCTGCTTCAGTTGAACTTGAAGTAAATTTCTAACTCCGAGAGAATAGGGGTATCTCTTTATAATTCTGGGAGATCATGTAACAGATTTTATTGAACTTAATTGTTTTATTTTTGCAGTTTACTTCATATATCATCTATAGGCCTTAACATCTTAACATTGTATGTGTCTATTTTGATTGCTTTTTTTTTAAAATAAATGTATCCAGTATATAGATATTGTCACAGTAGGAACAAGACGGACAAGTTGAGTGCAAGGTAATTGAGCTTCTTTAATTTCAATATGCAGGAGATCAACACAAACAGGTAAGCAGGAACATAAACAGTCATAGGAAGCTCACTTAACTGAAGTCATAAACTCATTCTCAATTCCTCCAAGCAGGTAAATCCCGTTATTTCAGCAGGTGAATCAACAAGTACGGCACATAATGCTTAGAACCCAGGAGGTAAGTGACGATCTCCAGAGGAGCTTGTAACCTTGAGACCAGCCCATGAGTGCATGAGCAGAGCGTCCTTATAAGCAGTGCAGGTAAGTGATTGCAGGTGGTGCTAATAGAAGTCACGTGATTCTGATCGAGTGTACGTGGTTGGTGTGGCTGGTGAGGCTTTTGTTGCTGGTGACTCCGTGACAGATACATTATGTAAAGTATGTACTTATAAAGAGCCTAATGGAAAAATGACATGTGGCATTCTTGCTGTTAGCAAATCTAATTGACAGAATCTGAAATATTTCTGATTTATCTTACATCTTATTGTAAATTGAATTGAACAACACCTGATTGAATCACCAAGTGCAGCTTGACATGAAGGTTGCTCTGAACTCAATTACGCCAGCCAGGCATATACAGGTGCATCTCAATAAATTAGAATGTCGTGGAAAAGTTAATTTATTTCAGTAATTCAACTCAAATTGTGAAACTCGTGCATTAAATAAATTCAATGCACACAGACTGAAGTAGTTTAAGTCTTTGGTTCTTTTAATTGTGATGATTTAGGCTCACATTTAACAAAAACCCACCAATTCACTATCTCAACAAATTAGAATACTTCATAAGACCAATAAAAAAAACATTTTTAGTGAATTGTTGGCCTTCTGGAAAGTATGTTAATTTACTGTATATCTACTCAATACTTGGTAGGGGCTCCTTTTTCTTTAATTACTGCCTCAATTCGGCGTGGCATGGAGTTGATCAGTTTGTGGCACTGCTGAAGTGGTATCGAAGCCCAGGTTTCTTTGACATTGGCCTTCAGCTCATCTGCATTGTTGGGTCTGGTCTCTCTCATCTTCCTCTTGACAATACCCCATAGATTCTCTATAGGGTTCAGGTCAGGCAAGTTTGCTGGCCAATCAAGCACAGTAACACCATGGTCATTGAACCAGCTTTTGGTAACTTTGGCAGTGTGGGCAGGTGCCAAGTCCTGCTGGAAAATGAAATCAGCATCTCCATAAAGCTTGTCAGCAGAAGGAAGCATGGAAGTGCTCTAAAATTTCCTGGTAGATGGCTGCGTTGACTGTTGACTTCAGAAAACACAGTGGACCAACACCAGCTGATGACATGGCAGCCCAAATCATCACTGACTGTGGAAACTTTACTCTGGACTTCAAGCAACATGGATTCTGTGCCTCTCCACTCTTCCTCCAGACTCTGGGACCTTGATTTCCAAATTAAATGCAAAATGTACTTTCATCTGAAAAGAGGACTTTGGACCACTGAGTTCTTTTTCTCCACAGCCCAGGTAAGACGCTTCTGACGTTGTATCTGGTTCAGAAGTGGCTTGGTAGCCCTTTTCCTGAAGACTTCTGAGCATGGTGACTCTTGATGCACTGACTCCAGCTTCAGTCCACTCCTTGTGAAGCTCTCACAAGTGTTTGAATCAGCTTTGCTTGACAGTATTCTCAAGCTTGCAGTCATCCCTGTTGCTTGTGCACCTTTTCCTACCCAAATTCTTCCTTCCAGTCAACTTTGCATTCAATATGCTTTGATACAGCACTCTGTAAACAGCCACACCTTTCAGTAATGACCTTCTGTGACTTACCCTCTTTGTGGAGGGCATCAATGTTCATCTTCTGGATCATTGCCAACTCAGCAGTCTTCTCCATTATTGTGGGTTCAAAGAACAAGAGATACCCGGAATTTATACTGTAGGGATGGTCATTAATTGAAACTCAAATGTAAATATTCTAATATTTTGAGATACTGTTTTTTGACTTTCATGAGCTGTAAGCTCTAATCATCAAAATTAAAACTAAAAAACTTTTGAAATGTTTTACTTTACATGCAATGAATCTAAATTATATGAAAGTTTCACTTTTTGAAATAACTTACAAGAAAAAATGAACTTTTTCATGACATTCAAATTCATTGAGATGCACCTGTATTATAAGCACAAAATATGATCAAACAGAAAAAGTCTGGAACAGAAAGATCTGGAACAGTTTGAGATATCCACAGATCTCCACAGTTTTTGAACTAGGCTACAACAATATTGGGGAGGGGGTGTGTTACAAAGGTACATTTTATCACTTTTATGAAAAAAGCATGCAAGTATGATTTGTTTGTGCTGCCATAAGACATAGTACATATTTGACCATTCATTTTTTGACATTATAGGGGAAGCCGAGCTTCCACTGAATGGCAAGTTGTAAGAACCCAAGTGCAGTTTAATAAACAAAGTGTAATCCAAACAAACAAAGACCTGAGTTGACACAAACTTGACTTGAAACAGACTTGACCAGAAACAGACTTGACTTGGCATGAACGGACTTAACTTGAATAGACTTGACTTGGCATGAACAGAAACACAACTCAACAACAGCAGGTTACACAGATAATACAAGACAAGAGACAATGGCAACATGAGGGCTATAAATATCAAACAATAAGGGTCACATGACACAAACCAACCAATGGGAAACAAGGCCCATGACTAAAGCAACCAATCAGAACATGACACACACCAGTGTGGATTTCTTTAAGCTCGGCTTCCCCTATAATGTCAAAAAATGAATGGTCAAATATGTACTATTGTATTAACATTTTATTGACTAAAAATGCGTTAGAACACGTTCATCTTGAAGAAGAGTTCGTTCAGAATCAGCTACATATAGCAGGTCGGCTGACTCGATTTCCTCCTCATACATTGCTGTAGCGTCACAGTTTATTTCCCTGTTGAAGCCTAGCGTCCATTGACTTCAATGGGGCTTCTTTGAACAGTTTTTTTCAGTGCTTCGAAACTAGACGGTCATTGGATAAATGCTGCGATTATGTCCCGCCCACGGATGCTCAGCGTCTCTGGGGGTGAATGGAGGAGTGGGCTGGCCTGGACTCCGGGCTTCTGCGTGATGATTGGAGGGTCTGTCGAAAGACTGCATCTCCTTTTGATTGACAGCGATTTTGTACTATAAAAAGTCACTGATGCTGAAGCACAGTTGCCAATCTGCGTATTTTACGCGACTTTGGGCTTCTTTTTTGTAAAGTTGCAGGAAAAAATCCCTGGTCGCGGGTTGCGGTTTTTTGGGCTTATTTAAAAAAATATGGTTGCTTGTTAGGGAAATCTGACAACTGGCATAAAGTTGGCTTGACGTTGGACGTTCGATATTCGCATATTTAGGGACCGTCTCTAAAGTTACATGCGTTATTGATATACACTTTTCTAACTTCAATAGCATTTGAGCAGAAAATAGCAATTTGTACATATGACTTACAGTTTATTTTAATAAATATCAAAAATATAAAAGGTGTGCATTATAGTTGACACCTAGATGATCAGTTTACAGTTTGTGTTATGACTGTGTCATTCTCCTCAAATGCTATTGAGCTTTAAATTTGCATTTAAGACCATTTTTATGTGAAAAATAGCAATTTGTACATATGATTTACAGTTTATTTTAATAAATATCAAAAATGTAAAAGGTGTGCATTATAGTTGACACCTAGATGAACAGTTTACAGTTTGTGTTATGACTGTAAGTCATTCTCCTCAAATGCTATTGAGCTTTAAATTTGCGTTTGAGTCCATTTTGTAGTGAAAAATAGCCATTTTTAACAAATTATTTACAGTAGATTTTAATAAATATAAAAAATGTAAAAGGTGTGCATTATAGTTTACACCTAGATGAACAGTTTGCAGTTGTTTTTATGACTGTAAGTCATTCTCCTCAAATGCTATTGAGCTTTAAATTTGCATTTGAGACCATTTTTATGTGAAAAATAGCATTTTTTAGATATAATTTACAGTAGATTTTAATAAATATCAAAAATGTAAAAGGTGTGCATTATAGTTTACACCTAGATGAACAGTTTACAGTTGTTTTTATGACTGTAAGTCATTCTCCTCAAATGCTATTGAGCTTTAAATTTGCATTTGAGCCCATTCGGTAGTGAAAAATAGCATTTTTTTACATATGATTTACAGTAGATTTTAATAAATATAAAAAATGCAAAAGGTGTGCATTATAGTTGACACCTAGATGATCAGTTTACAGTTTGTGTTATGACTAAGTAATTCTGCTGAAATGCTATTGAGCTTTAAATTTGCATTTGAGACCATTTTTATGTGAAAATAGCAATTTTTACATATGATTTACAGTAGATTTTAATAAATATCAAAAATATAAAAGGTGAGCATTATAGTTTACACCTAGATGAACAGTTTACAGTTGTTTTTATGACTGTAAGTCATTCTCCTCAAATGCTATTGAGCTTTAAATTTACGTTTGAGCCCATTCGGTAGTGAAAAATAGTATTTTATTTACATATGATTTACAGTAGATTTTAATAAATATTAAAAATGTAAAAGGTGTGCATTATAGTTGACACCTAGATGTACAGTTTACAGTTGTTTTTATGACTGTAAGTCATTCTGCTCAAATGCTATTGAAGTTAGAAAAGTGTATACCAATATCGCATGTAACTTTAGAGACGGTCCCTAAATATGCGAATATCGAACGTCCAACGTCAAGCCAACTTTATGCCAGTAATCTACTAAGCAACTTTGTTTCTTTATTTATGTTCGTCGTATTCTCCAATGCATTGATTGACATGCTGTCTGCTCGCAGTTAATAGCCAACCAGTGCAATAATATGAGTGCCGTAGACTAGAGTAATTTGCCAAATGTCCGCCCCTCATTGGAGAAAAATCACATTCAAAAAGAAGGCGCGTGCGTGACGCTGTAATCCAAGCGATGACAGAAGTAGACATAGAGGAGTGGGAGGACTTTCTTTTAGCCTAATTAGACCACATTATTAGATTACCTTTTGACTTCATGAATACACATAAATGACAGCTTAATGATTTTTTAAAAAAAAAACTTTTTTTTAAAAATCTTTTTAATAATATTATATAATATTTTCTTTTTTTAATATAATATATATTATAATTTAATATATTTTATATATTTTTCTATAATATTTATGTGGCTTTTTTATGTCATTTATTTGATAGTTATGTATACATTATTTTATTTTAAATGGAAGAAAAACCTGTTTTTGACCTCAAAATAAAGCACTTCCCGCTGTACAGGGCTGTGGGGACGAGCAGTTTTGTGGTGCTTGGAAATCTTTATAATTAATTAAAAACAAATATTGCCACATTGATGGCTCAAGAAGGTGTAATTGTTCAAATAACACATCGTTTCATTTTAAAATATATATAAAAAATTGTAATTGTAACCAAGTGTTTTTCAAGTGTAATATTTCTGTAAAGGCTAGGGACAGAAATAAAAACTGCACATCACATGCATGTGCGAGTCATGAAAATTATGAAAATAAATCTAGGAATTATTTGATTGTTGGATTTTAAATCAGCGGGGTTGAGGCATCAAAAGTAACTGGTAACTAAGCTGTTTTATCGATGGTAACTAATATTATTACTGAAATCTTATTAGTAATTAGTTACACTACTAGTTACTGCAAAAAGTAATATTATTCCAGTAACTAAGTTACAGTAGTTACTGCCCAACACTGCTACTGAACACCGTATATTTGCATAAAATACAAGCTTTAAGCAGGTACTTAGCAGTATATTACATTCCATCCCTAATCTGGCAACCAGTGTAATCGACCCTACAAGTGATAGCACGCGCTGTCATGTCACGTGATGAGGATCACACGATTCAGCTTGACAGCAAGCGCAAACACAACTCTGTCGCTATAGAAGCGAAATGAATCGAGTGTTGCATGAGTGAAATACGACGTTCAGTCCACCTCAAGTCGGGAGTGAGCGCTGTACTCGAGCTGTAGTAGTGGTCGAGCTGTGGTCGTTGATAGACTTATTTACTAATCATGAAACTGTTTAACTACTTACTGAAAGATGTCACGCACAAAATCGAATATTATTCAAGGTTCTCGCCCTCACCGATGTCAATCAAGCAATTTCTGGATTTTGGTGAGTAATGAAATATTGTGAAGAAGAACCGCTACTGATGCAACAGAAGTTATTTTATTAATGCACGATTTTCTCGTGCTGAACCTGCCTTCAGTAATTTCTACTCTGTCTTATGTTGAACATATTTCTCACCCAGGGGCGGATTTAACCAATAACCGAGGTAAGCGGCCGCTTAGGGCCCCGGGGAATCAGGGGGCCCCATCTGATATTGGCGAAACATATTTGCAGCGTTGATGTAGCAGCCGTTCACAGACATATCCGCTGATTTCTTGAACGCAGTGACCAGAAGTGTTTAAGTTAGAATCCACTTACTGATCAAAATGCCGAGTTTTTGTCAAGTGCTGAGTTCTGCAAGGTCGGGAATCATCTCATTATAACATAGTGTAGATACGATGTAAATAAGAGGTTCATTGAGAGAGTATTAGATTATTAACGGAATGTCGTGAGATCGCAATGAATTGAAGTGAGTGACGGCTATTGTGATTATGAGGGAGCGCTCTTTGCGCGCATTCTAGGCTGTCTGACTGTCTCAGAACAGAGATATTCACCTCAGTAAAGAAAGTATTGTGTTTCAAGTCACAAATTGATTTATCTTGATGTTTCAAAATGACTCTCTTGTGTGCTTCTCCAAGGCGCACCGCCACCGGCGCGATCTGCCGCGTACTCGTATAAATTAATGCATGAATGCAGTGTCTGGAGATTTTCCCTTAATAATAGGTTTCATTTTCGATTTGTTTCTCGGCAAACCCTACAGTATGCCTTCAGAACACTTGGAATATGGAATGAGTTGCCTGGGACGATTTTATGGCTGTAAAAAGGTTGGAAAAGTTTCCAATTTATTAAATGGACAAGTGCAAGGTTTTTTTATTATTATTATTTTTTTTGATAATGTCTTCATTTGTGATCTCAAAAAAATAAGGTAGCCAAATTTGGCTTTAGAACAGCATCAGGTTAATACTGGTTGTGAAGGGATAAATAAACTAGAGCGAGCGAGCAAAATAAGGGTTAAGCATAAAAGGACACATAGTTATTGTGTGGGGGCCCCATACCTGGAATTTGCTTAGGGCCCCCAAATCACTAAGTCCGCCCCTGTTCTCACCACATATTCCTCATGATTACATAAACATGTCTATTGATATATCAACCTTGAATGTTAAGGTCAAGTGAAAGCTAAAGCTCTGTTGGCACAGCACTGCCATCAACTGAATAAAAATAGACTCTCCATTACATATCACCCTGTGTCATAACTTAATGAACCTGGTCCAGTTTTGCAAAGGATAATACGTGCTTTTGGTATAAATAAATGCATTATTACACAACTTAAGTAACTCAAAAGAGTCCCATGTGTGGTTCTGTTATGCATAATGTCCAACATAGAGTACCAGTCAAAAGTTTGGTAAGATAAAAAAAATAATAATAATATATATATATATAATATAAAACCTGAATTACCTATTAAAAAGCTATATATTTAAATAGCCTATATCATTTTTATATATCCACATACATTTATATATATAAAAAACATGAATGGTTAATAACTGTTACATTAAGATTTTTTGTCACTACTTCCCCATTTGAGTTATTTCACTGTTAATGACTTCATTATTATTATAAAATATGGAAAATGATCGTTTTGAGTGTGGATAATATATAATATTTGAGGTGTAACATTCCTTTTTAGTGCCCTTGATTGATAATTGTAAGCCATGGTCATTATCTATTTGCTAATTATATTTATAATGACTTCGTTTGTCTTTCTAATCTTTTGCAGTATACAATAGTTGCAATTCTGCTGTAGAAGTGCACACTCATGCATACATAGACTCAACAGGCTCAACATCGGAAAACAAAGAATAACTTGTTCTTGCCTCTTGTTTAACCAGGCAGGGAAAATGCATGTGAAAAAACCTCCTACATGTTTCTGAGGAAAGAACTGGCAGTGAGGTTGGCCAATACGATGAGGGAAGTCACCTTGTTGCCTACCAATCTTCAGAGCCAGCCGTCTGTCAAACTGGTCGAGTCCTGGTGAGGAAAGCAGGTGTGATGATGAGTGTGAGCTGTGAGTAAACAGAGACTGGGTTTAGTGTAAAGGGCTCAGAGTGATTGTTTTGAAGAAATGTGTTCATTCAAAGAAGTGTCATGTAGCAGAATGTAAATGTAGAATGAAGCTTGAGTCCTGCAGTCTCTCTTTTTTTTCATTTTGTGTCACCTGATGGAGTTTAGGCTCCTTGCCACTGTCACCTTTGTTCTGCGTAGTTGGGGTTCAAAAGACACTTAATATTCAGTAATATTATATTATCCATGACACTACACTTGTTACGGAGCTGACGAGACATGAGACATACGGATCCATCTGCAAGCTTTTATTACAAGACATGTCAAACAGGCAGGGTCAGGCAGTAGCAAACAGGTGTAACGAGGACAAGGCAGAGAGTAATCCGAGGGCAAGCGTGGGTCGACGATCGGCGAACAATATCCAGAGGGCTAGGCAAGAGAATAATCCAAGAGCACGGGCAGGAATCAAAACACAGGGAAACTATCAAACACTGGGAATACAAGGGACGCTTGGTAAGGTAGCTAGGCTACTAACAATACTCGGCAGTGAGTGGCAGAAAGTCCAGAGCTTAAATAGGTGTGTGCGTGTGTGTGATTGGGTGATGGTGATTGTGAGATGGAAAACAGGTGTGTGCGTGATCAGTGCAAACAGCTGTGTTGGTGCAGTGGATGATGGGAAATGCAGTCCTAAAGTGATCTGTAACTGTGTGAAAGTCCATGTGCTGGGAGAGTGACCTCTGGTGGTTAATGAACAGAAGTTCATGGCCAGGATTTGTGACAACACTGACACTATAGGATGAGAACAAAAATTGAATTGAATTGAGCTGAGTAATGACTATGTCTTCGGTATGCTGCTTTATAACTAAATTGAATTTCTTCATAATTTATGAATTTTGTAACATCAACACTGTTTTTGAATTGAATTTATTCAAAATTGAACTGACTCGAGCTGAGTACTGACAGTGACAGACTGGCTTCATTTAATTAAAATTGTTTCTTTATTGATGGACTTTACAATTATTGAACTGATCTGAACCAACACTGAATTGATTTGAGATGAATAGTGACACTATTGTCTTGTGAGAGTTTGCATCATTGATTGTCACTTTTCTGTTTAGCACAGTGAAGCGGCTTTTAAACAATCTGTATAGTACAAAGCACTATTTAAATAAGGGTGGCTTGTCTTGATTATTCCATAATTGACAAATTGTTGTATGCAACACAGTTGTGAAGTATAGCATCCAAAGCTAAAAAAAAAAATAATAATAATAATAATTCAATGTAGTCAGTTACGGTGGTGGCCAAAATTATTAGAACACTAGTATTTTCACCAGCTAAAAATGGTTTTAAGTAAGTTATTTTTATCTTTTGCTGTAGTGTGTCAGTAGGAAATATAATTTTACATTTCCAAACATTAATTTTGCCTATAAATGTAACAATCCAGTGAGATTTTTGTTTGCAAAAGGAGTCTGACAACAGCAAGTGATCCACACAGAGATTTGATCTCATCATCATCCAGTCTGTCTGGAATGACATGAAGAAACAGAACAAACTGAGACAGGACTAGGTGCACTTGCGCATATTTTTTCAGGTAACTTTGCTGGTAGGTTTCATGAAGCGTTTTGGAGATGTTGCCACAGTTCTTCTGGATTTATTCTGTCTCAGTTTGTTCTGTTTCTTCATGTCATTCCAGACAGACTGGATGAGGATGAGATCAGATCAGACACACTACAGCAAAATATATAAATAACTGACTTAAAACCATTTTTAGCTGGTGAAAATACTGGTGTTCTAATAATTTTGGCCACCACTGTATCTAGATCTTTAGTCTCTTTCTATAGTCTTTGATACTGTGCAAAGTACACATACTGTAAACTGATAAAATAGTAAAAGTACAGCATTAATCAGAATGCTAATCCCAACATGTTCTGTTGAATGTCACGTGCAGTGCTTAGATTTAAAAATTGATTCGCATTCGCCATCTAGTGATTCTAAGAGGAATAACAGAATTCCCATAGTCAAAACAGAAGTTAAAGTTTAAAAGAGTAATGTTTTTTATGTTATATAATACAAAACTTTAATATTTTGTAACATTCTTAATACATATCTTTCTGTGGTATCAGGTACAGCCAGAGCTTTGAAGAGCTGTTAGAGTACGAGACAAGAAGTCCAGTGGATCCCCGCACCCTTAATGAGTGAGTCTGCAACCTTGCCAGGGAAAGTCTAAAATAATTTTCTTTTATTTTGCTTAAAGGGATTAGTTTGTTTCCTCATCGGAACAGATCCGAAATCTAGTATTGCATCACTTGCTCACCATTGGGATCTGCTGTGAATGGGTGCTGTCATAATTAGAGTTCAAACAGCTGATAAAAGCATCACAATAATCCACAAGTAATCCACATGACTCCAGTCCATCAGTTAACATCTTGTTAAGCGAAGAGCTGCGTGTTTCTTGAATGGACTGAGGGTTAGTACATTTTCAACCAATTTTAGTTTTTGGGTGAACTATTTCCTTATACATGTGAATTTGTACAGAAAATGCATGTTTGCTCTATTACGTTTACCCAAATGCTTTTTTACCCCAAAACAACTAATTATTGTGGGCTTCAGCTTCCTAGAGATCCTGATTAAGATTCGGAACAGGCACAATGACGTGGTGCCCACTATGGCCCAGGGTGTCATCGAATACAAAGAGAAGTTTGGTTTTGACCCCTTCATCAGCAGCAATGTGCAGTACTTTCTTGACCGCTTCTACACCAACCGCATTTCTTTCCGCATGCTCATCAACCAGCACAGTGGGTGACATCACATTCATGTTGGATAAATGTTAAGGAATTAAATCTGACGGAAGGAATGCCTTTATATCATTTAGAACTGGAGTCTAAGCAGCTCTCCATTCTGTTGCAGCTCTTCTGTTTGGTGACGCCGCTTGTCTTGCGCAACCAAAACACATCGGAAGCATCGACCCAGCGTGCAATGTGGCTGAGGTGGTGAGAGGTGAGCTAAAGATACTTATAATGCACATATACATAAAATAAACATGGTTCTGAAGATTCTGATCTCTTACCTCAGATGCATATGATACAGCAAAGATGCTCTGTGAGCAGTACTACATGACAGCTCCTGAACTGAAGATCGGGGAATTCAACTGTGAGACTGTTATCTGTTTTATTGTTCTTAATAACATATCAAAATTATATTTTCTTTTAATCTATCTGTGCCTTTCTATCTTGTTTCACTCTTTCTGCTAGCCAAAGCTCCAAAGAAGCCTATACAGGTGGTCTATGTGCCCTCTCATCTTTTCCACATGCTGTTTGAGCTCTTCAAGGCAAGAAAAATTGACAGTTGGCTAATTTAAAAGGAGAAAGAAAACCTGGTAACACTTTATAATAAGGTTAAATTCGCATTAATTTATACATCAGATGCAAACAATGAAGAAATTAAACAACACATTTTTTATAGTATTTAATAATCTAGGTTAATGATAATTTATAAATAAACAATTATTCATAGTTAACTGTCATTTAATTATTGACAATTAACTATGTCAATAGACACATGGTCAGAATTGTTGGTACCCTTGGTAAATATGATCAAAGAATGCTGTGAAAATAAATCCAAAATCACAATTGCTGGTTCCCCTAGAAATTCTTATGAGTAAAATATATCTGAAATATTTTCCCATTCACAATTTTGAGCACACCAGCGTGATTATGAACATGAAATTATCCAGCCATGGCTTCCTGTTTCACAGAAATATAAATAGGAGGGAAAACAAAACAAAGGCCAAATTCCAAATTAATCACCCATCACAATGAGAAAAAACAAAGAATATATTTCTGATGTGCAGCAAAAGATAACTGAGCTTCACAAATTAGAAAGTGGCTTTAAGAAAAGAGATAGAGCAGTGAAAATTCCCATTTCCACCATCAGGCCAATAATTAAGAAGTTCCAATCAACAAAAAATGTTATGAACCTGCCTGGAAGAGGACATGTGTCTATATCGTCCTAATGCACAGTGAGAAGGAGAGTTTGAGTGGCCAAAGACTCTTCAAGGATCACAGCTGGAGAATTGCAGAAAACCTTAAAAAAAAAAAATCAAACAGCACCTATATCACCACATGTTGTTTGGGAGGGCTTCAAGAAAATACATTTTTGCTTTTCACCAAAAAACAATCTCCAGCATATTCAGTTGTCAGACACGACTGGAACTTCAAATGGGACTGGCTTCTATGGTCAGATGTAACTAAAAAAGTGAAAGACGGGCTTGATCTTGGAAACATGTAAAACCGGGTGGATCTTCTTAAACTGTGGGGTTAATTTGAGCCGCACCGTCACCGGACTGAGCACCTTGGCAATAATAAACGGTCCAACAAATTTGGGTCCCAGTTTACGTGAGGGAAGTCTGAAGTTGATGTCCTTAGAAGACAACCAGACCTTCTGACCACACACGTAAAGTGGGGGCTCGGTCCACAGACGCCTTGTTCCTCTCGCCAGTCTGAGTGAGAGCTTCTCTGGTGATCCTCCAAGTACGGAGGCATCTCTGAATAAACACATGCGCGGAAGGAACAACGGCATCAGATTCTTGAGAGGGGAATAATGGTGGCTGGTAGCCTAAACAGCACTGGAAGGGAGATAAACCCGTAGACGAGACCGGGAGGGAGTTATGCGCGTACTCGACCATGGTTAACCTGGAACTCCAAGATGACGGTTCAGCAGACGCCACACAGAGAAGAATACTCTCCAAATCCTGGTTGGCACGCTCAGCCTGACCGTTAGTCTGCGGATGATATCCGGAGGATAGGCTCGCAGTCGCCCCCAGCTGTCAACAGAACTCTGTCCAAAATTTAGACACAAATTGGGGACCCCTGTCAGAAACCACGTCCACCAGGAGGCCATGAATACGGAACACGTGATCCAAGACAATAGTCGCTGTCTCCCTCACTGAAGGCAATTTGGGGAGGGGAATAAAGTGGGTCGCCTTCAAGAACCTGTCCACCACAGTGAGGACTACCGTCTTTCCATTAGAAGGAGGCAAGCCAGTACCAAAGTCCATCGCTATGTGTGACCAGGGTCGCGAAGGGACCGACAGCGGCTGGAGTAGCCCTGCTGGGGGTGGATTGGAGCCCTTACCCGCAGCGCAAATCGGACAGGCCGACACGAACCGTCGAGCATCCAGCACCACGGACGGCCACCAAAACCGCTGCTTGATTAACCTATAAGTACGAGTTGCTCCAGGGTGGCAAGCTAGGCTAGAGGAGTGGCCCCACTGTAAGACGGTAGTTCGGACTGACTCGGGCACGAGCAGACTCTCTGGGCATCCCGAGGGAACTGTGGCGTCGTGTAGCGCAGTGCGGACCTTGGACTCCACCCCTCAGGTGACTGCCGCCACAACCCATGCGGGATGCAGTATAGCCACAGGGGGGGTGGGATTAGCCTTGGCCTCAAAGATCAAAGACAATAAACGGAAACCCTGCGTCCTCTAACCAGTGACGCCACTCCTCCAGCGCCAGCTTGACAGCTAGTAACTCCCTATTCCCGATGTCGTAGTTCCGTTCTGTGGGGGTTAAACGATGAGAGAAAAAGGCGCAGGAATGTATTTTCTCATCTGAAGATGATCTCTGAGACAAAATTGCCCCAACCCCCACCTCGGACGCATCCACCTCCACAATGAACTGCCAAGACGGGTCAGGGGTAGTTAAAATGGGAGCCGAAATAAACCGACTGTTCAAACTTTTGAACTCACTTCTTCTCCACCTTGGCGAATAAACAATTCTCCAGCAGCCTCTGGAGCACTCGTCTGACGTGCTGGACATGATCGCTCTTGTTCTGGGAGAAGATCAGGATGTCGTCGATGTAAACAAAAACCAACCGATCGACCATGTCTCTGAACACGTCGTTAACGAGTGCCTGGAAGACCGCCGGGGAGTTTGAAAGGCCGAATGGCATGACCAAATATTCAAAATGCCCAGTATGGGTGTTAAAGGCGGTCTTCCATTCGTCCCCCTCCCTAATCCGAACCAAGTGATAAGCACTGCGGGGTCCAACTTCGTAACGATGGTTGCCCCCTGCAAGAGCTCGAAGGCCGATGACATCAACGGCAAAGGATAACGATTATTTACCGTGATGTCATTCAAACCCCGATAGTCAATACAGGGGTGCAGAGAACCATCCTTCTTCTCATGAAGAAGCAATGGTCTCTGATCTCTTGTCAGGTGTTCTCTAACCTAATCAGGCATTATAGGAGAAAACTCCTATACTATTTTGGCAAATGGAGGTTTCAAAAAGTATTGAATAAAAGGGTACTGTCAATTGTGTCCAATGTGTATTAGAGAAAAACATTTATTTCATAATGATATTTCACCCCATTTTAAATTCTTATTCTCCAATGAAAGGTTAGATTTTTGTGAATTTTTTAAATAATAAGCCTTCTTTGATCATATTTACCAAGGGTACCAACAATTCTGACCATGTGTATACATTAGAAGGAAACTCAAAAAACTAAATAATTTATTCAAACATTTTGTACTCACAACTTTTTTCAAGATGTACTTTCATCAAAAGAAGGCCAGCATGAATATAATTAATAATCATCAGGATTGTTAGTAAACTAAAACTAAAATTAACCATACTAAAATATAAAAATATTGTTGCTTGAAGTTGAAATAAATAAATGCTAACTGAAATAAAATATTAAAATAATAATAAAAACTTAATTTCAGCTAGTTGCAAAGACATTTTTTATTTTATGCTAACTTTATGTACTAAGATATCTCAAACTAAAACAGAAATAAAGTGAATTAAAACTATATAGACATTTAAAAAACAAATGTAAATGACAAACACAAAAAATTACTGTATTTTTAATTAACATTAAAACAGAAAACAAAAATAAAAACTAATTCAAATTATTAGTAAAAACTGTAATAGTAACTAAATGATACTAAAATAACAGTGATAATCATTCTTAATACATAACATAACACTTATGTTAATTCATTTATTATTTAAATACAAATATTAGTATATGTAGAAATTACCGTCAAATAATAGTAAATGCTACAAAACTATTTTTCATTGGTAGTTCATTGTATCTGAAGCTAAATGGATAGTTCACCCAATAATTAAAATGTATACAGGTTTGGAATGACATGAGGGTGAGTAAAATGATGAGAAAATTTTCATTTTTGGGTGAACTATTCCTTTAACGAATTAAACCAAAAGTGTCACCAAAACGTTTTTCATATTTTTAGGTGATCTTTAAAGTGGAATGCAACGAACTGTTACTCAAATGATGTTTTAGGTGGACTTCTGTCAGCTATTTGATTCCTTTTACTTACTATACATCTTCTGGGTAAGTTATTATGTGTACATGTGTAGAATTCCATGCGGGCAACAGTGGAACTCTATGAAAACAGCAGTGATGGGCTTCCTCCAGTGAAAGCAATGGTTACTCTGGGAAAAGAGGATCTCTCAATAAAGGTTCCACACAAGACTATTTAGCAAAAAAACATGAATAATTATGGCGACTTCAAAAGCTCATAGTAACACCTTGCACTTTCTTAATTTGATGTTTATGTGTCTGTCTAGATTAGTGACAAAGGTGGTGGTGTCCCCTTACGAAAGATTGATCGTCTCTTCAATTACATGTATTCCTCTGCTCCAACACCACGTCTGGATCCTTCACAAACTGCTGTCCCACTGGTAACTACCCTTTAGACAGCATAAATATGTTTGTATACGTAGATTCAACCTGTTTATATTGTCTCTGCAGGCTGGTTTTGGCTACGGACTGCCAATCTCTAGACTCTATGCACGCTACTTTCAAGGAGACTTGAGCCTGTACTCCATTGAAGGCTTCGGGACAGATGCAGTAATTCATCTTAAGGTATTTGCATTGACGTTTTTATCTGTGAGACACTTAGATGGGAGTGAGTAATACCATTAGCTTCAACTAGAAATGGTTTTCTTCCCACTCTCTCCAGGCTCTCTCTAGTGAGTCTTTTGAGCGTCTTCCAGTCTTCAATAAGTCAGCATGGCGACATTATCAGACAGGTCCTGAGGCTGATGACTGGAGTAACCCAAGCAGCGATCCACGAGATGCATCCACGTATAAAGCCAACAGATGATTTTACTGTACCTACTACAGTAGCAGTGATGGAATTACAGCAGCCAAGCATTTACAGAACACTGCCAGATAAGGAAAATTGATTCTAGGCCTTTATAGGACTCGCTTACTGCCATTTCGAATTGTCTGAAAATAATAGTTTTACATTAGTGAGAGTGTGGAGGATTTTGGAAGAATGTTACGTGGAGTACCCTTAATACAGTAGCTTGTTAGTATTGTATGATGTACCATGTGGCATATTTTATTTATTTTTTATTTGCTTTTGTATGCTAAATTTATTTGGGGTGAAAATCTTTTTAATGCCTATAAGTTTTTAAGTTTTGGGGTCAGTAAGTAGAATTCAGTAAAAAATTTAAAGGACAATTTAAATTGATCAAAATTATCAGTAAAGACACTGATAATGTTACAAAAGTTTTCTAATAAATGCTTTGCATGAAAATGCAGTCTTGGGCATAAGAGATGTCTTTCAAAAAAACATTCACAACCCCAAACTTTTGAATGGACGTGTAAATTATTACGAAATTACGTTTACTATAAAATACTTTTCAAGTATTTAGGCAGGTTTATGAAACAACAGTGCATGGTTTTTAGTTTCAGTTTCCACCCAGTGTCAGTGCATTTCTAAATTCTAAATTCTTCTGAAGAAACGTGTAACGCAAAAGCACTGATAGCACTTTAAGGTGAGTTTTGGATCCAGTTTAAGCACAATGGGATTATGGATTAAAGCCCATTTGTAATAGAATGTGACTCATGACTGGAGTAATATGTCAATAACATTGTGTTTTATGTGTGTATTGAGAGCAATGTTTCAAGCATGCCTCTCAATATAGGTATTTATAATGTAGTTTTTTTTGTACTAGTTTCAAAATATTCCTATATTTGTGACCCTGGACCACAAAACCAGTCTTAAATCGCTGGGGTGTATTTGTAGCAATAGCCAAAAATACATTGTATGGGTCAAAATTATCGATTTTTCTTTTATGCCAAAAATCATTAGGATATTAAGTAAAGATCATGTTCCATGAAAATATTTTGTAAATTTACTACCGTAAATATATTAAAACTTAACTTTTTTATTAGTAATATGCATTGCTAAGAACTTAATTTGGACAACTTTAAAGGCAATTTTCCCAGTATTTAGATTTTTTTGCACCCTCAGATTCCAGATTTTCAAATAGTTGTATCTCAGCCAAATAATGTCCTATCCTAACAAACCATACATCAATGGAAAGCTTATTTATTCAGCTTTCAGATGATAAATACATCTTAATTTCGAAAAATTGACCCTTATGACTGGTTTTGTGGTCCAGGGTCACATTTGTACTGTACATGTCATTGTCAGTATCCATCCATCAGTCTGTAAACTCTCAAGAAACATATTAGCATAATATTAAATATGTAATTAGTATTTTATATGTTCCTTATGTGATTGTATCATGCTGTATTTCACAATGTGCTTCTCAGCTCATGTTAAATTACCCTAATCAGGTTATTAAAACATTCTAATACATTAGGTCAATGGTACACCCTTAATTTCAATTAAAATACATAGTGTTTAATAAAATACTCACAAGTATGTTTATTTGTTCACAACAATGACAATTACTATAACAATAACTATTAAGTTTGAATAATCTTTCTAATTCTATGTGCAAATGGAAGTTAACAACACAGCTATAACAATGATAGAGAAAGCAGTGCACACTTGTAATAAACAGAAAGTTGTCACGTGTTGGTGTGAAATATAGTTAGCGATATTTTTCTTTTTTGGTGTGAACAGGCCTTTAAGTCGAAAGACAAGTTATGAAGTGTTCAGTTCTGTGGGAATACAAATGATGGCTTTTTAAAAATTTCTTCTATAGAAATATGAAGTCAGTTTGGACTTTGAGCAGCATGCATTTGCAGATCTGTATTATGAAAGTAAGGGTGTCTGCGCAAACGTGCAGGAGGTCGGAGAGTCAGCATCCATCTACATTTCCCCTTCGTCACCCTCACTGCTGCTGACAGAAGCACCTTTAGGCGGTGGTGAACGGAAGCGTAGCAGGGGCCAGTGTGTGACGGGCGATGTAGAGCGTCCTCTTGTGGGACTGGAGCTTGGCGATGTACTTGGAGACTGATAGGGAGACAGAGCCTGGAGAACACGGCCACTCCTCTCCTGGATCATGTGCTGCAGAACATAAAAGAACATCAATTTGAAATGCAAAATATCACGGTATGTGTAATGCCTCAGTTTTGGTTATGTTCCTCATTTACCCAGGCTTTATCTGGACCAAACAACTCCAGGAAGTTTCCAATGAACTCGCGAGATTTCTCTTCCCATTTGTAGATGAGGTCATGGCTCTTCTCTTCGACACGGTGCACTAAATGTTTGGACTTCTCCTCCACCGTCCTCACCGTCTCCTTCATTCTGTCCACCTGCTCTTGTAGACGATACTTCTTCTCCTGTCAGTAAAAACAGCTAGTTCACCTAAAGATGTAAATGATATCTTAATTTCCTGTTCCTTATATCATACCAGCCTTTTTTTTTTCTTTTCTTTTTTTTGCATAATTTCAAATGTCCTGGCAACTCTTCTCTGTATCATAAAACCAAATGGGAGCAGCATGGGGATGTGCTCCAAAGTACCATACACTCTTAAAAATAAAAGTTCTTTATTGGCATCTATGGTTCCATGAAGAATCTTTGACATCTATGGAAACTTTTCAGTGGACAAAAGGTTCTTTATAGTGAAAATTTTTCTTTAGATTATTCAAATGTTCTTTACACTTTAGAAACTATTCACTGAAAGGTTCTTTTGGGAACACAACATGGTTATTCTATAGTATCACTGCAAAAACCCTCCTTTGTAATCTTAATTTTAAGAATGTAACAGTAGTTAATGCCATTTTCATTGTATTCCAAGCCTTTTGAAGTCATACAGTTTCTTTCTTACTTTGATGAAGCCAACGTTGAGTTCCCGTGCTGTGTATCCTCTCTGCAGGTTACGCCTGACGTAGACGTCATAGTCTCGAACAATACGTGTGATGAGATCAGAAGTAGAGATCCCCTCCGTTCTTTGAGTAGCCACAAACATTCCTTACAAACAGAAATTCATATTTATAACTGAGTCTTTGACTCTGTTCTATAAATGTGTACACTTTGGATGCTATTAAAGTCTTTACCTGCTTCTTTGATATGCTTATAGACGTCTTCTGATCCAGCAGAGGTGTATGGGATATCATCATGTGCCACAAAGTCAATCTGAGGACAACAGGAAAAGAAATAAACAGGAAAGAGACCATGACACAGGGATCCCACACTTTTTGCAGTGATCCCTCTAGTCATTTTTGGTTACTGGATGAGTTTCTCCATGGGCCTAATCCTCTTTTTTTCTCTCAAAATTAATTTTGATATGAGCTGTTTTATTTTCTATAATGTAATTTCAATTATTATTATTTAGCAAATTTATAGCAGTAAATACCCCACACCCACTAACACCCACCCACCCCCACACACACCCACACACATCCACACACATCCACCCCCCCCACACACACACCCACCCCCCCCACACACACACCCACCCCCACCCCCACATCCATCCACCCACCCACACACCCCCACACTACAATAGAAAAAAGAAAGCTAGTGTTAGTTTTTCAAGAAAAGCTAGCAGTTACAGAATAAATATGCAGTTGATAGAGGGTCAAGTGTGTGTTTTTTAAAAAATAAAAAGAAGACAGATAGATAAAATAGAATTAGAATGGAGAGTGCTAGAGTTAGAGGGTAAAATAAAGATGTTTAAATGCATTTGCTATTTAAACAACGTGGCACAGAACATGAAAATGATAACTGCATCGGGCTGAAACTAGCAAAAAACATTACACATTGTGCCTGGTGTATGATAGGGCCCAAAATGTTGATTTATAATTATTAAATTATTTAGTTGTCCTCTCATCATGCTGTAAAAAGAGTCAAAATTATATTATTTATTGGATGTCAAAATTTTTACGAATTTTAAATATAAAAGGGTTCCACACAAAATGGTTGTGGTTAAATAATAGAATTAAAATTTATATAAAATCAAATTAGAAATTAATACTTTTATTCAGCAAGGATGCATTAAATTGATCAGAAGTGATGATGAAGACATTTATAATGTTACAAAAGATTTCTATTCCAGATAAATGCTGTTCTTCTGAACTTTCTATTCATCAAAGAACAATGTTTTATGTTTTCAACATAATAAATATTTTTGAGCAGCAAATCAGAATATTACAATGATTTCTGAAAGATCATGTGTCTGGAGTAATGATGCTAAAAATTCAGCTTTGAAATCACAGGAATAAATTACTTTTTAAAACATATTACAATAGCAGTGTCACGATACGCTGGAGCAAGGGAACGAGGAGATTTCTTTAAATAACACAGTCTTTATTAATCCAAACACATTGGGAATGTAGGAAACACAGAAAGACGTTCAAAACCGGACGCTAGAGACAGGGAAACACAGGGCTTAAGTAAGAGAACTAAACGAGGAGAAAACTAGATAATTAATTAAACACAGCTGGAACTGAATCAAACCAAACAAGAACAGGAACAGGAACAGGAAGACCAAATAAGGGAATTAGGAAACACAAGGGAGGAAAAACACAGAACACAAGGACACAAGTCTGACAAGCAATTTTTATAATATATTATAAAGCAGTTATTTTAAATAGTAAAAATATTTTGCAATGTTACTGCTTTTGCTGTATTTTGGATCAAATAAATGCAGGCTTGGTGGGCAAAATAGAATTCTTAAAGAAAAAATAAATACAAATCTTACTGTCCAAAAACTTTTGACTGGTAGTGTGTGTGTGTGTGTGTGTGTGTGTGTGTGTGTGTGTGTGTGTGTGTGTGTGTGTGTGTGTGTGTGTGTGTGTGTGTGTGTGTGTGTGTGTGTGTGTGTGTGTGTGTGTGTGTGTGTGTGTATATATTAGAGATATAGATATATTACAATTAACTACATATGAATTTACCCTGTGTTTTTTCAGGAATTCAGAAGTGAGGGTCCAGGGAGCGTCCCGGACCACTTCGTCCACATAACGACAGTGTATAAGGGCTTCATAACGTTCATCCTCTGTCATCACTGTATAGCCTTTATACTTGTGCGTCAGGGCATCACTGCATACTGAAAGAGAGACACAAGGTATGTAGCATTCATCAAACATGGTTTAAATGACATAGATGTGTATGTATTGTTGCAAAACTGGACAAGAGTGTACATGTGCCAGTGTGACTCACCGCCAACAATCAGTTGTGTGTTTGGGAATAAATTCTTGGCCTGCATTAGAGCCCGGGCATGGCCTGAATGGAAGAGGTCAAAGATTCCATCGGCATACACTCGTACGGGCCGATGAGCTGCACAAAATCATAACAAAGATACTTGCATTTTGGAGTCACCAAATTCTTGGATTTACACTTATCTGTTTCTCTTACCTGGAGTGCCACGGCGAGCCTGGGCTAAATTCACTTTGTCATGTGGGGTATCCAAGGAGCTGCCTGATTGTTTAGCAAAGATGGCTGGTTCTCTAAGAGCCTGTGAGAGAAATGTCTGTTATGATGCATAATAAGAATATGAATGGCATCAAGCACATGTACACCACAAAACTGGTGTGGAATAGAACAGGTGAAGTTGTCTGAATTGACAAAAATTACAGTAATTAGATATTTTAATGAAATGCTGTATAAAAAATGTAATTGCAGTTTTTGGTACTTCCTTGAACAAAGTTGAAAAGATTAATTGAATGTTTTCTCAATTATCTTCTATCTGAAGTGTGATAAGATACACTGAACATAAGCACTCTGTAAATATGCTGGTGTTCGATAAACATGCATGAATGAGTGTGTGCATGAACTCCCAATAATCTATGATGTTGTAATTGCCCTTTGAACCATCAGCTGTTCAGGAGGGGAGCCATCGGCCACTGTAGGACAGATACAGACTGTGGAAGACATTGGGCTTGGAATCTGTACCATGAACTCAGATAAGAAACTCCAGAGGTTATGTAAGAGAAATACCAATGATGGAAAGCCATGTGCTGTTCTTTTTGTTTCATATCATTTCCTTCCTCAATGTATTTTAAAGCATTCATGGGTGATTAAACAACTCTATATTATACTGATGCAAATCTTTGTCTGGATGGGTCTGTAGAGATATGCATATGTTTAAATTTCTTAATATAAAATTGACATATATCACTGTAGTTATATTCTTAATAGTTACTTTTTAAACAGTATATTCTTAATAGATTTTCTTAATAGTACATATTTTAGAAAGGGCAGGAAAGTCCATGATTCAGAGCCAAACAGATGTTGCATGGTCAAATTCTGAAATGATAAAATTCTTAGTTGTTCAAACTAACCTTAATTGGTGGCCGTTTGCGTTGCTGCTGTTGCTGTGCTTGAACCCCTCCTCGGCCAGCACGACCATTAGCACGGGACCCATTTCGCCTCCTGTTCACCATGGTAGAGATTTTAGTTTACCGTCCCGTGCTTTTGGCTTTGCACTGGTTGCACTCGCCAGATGTGTGACAAGCGTTTGCTTTTACTCCTGTACTGATAACTGGCTAGTCATACTGACCCTTGTGACGAGGCAAAAGAGCAAAGGTTGGTTTTTCATGTTACTTAAATACTTTGTAGGCACAATCAAATGTATTATTTAAAAAATATTGCATGCTATGTTCTTTCTATTTATCCTTGTGAAGACTAAAATGCCATGGGTTCCCTTCAGATTGTCCTATGGGATTTTGTAATTATTTTTTTTATTATTAAGTACAGAAGGTCTGTGGTTAACATAAATTGATAATACTTGGGCGTTTTGTTGTACAATGTAAACTGCACAAACTCACACCCCTAGAGTTCTTATGTAGTTACTTATTACAAGCATATGTTTTAAAAAATAAACACAACTGCTCCAAATTTTGTGTTTTCAATAGGTGTGTGTAATTCAAGTTGTAGAGCAAACTGTCCTAGTATCATCAGTTGATATTTACCACAGACATTGTTTTACTCATAAATTGAAAACCCCATGGCTCTGATCCATATCAAGTCAAGTCACCTTTATTTATATAGCACTTTTAACAATACAGATTGTGTCAAAGCAGCTTTACAGTTTCAAATAGGAAAATAGTGTGTCAATAATGCAAAAGGACAATAGTAAACACTCAATTTTCAGTTAAAGGCAGTTCATCATTAAATTCAGTGATGTCATCATCCAGCTCAGTTCAGTTTAAACAGAATCTGTGCAATAAAGTCGACGATATCGCTGGAAATTAAGTGTCCCCAACTAAGCAAGCCAGAGGAAAATACGTTTTTGGTTCTGATGTCATGGCTGCAGCACTATATTGAGCTCCAAATTTAACACGTTCTCTACCACTGAAAGGAAATATTTGCCTTTCATTTGCCTAGCCACGCCTGGATCATTGTTTCTTATACTGGTGCATCTTGCAATGCATTCCCTTAGTTGCGAAGCCTGCCAAGCCTGTCAACTTTTTTTTTTTTCTGGTATCCAATTACGTCAGGAAATATGACAAATATGAAGTGTTTTCACATTTTTGAGCAGGAGTCATTAAACACAAGGTGTGATCATTATTTTCAGGAGTTGTTCATTCAAAGTCAGTAGTCACCTTTGGAAGTTTTCTTTAACATTTGGGGTTATTTCTGTCTGGATTTTTGACTTCACTGTGGAATTTCACAGTGTCAAGTCTTCATTTAACCATGCTGAACCCAGGGACAAAAAGGTGATATGAACTGTTTGCTGTGATATATGACTATTAGAAAGCTTTACATTGTTGACTTCTTTTGTAGTTTTGGTTGGCAATAACTGTTGTAAAAACGTAATATTTTGTAATAACTCCAATATTGTAACAACTTCAAACAGTAGGTCTACATAATGCTTAGTAATACACTGGACATCAAATATGATGTGACCTAAAAAGTAACCTAAAAATTGCTCACTTTATGCAAGCTTAAATGTATAAATGTTTTTGCATTACAAGTCAATATATAACCAAATGACATTTAGAGTAAAGAAAGACAGCACAAGAACACCTTCCAATCAAAACAATCAAAATATTTAGGTATAATTTTAAATTTTGTTTCAAATACTACAACAATGGATATATTGTTCAAAATGTTTAGTCACTTAAAGTACTTATATGTACAAAGTGTTCAAATACTTTATCACATTTTTATGAGACGTTTAATTATTTGAATGTTTAATACTGATCTGTCACACATTATGATATAATTGTTTGTTCATATTATTAATCAATGTTTTTATAATGTGTCAACCTTCTGTGTATGTTGCTGCAAAATGTAATGTATTAATAACACATCAATTCATAGTTCTTATATATTTATGCATTTCATATAAATGTCTTAGTTTTCCACCAATCAGAATGAATGTGTCGCACTACGTAACAAATCTCTATACAAACTAGCAATCGAGGGCTTGCGTTTAAAACGTAGCTAAGCTAATCGTATCGTTGCGAAGATCAGATCTGCACAATCAAGAACAGCAACATACCTACAAGACATTTCAATGGTATGTAATCTAAAAATAAATTTGCAATTACGTAGAGCTATCAAAGGTTTATAAACCTGAAAAAAATTGCTGTGGCTATAGATCTGGCATAGATGTCCAACCGGAAGGATAAAATGGAGATTAGCATGCTAGTGGCAAAAATAGTTTATCTTAATATTTATTATAAACTTTTATACTGTAGTTTATTATACTGTTATATCTACAATTTAATTTAGTTTTCAAACATCTCTCTACAATTGAAAAATTTGTAGAGAGGCTCTGTGCTTCACGGAGTAAACAATGCAAATACACAAATAAAGTTGTTTGGAATGCAAGTTAACATCAAAGAACAGGCACTCAGACAGCATTGCACTTGACAGAGATATCTTTTGTTCTTCATATTTTTGGCATGAGGTTTTACATTAATTATATACATCATGATATTTTTTTAAATTAGGGGAACATGTGCTGCAATTTCTCCTACTTGAAAGTTGTTGAATTGTGTCCAACTGTCGTCGATTCAAATCTATTTTATTGTGTTTTAGTATCCTGTCCAGTGTGTGGACAACTGTGATGGTCGAGATGGAGAAGTGGTGTCTGACTGTGAATCATTTCACAATTTTTTCCATTCCATCAGTCAACCAAACGTAAGTCATAACCTGATTTTGCTCAGTTGTATTATTTTAGAAATATGGAATGAGAGGTCATGCTCTATTGTGAATACAGTCATGGCTAAACAGTTTTGGCATGATATATCACATATTGGCCATATTATACTCACAGCATGGCTTCAAGTGCTTTAAAACTGACAAAAACTCACATATTATATTCACAGCATGGCTTTAACTGCTTTAAAACTGACAAAAACTGTATTTAAATTAGGTAAATATTGTTAGATGTAGTTTAAGTGTTGTAATGTGTAATGTGTTTCAGATTTCTATTCAATGCCAGGAGAATCCAGAGGGTGAAGATGGAATAGTGGTGTTTGAGTCAGAATCATTTCCCAATCATTTCCAATACACTGGTCAACCAAATGTATGTTATGATAATTAATTCAGCCTGACATTACTCAAATGTATCATAATTGGTTATTTGTAATGTATATGTGTAATGCTGCTATGCTTTCATGTGATTTTAAGGATTTACAAGCTTGACCTGAGATTACAGTTAGTAGTAACATTACTAATGCTGTGGTCAGAGTAAAGTGTAAAAAAGTGATTGGCATCTATAAAACTGACAGTTCGAATTAAATAAATATGGTTAGGAGCAGCTTAAGTGTTTTTATTTACATATTAAAACCAATGTAATGTCTTTCAGCCTTCTGTTCAATCCCTGGAAAATCCAGAGGGTGAAGATGGAATAGTGGTGATCGGCCGTGAATCATTTCCAATGCTTCTGTCACATCTCTCAAGTGGAAGACCTTGATAAAGATGCAGATGCTTATTCATTTACATATGCCAGGAAAAAGTATTTTTGTTTGAACAAATTTATATGTGAATGAAGCAGTATTTGTTTGTTTTTCATTAAAATATTTTTAAACAGCTTTTAAATTTTTTATTCCTTTGTTCACAACTGAGCTCAGCACATATAGACAAATAATTTACTCATAAACTTGCAAGAGCTTCAATGTTAACCCTAATTTTTGTGTCAATAGTAAAAGAATCCCCAGATAGCAACATATTGTCGGCCAAGATGCGGCCCACATCTGGCACATGTGGAATGATGATCTGGCCCACATGTAGCATGGAATGATGGCACTTGGGCGGACCGCTCCTGTTTCCCAGATCTGGGCCAAAAGCAGGCCATAGCAATGCCACATGTCAGCCAAGAGCAAAGAAATAAACCACACTGGACCTTATCTGAGTCACAAAATCTTCATATATAGTCCTCTCAGCTTTTCTAAGCTTCTTAACAAGCAAAATCACTGAAGGAAAGAAGAGAACAGAAAAAAAGACGCACAGAAACTCAAGAACTACAATTGACTGCATCCACAGCCTGAGAAGAATTCAGCTGAAGATACCAGCCCAGCTAATGGAAACACCAATCACCATTATGGTGACTTCAAATGAAACAAATGTTAGATTTAAACTCCTGTTAATTCTCAATAAGAACTTCTTTAGACATCTGACAGAAATAAAGTCAGTGGTTAGTAATAAGTGAAGATGACAATGCTGTTTGTGGAGTTAATCCTCCTCTGCTGAGATCTTCAGAGATTGAATGTCTTTTATCTTCAGCTGAATTCATCTAAGGCTGTGGCTTAAGTCAGTTGTAGTTCTTGAGTTTCTTTTTGTATCTTTTTTTTCTATTCTCTTCTTTCCTTCAGTGATTTGCTTGTTAACACATTTGGACAAGCTGAGAGGACTCTATAAATAATATATGAAGATTTTGTGGCATGTGGCATTGCTATGGCCTGCTTTTGGCCCAGATCTGGCAAACCGGAGCGGTCATGTGGGCCAGATCATCATTCCACATGTGCCAGATGTGGGCCGCATTTGGGTTAGGCTCTGCAGGACCAGACCAGGGGCCTCATTTACGTATGCTCAGATTTGATCGTAGAGTGTGCGTACGCTTAAATCCACGCCAACGTTCATATTTATAAAAACGGTCTTTGACGTGGGAAAGTGCTTAGTGTCACATCAGGGTCTGAGCAGACGTACACACTTTTTATTGTCGGAGTATTGCAGGTTTTTTAAAATATAAGCTGTTCTTGCAGCTCGCTGTTCTAAATCATGATGATTGGTGATCTTTTATATGTTAATGATATTAAGTAGGAGTTGTTTACAAGGCAGAGAGCTGAAACCAGTCAATTGCGCGCAAGCTCAAGATAATTTGCGATTCATAGATTTCATTCTTACACGTACACATATCTTAGAAATGATCGTAAGATCAAATTTAGGATGGTTTCTGCGCAACATTTTATAAATGAGGCCCCAGATGTTATTTACATGTACATTAGTTTCTCCGGGATCTCTTGAACGATAGTCTTACAGTACATACAAAAACATAGCAATTTCACCACTTATTTATAGCCAGAAATAGTTTTTGCTTTGAGATTTGTCATGCATCTATGAACTCTCTTCTCCATGGTTCCTCTGGCAAAGTTTATTACTTAGTTGTATTTCGAAGCACTGCTATAGTGAGTTGTAAGTTGACTGAAGGCATTTGTAACTTGGGCCACACTATTACATTCTGTACTGTGGCCTCCTTTTGTGAGAGATGTCAAGGGAACAATACGAATATGAAAAGTATACAATAACATTGATTATATTGATTATATTGAAGTATACAAGTTCTTGTCAGAGCCAGTGCTTTCAGGTGACCCGAGTTCGAGTCCCGGCCTTGTGGTCCTTTCCGAAACCCCTCCCCCTTTTCACTTCCTGTACTATCTAAATAAAAAAAGAACAGTCAGTTCTTGAGTTCTGTGTGTTGGAAGCAGGAAAAATGGGTAAGTGAAAAGATCTGAGTGATTTTGACAAGGGCTAAATAGTGTTGGCTAGAGAACTGGGTCAGGACCTCAAAAACGACAAGTCTTGGGCTGTTCCTGGTATGCAGTGGTTAGTACCAACCAAAAGGTGTGCAAGGAAGGACAACCGTTGAACTGGCGTCAGGGTCAAGGGCACCCAAGGCTTATTGATGCATGTTTGTTAGTGAAGGCTAGCTCTTCTTGTCCCATTACACAGAAGAGCTACTGCAACTCAAATAGCTAAAAACTTAATGCTGGCCATGATAGAAAAGTGTCAGGACACACGAGTGCATGGCAGTTTGTATGGGGCTGCGTAGCTGCAGACCTGTCAGAGTGCCCATGATGAAACAGATGCGTATAAAGGCATCAAATCAAAGGCATCAAATCAAATACATCAAATACTTTGCTCGAGTCTCCTGCTTCTCACACTTGTCTCCTGAGACAAATAAAGATAAATCTCATTATCTTCACACATTATGCTCAGATTTTTCTCCTTATGCTGGGTACACACTAAAAGATTTTTAAAATCTTATAAGATCTTCAAAATGTGAGAGAAACGAACACGAGGACAAAAAAATCCTAGATTTAACCGTTTTGCTCCTATAGTGTGTGGTGTGCTGCGATGTGACAAAGACAGCACACCACACACCAACAGATTTTCAATCAGAGTCCCGACTGTGAACACGGGAAATCTCGCAAAATCTCTGTAGACTTGAGAATAAACAATATATATATATATATATATATATATATTTAATTGCAATTTTAGAACAAAGAACATACAAGGGCAATAACTTATAAATTACATCAAATACAATAATAAACAAAAAACAATAATAAATAAATAAAATAAAATAAAAAAGGAAAAGCAATAAGAAAATTACATTTCCTTAAACAAGTATAAATAATTACAAATTATTCAAAGAATAGATTTAAGGCTTTAAAGTCCCAGTCTTTGGTAATGACAGGAAGAAATTGCGATGATAGTGTCCAAATCATTTTGTGCTGCGAAATGACTGTGTTAGTTATCCTTCCGTCTTCTGTCTGCTCGCTTTCTGATTGGATATTGTTTCATTTCACGTGATAATCTGCAGATCATACGCGCGTTTGTCCTCGGGGTTCACCCCACACATCAGGATTTCTGATCGTAAATATTCAACATGTTGAATATTTACGATTCGCGATCGGGGCGCCTCCGACATTCTTCCGAGCAGATTCACTCACACTTAACACACCTCACACCACAGGAAAATCTGATAAGATAATCTTTAGATCCACCAAGATAATTGGGACATTACCTAGGATTGTCAGAAGGGGAGAAATTGGCCCAAAATCAGCCCGATTATCTTGTGATGTATACCCAGCATTAGAGATGCTGGATCTCTCATATTTATCTCCTTTAAAGTTTTAGAAGAGATCTCAACTTCACACTTGCTCAGATCTTTCTCCTTAGCCCAGGGGTGTCAAACTCAGTTCCTGGAGGGCCACAGCCCTGCACAGTTTAGATTCAACCCTAATTAAACACACCTGATCCAACTAATCAAGTCATTTAGGCTTATTTGAAAACTACAAGGTGTGTGTGTTGTGCAGGGTTGGAACTAAACTCTGCAGGGCTGCGGCCCTCCAGGAATTGAGTTTGACACCCCTGCCTTAGCCAGAGATGCTGGATCTCTCACATTTGTCTTCTTTAAGCTTTAGAGGAGATCTCACTTACTCTTCTCAGATTTTTCTTCTAAACTAAAGATTCCAGTGGTCTCACATTTGTCTCCTCTGAAGATTAAGAGATCTCAATATCATCACACACTGTGTTCAGAGTTTTCTCTTAAACTAAAGACTCTGATGGTCTCACATTTATCTCCTTTAAAGCCTCAGAAGAGATCTTAAAACTACTTGAGAGGCACTAAATAAAGTAAAATTCAGAGTTTAAGTCTATATTAAGATTTTAAAGAAATAAGTTATGCAGAAATAAGGATAACGTTCCTCTTAATTGTTGACACATATAGAGAATAGAGCCATACAATTTGTGTGCATTGGGCACATCTTCTGACTTAATCATAGACTAATTTAATTAATAATACATATTATATGGTACAAATGTTTAAACTATTATTGAAACATTTGACTTCTTCACTTCTTAAATTTATAAGAGACAAATGTGAGAGCTCCTATGTCTTTAGTGTAGTAGAAAAGTCTAAGTAGTGTGTGATGTTGTTGAGAAATGTGGGAGATCCGGAGTCACTAGTTTAGAAAAAAAATTAACACACTATGTGCTCTTATTGAGATCTTGTTTGAAAAATCTGAGCATGGTGTGTGATGTTATTGAGATCTCTTCTAAAGCTTATAGAAGACACATTTGAGAGATCCAGCTGCATCTCTAACTAAGGAGAAAGATCTGAGCACAGAATGTGATGTTGTTGAGATCTCTTCTAAAGTTCTAAACGAGATAAAATACGAGAGATCCAGTGTCTCTAGCTAAGGAAAAATCTGAGCATAATTGTGTGATGATCAAGTTCAAGTTCAAGTTGAGCTTTATTGTCATTCCGCTACATGTGGGGGGTCCATGTTTCAGGAGGTAGGGGTTTGCATGGGGTTTCAGAGGGGGGCGGGGAGATTTGAGTTGAGGGCTCTCACAGCCTGGGGGAAAAAGCTGTTGAGCAGTCTGGCGGAGCGGGCTCTGATGCTCCGGTACCATCTTCCTGATGGTAGGAGCTGGAAGAGACTGTGGGAGGGGTGGGTGGGGTCCTTCACGATGCTGTTGGTTTTGCTGGAGCATCGTGCAAGAAAAATGTCTAGGATGGATGGGAGAGGGGCACCGATGATCTTTGCAGCCGTGTTCACTTTCCGCTGGAGGGTCTTGCGGTCAGCAGCACTGCAGTTCCCGTACCAGACAGTGATACAGCTGGTCAGCACACTCTCAATGGTGCCCCTGTAGAATGTGGTGAGGATGGGTGGTGGGAGACTTGCTCTTTTCAGCCGGCGTAGAAAGTGTAGGCGCTGTTGTGCCTTCTTGGAGAGTGACATGGTGTTGGTGGTCCAGGTGAGATCCTCCGTGATGTGCACCCCCAGGAATTTAGTGCTGCTGACTCTCTCCACAGTCGAGCTGTCGATGGTCAGTGGGGGGTGGTCAGTGGAGTTCCTCCTCCTGAAGTCCAACACAACCTCCTTTGTCTTCTCCACATTGAGGGACAGATTGTTAGCGCCACACCATTCAGCCAGCTGTGCCACTTCCTCTCTGTAGTGCGTTTCATCGTTGTTGCTGATGAGACCTACCACTGTTGTGTCATCAGCAAACTTGATGATGTGGTTGGAGCTGAACTTGGCAGTGCAGTCATGGGTCAGCAGCGTGAAGAGCAGCGGGCTGAGCACACAGCCTTGTGGGGCACCTGTGCTCAGTGTGGTAGTGCTCGAGGTGTTGTGGCCAACACGGACTGACTGAGGTCTTCCGGTTAAAAAGTCCAGGATCCAATTACAGAGGGAATTGTTAAGGCCCAGCAGGTTTAGTTTATTTATGAGCTGTTGTGGGATTATTGTGTTGAATGCCGAGCTGAAGTCAATGAACAGCATTCTGACATAGGAGTCTTTGTTTTCTAGGTGGGTAAGAGCCAGGTGGAGGGTGGAGGAAATTGCATCGTCTGTAGAGCGGTTTGGACGGTATGCAAACTGGAGCGGATCGAGTGTGTTGGGGAGGCTGTTTTTGATTTTTTGCATGACTAACCTCTCAAAGCACTTCATCATGATTGGAGTCAGTGCTATGGGACGGTAGTCGTTTAAACAGGACACAGGTGATTTCTTTGGTACCGGTATGATTGTTGTGGATTTTAGACATGTGGGGACGACCGCCTGGCTCAGCGAGGTGTTGAAGATATCTGTTAGGACATCCGTCAGCTGTGCAGCACAGTCTTTCAGTACACGGCCAGGTATGTTGTCAGGACCCGCAGCCTTTCGTGGGATGATGGGTTATAGTAAGGGAGAAGAAGCAGGAGACTCAAGCAAAAGTCTTCATTAATGTTAAAGTAAACAAATTTCTGTCTAGTAAAAATGTATGAGATGTTAATGAGATCTCTTTTTTTTTTTTTTGCTCTGAGATGCTCTGCATATAACATGCTGGGCATTGAAGATAAATTTAAACTAGTAACCCTTGATATTCTGACATGTGCAATGCTTTTAAATGTATAATGTTATCATTAAAATTATGGTTTTAATATTTACAATATTAGCAACAATTTAAAATTAACATTTTTCCTAAAATAAAATTGAAGACATCTGAAGATGAAGCTGATATCTCAATATAACCCAGCAGGCACAAAACAGGCACACAACGTCATAAGACGTTGGTATTTGGTTAAATTTTGGTTGTGACGTCGGGTGACCAAAATCCAATGTAAATCCAACGTCTAATGTCAATGTTAAATTGATGTCCAATACCGACGTCAGCTGACGTTGAGATTTAGTTGTTTTTAGGTTGTGTAACCAAAATCCAACGTTAAGCCAACGTCAATTTGACGTCAACTATTGACGTCAACCCGATTTTCAATTTCAACCAAAATCCAACGTCTGTTTGACGTCATGTCCAACGTCAACCTGACGTTACATAGACGTCTGGTGCCTACTGGGAAGAGACATACAAGAAAATCACCCCTTAGTAACCGTTGACCTTATCAGAGCCATAGCCTTGTGGGCAGTACATCGACATCAAGACACAACAGCATCTCAGAAAGAATGCGTTCGAGTCCGACCTAAAAGTAATTTCCTGCACCTGTTCCCTTTTCATCTGTCCCATTGTCCCCTGTCTCTCCTCCTACTGTCCTGACCGTTAAAAGTGAAAAACCCCAATGTAACCTAAAGAAAGAAAGAGCAACTTCTGAGCAATAGATATTTTTTTATTCCATTTTTTTAAAATAGTGTCTTGTAAGAGATAGTAAAGAGATCTCCCATGTTTCTCACAGTCCATTCTCATTTTGGGCTCCTTTCTCTCAGAACTTTCTCATGTTTCAATTTTGTCCACTTTTATTTCTGCTAAGGACACTGCTGATACTAAAATGAGAAATATATGAGAATCACAGCTGAGCTCTACTGAGTCTCTGAGCTTAGAAAGAGCAACCTCTGAGCAATAAAATATTCTGTATAATAAATATGATGGAGTCTTGAAAGAGACTGCAGCATTAAAGAGATATTCTATATTTCTTCCACCACATTCTCAGTTTTGACACTTTCTCTCAAATATTTATAATTTCTCAATTGTGCAAGAACTTTAGGAGAAACATCGGAAACACTGCTGATACTACAATGAGAGATCATTTACGAGCTTAGAAAGAGCTAACTCAGTAATAAAATATTAATGGAGTCAGTAAAGAGATATTCTTTTTTTTTCTTTAACTACATTCCAGGGGCGGTTCTAGACCACAGTAACTGGGGGGGCCAGGCAGGGGCCACTTGTGCATTTAGGGGGCACAATTTTAAAATTCATCTTAACCTTAAGTATTATTCATTCAGTCATTTTTCACAATGTCATGTATCACTGCGCTCTCTAAAAGTAATCTATAACAATTTAAACTAAATTAAATATTTCATCATGTTTCATTTACTTGACAAATAATTTTGTATTGTAGTGTCAGGGGCATCATGCACTCATTATTTTTGAGGGGGCACTAGTGAGGGGGGGTGGGGGATCTCTCATGCTTGTCATGTGACACACAGCAGCCACAATACCACTGTAAAAAAAAAAACAGAAAATTTGAATGGGTTCCACTACAAATACCATTACAAACATTACAAACATCAACTTTTAACCATTAAAAAAATGGTTTTCTGTAGTGTGTTTTGGGACATATTCCATTAGGATTTATTGGTTTTAACGAGCCACCAATAGAAGGTGACCAATTACCAGTAGAGACACACAGGGTCCATTACAGTTTCCATTAAAACCAATACAAGTCCGATTATAACCAGTAAAACCATTACTACAAAATTACATTATTGTTTTTGTTTTCAGCATGGGTTTTATTTTTATTTATTTATTTATTTTTATTCGATATACCCCTAAAACATATCATTAAATATCTCGATTCTCAAATATATAAATATATAAAATCTCAAATAAGTAAATGCATTTTGCACCTTTATATATTATGTTATTTGGTCTATAATGGGCGATAGGCAAAGTAGCCTAAAACTGTAATTTATTAACTACGCATAAAAGCCCGTCTTTTTTTCTTAAGTACCAGATATGGGTGTCCTGCCATAAAATACTTTTAATATGACTGACTTTGTATTTAATGTGAATTTAATAAAAACACTGTAACTTAATTAGCCTATCACTTTCATTGTAGAAAAAGAGAGCAAAGAACGTTTACATTATCAAAGAACATTTTCATTTCAGTCCAGCCAGTTCAAGCACTCTCAAAAACTGCCATAATAATCTCTAAAGCTGTTTACACTGTGAAATTAAGACCTTACTTACATTCGTACAACTTCACTTTCTTGTCTCTGATGAGAGAATTAACGTTAGTCAGAGAATTCAGTCAGCCAGCACGCGCGGTGATGATATAGCGGCGCTTCGGCGATGACTCATCTGAACGCTTCTGATTGGTCATTGCATTCAAAAGCTCAGCAGAATCGTATGTGATTGGTTATAATGCGCAGTGCTTTAAAAATGTGTGCGTCTCGGCTCTGTGCCAGCCAGCGAACGCAGATTTGAATTTAGCAGCTGGTGATGTTTCTCTTTATATATATATATATATATATATATATATATAGTTTACAGGAAAAACGGCGCATTTCAGCCAAAATTGTTTGCTGTGATATGATTCCAAATTTAGGGGGGGCCAAGCTTGTTGACAGCCCCCCCCCCAGAACCGCCCCTGCTACATTCTACATTTTGACTTCTATTCTCTCAAAAATTACTCATGTCTCATTTGTGTCTACTTTTATTTCTCCTTTGGAATTTTAGGAGAAACATCTAAAATGCTGTTGATACTAAAATGAAAGATATATGAGAATCACAACTAAGGAGGAGCAAACTTCCTCAATTTTTTCCTCTGGGAGGGTCTGATCCTTCCGGAGCTCCGCTGTGGTACTTGAGACAGATGTCGCTCATTAACATTCACGTCACCGGCTCCACCCTGCTATATATTTTAGGGCTTGACTTGATTGCATGTAAATGGTTGCATATATGGGTTGCATCAGGGGCGTCGCACCCGTGGGGGATGTGGGTGTTTTAACACCCACACTTTTCCCGGTGAGAGGGTTCAACACCCGCACTTTTTCTGCAGTTTTTCCGCAGTTTTGCACAAACGCCTTACAGCAGTCGCTCTCCGTTTCTCTGGCCGCTCTGTGTCTGCGCTCGCTGCGACTGCCTCCTCTCCCCTCCCCTCCCTCTCAAACATGACACCGGCTTTGAGTGTGACCGGCTGATGATTGGCTGTTCTGCCTTAAGTCCCGCCTCTATTGGTGTGTTAGATTAATCGGTCAGCTCGTGCCGAGGAGGCGGGAACTTATGGTTATGGTTATTTACATCTCCCTTTTCCAGGTAACGTTACTTTGAATGAGTGTATTTTCACAACAGAGTTTTGACTTATTTTCTGTGTTCCGAGTCTGTTTTTATACTTTTCTAGTATCACTCATTTAAATGGGAAGCTTTTTATATCTTGTATGTTATACCTTTTGTACCCTTCTGTCATTGTATTCATCGTTTTTATTGTTAACAAACAAACCACATCCATCCCCCACACTTTTGAAAAGCTTGCTACGCCATTGGGTTGCATCAATTAAAATAGAAAAAGGCCACTCTTAAAAAAGTTTGAAAACCACTGATCTACACAATATTAGGCCAGTGGCTTTAATGTTGTGGCTTGTCAGTCTATGTCTTTCAATAGGCTTAGTACTAGCATTCTTCCATTCATCAAAGGTATTATGAATAACATAACCACTGTTTTCCATTTAATGGAAAAATAGAGTGAGGAAAAAAAGTTACATTTTATTTGGAACAAGAATAAGTTAAGTTTTGAACCAAATGAGAGTGAGAAAATGATGACAAAATTAAAAAATTTCAGTGAACTCTCAATGGTCAACTATAGTGCTGTGGGCCAGAATAAACTAATGTACACAAAAGTCTATGCTTATAATAAAGCATTTCCTGCCATTACAGTTCTAACTGGCAAAACTTTGCAAACAATGTGTCCAGCCGCATCATGACCAGCAGAGGTCAGTATAACAGTTTAAATTATAACCGTTTTTATTTAAAAATGTCTCCTCTATGCATGTCCCCCTTCTTAATGTGATTTATCTCTTTATAATCTGTCTCTATTCTACATTTTTGGGTTATCTGCTGAATTTAATATATGTTTGGCAGAGATAAGACAACCACTTTTTCTTTTGATCAAAGAATACCTGAACTGAACCTAAATGAGACCTACTTTAGTCTCACTGATATATTTAGGGGAGAGCGGGGTAAGTTGTCACACTGTTCATAACGCCAACACTATAGGCTCTATCTCAAAAATCAAATAGCCATTTTGTGTGACTTCTTCTATAGTCAACTTCCTGTTCACATGTGGTAAAGATCGCTCTAATCTGAGGTTAGCACAATTTTCTTATTTTTCTGCTTAAAAAGTAAAAAATTTGCACTTTAAATTTTATGCAATACAACTTTGTTAGGTATGAATGTTAAAAATGATTAATTTGCACAAAATAGAGGAGACAATAACGTGTCTTTTGATACTTTAGCTGGCGTGCTATGTTGAGCTAACCTTGAGATTTAGCCAACATTAGCACACATGTCAGTTTGGGGCAAGTTGTCTCAATGACTTTGGGGCAAGTCGTCACATGTCACAACTTGCCCCAGTACAAATAAACACATAGAACATGCTCAAAAAACATTGTGATATTGTAATTTATTTGTAATTGCATCTCCTTCGCATAGAGTTGATCAGGTTGTTGATTGTGGACTGTGGAATGTTGGTCCACTCCTCTTCAATGGCTGTGCGAAGTTGCTGGATATTGGCAGGAGCTGGAACACGCTGTCGTATACGCCGATCCAGAGCATCCCAAACATGCTCAATGGGTGACATGTCCGGTGAGTATACTGGCCATGCAAGAACTGGGATGTTTTCAGCTTCCAGGAATTGTGTACAGATCCTTGCAACATGGGGCCGTGCATTATCATGCTGCAACATGAGGTGATGGTTGTGGATGAATGGCACAACAATGGGCCTCAGGATCTCGTCACGGTATCTCTGTGCATTCAAAATGCCATCAATAAAATGCACCTGTGTTCGTTGTCCATAACATACGCATGCCCATACCATAACCCCACCGCCACCATGGGCCACTCGATCCACAACGTTGACATCAGCAAACCGCTCACCCACACGACGCCATACACGCTGTCTGCCATCTGCCCTGTACAGTGAAAACCGGGATTCATCCGTGAAGAGAACACCTCTCCAAAGTGCCAGACGCCATCGAATGTGAGCATTTGCCCACTTAAGTCGGTTACGACTACGAACTGCAGTCAGGTCGAGACCCGATGAGGACGACGAGCATGCAGATGAGCGTCCCTGAGACGGTTTCTGACAGTTTGTGCAGAAATTCTTTGGTTATGCAAACCGATGGTTGCAGCAGCTGTCCGGGTGGCTGGTCTCAGACGATCTTGGAGGTGAAGATGCTGGATGTGTAGGTCCTGGGATGGTGTGGTTACACGTGGTCTGCGGTTGTGTGGCCGGTTGGATGTACTGCCAAATTCTCTGAAACGCCTTTGGAGACGGCTTATGGTAGAGAAATGAACATTCAATTCATGGGCAACAGCTCTGGTGGACATTACTGCAGTCAGCATGCCAATTGCACGCTCCCTCAAAACTTGCGACATCTGTGGCATTGTGCTGTGTGATAAAACTGCACATTTTAGAGTGGCCTTTTATTGTGGCCAGCCTAAGGCACACCTGTGCAATAATCATGCTGTCTAATCAGCATCTTGATATGCCACACATGTGAGGTGGATGGATTATCTCGGCAAAGGAGAAGTGCTCACTAACACAGATTTAGACAGATTTGTGAACAATATTTGAGAGAAATAGGCCTTTTGTGTACATAGAAAAAGTCTTAGATCTGTGAGTTCAGCTCATGAAAAATGGGGGCAAAAACAAAAGTGTTGTGTTTATAATTTTGGTCAGTGTAGCTGTGTTCTTATTTTTAGATAATTTAGTGTGACAATTTGCCCGCTGATGGGGCAAATTGTCACAAGTGCACATTCTCTATTCAACAGTCTACAACTCCGTAATGAGATAAGATATGAAAATGTAATGAATACAACATATGTGCCCAAGACTTTCTTCTTTCATTTGGTATGACATTTATACCATTGTGATGTATGGTGCTCAGTAAATGTTAGACAGTGTGAAAAGTGTGACAACATACCCCGCTCTCCCCCTATCCATGGCTATCTTTAAAGTAATCTTTGTCAAAACAATCACCTCATGAGCATATGTGCTCCTGTTTTTAGTGAGTCTGACCAAACGTGATGTATGATCACTATCCAAGAACAATTATTTAATTTGTTTTGTAGCAGAGTAATATTTAATGCAATGAATTAGCTCTGTTTTCAAACACAGAAAAAGAAAATGGCTAATTTTGAATTAGCAATATGATTAATTTAACCATGTGGCCATTGTTACCTTGTCCTTGAACAAACAGGTCAACAACAGGCCAGTGTCTGCCAAAATAACTGTTGTGCTGATTGAATAAGGTGTTAGAGTAATAAATCACTTCACTCACCACTTGCTGCTCTATAAATACACGGTAGGCCACTCATTTGTCTGAAACAAACTTAGTCAGCACTTCAAGCACATAGTCAACGGTCTTGTACAGGCTACTGTCCAGAAGCAAAATGGCAGACAGCCACCTCACTGTTTCTTAGAGGCATCCCCGAAGCGTTGGGCATTTAGTGGACAGATTATCCCAATTACTTGCCAAAGTAAATCACCAGCTAGATTTAGCCTCATACAGGACACAATCAGTTTCAGGGAACTATGATGAAATCAAAATTAACAAAATGATATTCAGATGTGTTGCCAGGAAGATGACATAGGCAATATCTGTTATTTCTTTGGAAGGCATAGCTAAATGTAAGTCAAGTTAAACTGTCATTTGCCCTTCTTATAAATTGTACATTTAAAAAACACAATATAATATGGAATGTTATTAAATGATATTGGGTAGTTAATTGCTGCATGCTCATTTAATCTATTTTATTAAATTGAGATTGTCATTAACTAACACTGAAAGGTCATCTTTAAAACAATAATTAATACTGTAAAATGTAATCTTATATAAAGAAAATCTATCTATCTATCTATCTATTAAATAAAACACTGTATAATTTTAATATCAGCATTTTATCAGTAATTAAGCATAAAATAAATAATATAATATAATACATATAATATAATATAATATAATAATGTGACTGAATTCTTATAATGTAAATTACATTTTAATGTAATTACTAATTTCATTTTAAGATTTTCCCCTGCAAATTTATTTTCATTTACATGTGTGCTTATGGCCAACGGAAATTACAAGAAGGTGGATGTACTGTGTAAGTGGTAGTTACATAAGAAGTTGACTAAGGAAACTGTTGACAGAATATGCTTCCATTAATATCATGACCCTGTCAGTGACAATATGGGTGAGTATCTCTCTCGAAGCTGAATGTCATTTATTGTCAGGTTGAGTCAGGTGGCAACAAAGGGGTGGCAAGTTAGTCCTTCAGTCAACATATTCTTTAGAAGATATTTTTAATGGTTTTAGTATTGCATGAATAAGATCCTCAGTGTTTTCATGTAAGTTTCTGGTGCTATACAATGAATCGTCAATGTGTTAGCTAGCTAATAATTGAAGTTTACTGTTTGCAATCCTACCCATGTGTCTTGTTAAGCCTCTAGTATATTGAAGAGCAGGTGCACAGTTAAATGAGCCCCATTATCTGATCAGTAGCGAGTGTGTGAAAAAGCCATTTAGGTCTGGGGTCAGCTGCCGCAGGACCAGCTATGCAACTATGGAAAGAAGGTGACACCTCCTAGTGCTCTATATTCAGTCACAGGCTTTTTCAGAACCACATTCAGTGCTCTCCAGGTTTCCAGGAACATAAAATGAGGTTCTAGAGCAAATCATAGGTTACATCATGACAAACAGCTTCATTCGCTTTTGTTATTCATGGAAAGTTCTGGGCGTGCAAAAGGGTGGTTGCTTTGACTGACATTTTCCTAGAAGACACACTGCTGATGGAAACGATTCAGGCTGTTAATACTAAATGTCATTTAAGGCATTATAATTATCTCCAATAATAAATACACTGAATGAAGTCTATGCATTTAACACAGTGGGTTGATTGGCAGGTTGAATTGACATGCTAGTGTGTTTCATAACATGATGGCTGAATGGAGGTGATGGAAATAAAAAAATGGCTTGAAATTTTTAATAAAAATAAAACAAAATAATACACTATCCTATTTGTGGCCCTGGACCACAAAACAATTTTTTAAAAAAAATTAAAATTGAGATTTATACATCATCTGAAAGCTGAATAAATAAGCTTTCCATTTCCATCAGAGATACAACTATTTGAAAATCTGGAATCTGAGGGTGCAAAAGACTTATATTGAAAATATTGAGAAAATTGCCTTTAAAGTTGTCCAAATGAAGTCCTTAGCAATGCATATTACTAATCAAAAATTAGGTTTTGATATATTTACAGTAGGAAATTTACAAAATATCTTCATGGAACATGATCTTTACTTAATATCCTAATGATATTTTAGTTTTTTAAAGAATGAGTTTTTGAAAGAATTGGTTGAATGAATGATTCAATTATCAGTGACTTTTCTTCTCATTTTTGAATAAATCAGTTGAGTGAAAGATTTAGTCACTCATAAAGTCAATGGCACCCATCTGAAATTGCATACTTACCTACTGTACACTAGGCAAAAAACAGTATGTGAAAAGAGTAGTATGTTCTGTGTTAGATATGTGCTACTTAAATTTGACCTGAATCTGAAGTCAGTATCCCTACATTTTTCAGCCAGAAGTTGTATATTACTGAATAATTGTTGTGGTATTCCTATCATGTGGATGTTTGCTCTTTGTGGTGGGTGTTGGATCATTGTAGGTGACGTGTGGTAGTAAAATATAGAAGAATCTTGATTTATTGAGGTGTCAGTATCAGCATGCTGCTATAACTATTGCTGCCATCCTGGGCAGCTGTATTAAATAAGAGGGGGCTTTCTGGGGATTTGTGGCGGCACAGCAGGTTTGAGTTCCATGAGCACACTGCCTGAGCACGCACCTAATGGCCTTTTATTGCTTAGTCTGGGACACAGGCAAAGAAACAGGTAGTTGTAGGGTTTGGGGATATTGAAAGAACCAGAAAATTCTTTGAAACTGAGATAGTCAATGGTAGAGGTTGTCAGATCCAGTCAGGTACTCTGTAACCCTCTGGAAGTATTTTGCAATCAGCTGAAATTGTGCAGTGATGCTTTATTCTAGGAACTGTTTAGTTCCTAGAATAAAGGTTCCTAGACTGTTTAGTTCCTAGAATTTCTGAAGCATGTTCATGGTGTCTGCTTACATAACATAACAGTCTATAATTTCCATGTAAATTAAAAGAAACTTCTACTCCACATAAAATACAACTTGTTTTAACTTACTGTATGAGCTTGTGTGTGCACCTTTGGGTGCAGATATTCCTGTCTGAGATATGTGGAGCTCGTGTCAACGTGTCATTCTTCAGTCATTTGTGAGTGTTGTGTCTGTTGAAGATGTGTCAGTTGTGCATTTTCGAAGTAACAGCACCTCACTTACCCCTGGGACAGGGATCAAGGGGCAAATAATGAAAGCTAGATGACTGGGTCAGAACATCTTCAAAATGGCAAGTCTTGTTTGGTGTTACTGGTATGCAGTGGTTAGTACCTACCAAAAGTGGTGCAAGGAAGGACAACCAATCAAAAATTCTACAATAAAATATATGAATAGAGGCACTACGTTTAGTTATTTACTGCTTAACACGGATTTTGTTCATTAAAAAATAAGTTGCCATGCATCACTGCAGAAATTGGACTAGTCTCTTTTGCTCATTGGTCCTTATTCTGATATTTTTGGTTTACTTTTTGTCATGTCCTATTTGTGTTCTTCATTTACTAAGTTTAACCTCTCCACCTTTTTAGGATCGCAGGCCTACAGCATATGACAATTGTTTATGGTCCACTGCCTGCCCTGTGATCCCTCTCACTTCATCATTCTCCGTTTATCGGTCAAGTTAAATGTCGACATACTCCTACTGTGTGCAATGTCCTGGCACAGAGCAAAAGGCTGTAACCCTAACTGCATTAGTCTGATGAGAGACAGTAAAGGTGTTTAAATAAGACCAGTAGACAGATAGTAAACCATTCCTAAATTAGCTGTAGATTATGCAGACAAAACAAAATCAGTGTTTGCATTTGAACTTCAAAAGGGGGAGAAAACAATATATTAATAAATAATAATAAGCTATAATTTTAAAGGTGCTTTATAACACATTTAAGGTTCTATATATAGCACTTTTAGAGCATGGTTCTTTAAAGAGTTCTTTTTAGCACAAAAGTGTTTACACCATAGAGCCATTTTTCTTAAGAGTACTCAACAAAGGGTTTTCTCTGTCTCTGTTCAAAAACAACATCCTTTTATCAAGGACTTGTGCAATAATTAATGTTTTGAATACAGTCCATTTATCCTGTTTCTGACAGTCAGTGGGGAATTGCTTATTCATGTTTTGCTTATCCTTTTCCAAATCACACAGCATCTTAGAATTAATTAATTTCTACATGAAGGTTTATGAAACAATATGCTGAAAAGTGGTGTTATTCATTTGTGTGTGTGTGTGTGTGTGTGTGGGTGGGTGTGTGTGTGTGTGTGTGTGACACTGGAAGTGATTTGTTTACATGTGATGACCTCTACAGCAGAGGGATTTGGACAGGTGGGATGTGTTTGTTCAGAAATAATTGTGCTAATCTAGGGCCTACAAATGGGACACATGAGCCTCTCATGTGCTGTCAGTAGCAATCGTCACATTCGTACATCCCAAACCACTGATTTTCCAAATTGCTTGTCCTATGTAGGGTTGCGGAGATGCTGGAGCCTATTCCAGTATCTTAGTCTGTAGATAAGGAAGCACCCTGGACAGATGGCCAGTCCATCACAGAGCTCACACACACTCACACATTCAAACTTTTCACTCACACCTACAGGCAATTTTACTGTACACACACAAAATGACATCGCAAAATAGTGATATGAGATTTTTGTTGGGTAAGTGCATTGACTTTGTGGAGCTCAATGTTATCCTCTGCCCAAAAACATTGAATTCTCCAGAAAAATATACCAATTACATCTGAATAGTGTTTCCTTTTTCGGAGTCATGCATAGCCAAAATGTTCCAAGTTCACCACCAGAGGTCCCTCTCTTCACAATATTACTGTGTGCATTATTTCAGTGGTTGATTGCATACATTCACACAAATATTTTATTTTTTGATTTGTTCACTATTTCAACTACTTTCATCAGTGGGTATTATATTATCAGTCTGATGATAAAGATTCCCATTACTTCCCATCTCTTCACAGAATGTCTTTGCCCTCTTGATCACTCTTCTCTGAGAGTGTGCAGCGCTAGCTGTGGTAATTTTTAACACTATCAACTTGGATCCTTGATTCAGCATCAAGATAAAACATGTTGAGTGGTGATCGGTGTACTGCATTGTAGAGTATTATTTTAAATAGTGCAGCAGTGAAATAGTAGGTAGTGTGCAACGGTGCTTCAAATACAGCAATGTAAACCTTTAATTGTCATTAAAGGGATAGTTCACCCCAAAATATATTCTGTAATCATTTACTCACCCTCATGTTGTTCCAAATGTGTACGATTTTCTTTCTTCTATGGAACTTTTGAACAACATCCAAGTGTTTTTTTTTCTTCTTTTTTTTTTCTCTCCACACAATAAAAGTCAACGGGGCCCAGTGTTGTTTTGGACCCCATTGACTTTCATTGTGTGGACAAAAAGAGTCACACAGGTTTGGAATGACATTCAGGTCAGTAAAAGGGCCAGTTTTGGATGAATTACACCTTTAAATGTGATAAACCACTGTAACCACTTTTGTTTGACAGTAATGCTAGGAAACAAACAGGCAAATACAGCCATCCTATCACTCTTCCTAAGATGAATGATTTTTCCCTTAGCATATCCTCTTTTGTTTGACAAGAAGACAAAAGTAATCTTCATAGCGCCGGTAGTATTTGCATAACGACAGTTTAGTACGTTTTATGAGAACATTGTCTAAACACAAGACACTCATTAATCAATGTTGGTATTAACTGTACTGTATACCCGGTTACTGTTCCTACTGGTAGTTCTCTGTTCTCTACTAGGACTAAAACAAATTTACATTAGAATGTGTACATTGCCGAGCTCTATGTATGTCGATCTTGCACATACATAAAGGTCTTGTACACATGGAGACCAACGACATATATTTACCTCTGACCTAAATAGAGGTTGCCATAGTGCTTAACAAATTACTGCAATTATGCTTACTGGGCTAATTGCCCGTGGGCACCAGCTGGGCAGCAGTGGTTAGGAAAGGAGGTATAATTCCATTTGAATGACACAGTCAGTGGGGAGATTGAAAGTGAGGATGCTGGAATGGACGTGTGGTCTGTCTCTCAAGGAAAAATCTTTCAGTCACAGTGGTTAGACCAGTCTAGCTTGTATATTGTCAACCCACAAAAGTCAGTGATACATAAACGTTGCCTGCTAAGCTGATGAAGGAAAGGGGCAGTGTCTTTCTTAATTGTAACATAGACAATATACATGGAAATAAAAGGATGGAGAAATATGCTCGAACTGAAAATTAGATGTAGTGAGAAACAAGCAAACACCAAATATATTATATACCATTATTTAAGTAGAGTTTGTTCAGTGATTCGTAATGCTCATATCTGCCTTTGGAAGGTATAATTATGCAAAAGTAGGCCTCTAGTATAGCCATGGAGGCATCACCGACTGGAATATAATTTGAATCTCTGTGATTAATTGGTCATGTTTACACAGGTTGTCTGTCCTATATTTGAGTCCTTGATACCGTTACATTAAACATCATTTTGGTTACTTATGGAAATGACAACCACATTTTAAAACCGAACTTGCATCCGTCATTTTTCAGGACTCACAACTACATTTTCAGCAAAGCCCTGTTGCATAAACTGAATCAGTGTCATGACAAATTGGGTCCTCTTTCGAAATTGAGTCTCCAAGTGATCCCAAGGTTTAAAGAATATTTAGGCCTACTCTCTTTAGCTCCCAATTACAATTCCTACAAAATGACCATTAATGTCTGGTTTAATTAACTTGAGAACTAGAACCGGTAGCGATAGGCCTACCTGATTAGCCTGATTGCTTACCTTAGTTGTACACCACACATTTGCACTTACACGTCATGCATTCAAAACAATCTTTGATGTTAAAATAAGTGTTAAATGTCCAAATGTTTAACAATGTTCAATTATTATTTGTATTAATTGTTTACCAAGTTAAATTACATTATGGCCTATTTGTTTGACTATATAATCAATTATATCCACCTTTTTCTTCCCGTAAGAGTGGGTTCAGCCATTTGTCAATGTTTGTTTATGAGTGTGGCTGTTCTCATCCACGTCCAGCTATTTTTAGCAGTACAAAACTGCTTGTTTTGCTGCTAGATATTGCAAATTGGTGTGTCTTACCATGTTATTTTAGTGTATTATCTTAACTATGAGCACACTGGTTTGTAGAGCAAACAGTTTTACCGTTTACTGCACACTGTAATTCTTCTCTTTATTTCCATATAGCAGATATTGAATTACTTCCGCGTTGAGGAAAAAGGTGGATAGATGTTTTAAATGAATCATTATTGTTTGTGTGGCTACTTGATACAACGATTAACTGATATGGAAACCCGATTTTGAGGGACACCGGACTGGACAACTAGCCTAATTTTCTGTCACATATGGTGAGAGAGTAACTGTGCGCTGCAGATAAGCGTGTCTACCAAGAGTTGGAAGTTTTCATGTGTGGTTTTCGGTAACTTACAGAGTTGTTCATTTAGATCTGAAGGAAGAACTTGTGCCTCGTCTGAACCGTTGTCGTTTTAAAGTAGCCAAGACAGTCTTATTTATGTCGCCATCTTTGAAAATTACCTTCACTGTCGCTATGGTCTGCATTATTGACTGCAGTTGCACATTAATACTCAGTACTCAAGCTTCTGTTGTAAGCTGCTGCATGAACAGGACATTTTGAGACTCCCACATGTAGGCTATAAATGCGGTTGTTAACGGGATAGTTCACCCAAAAATGAAATTTCTGTCATTAATTAATCTATGCAGGGTCTGAGAGCTCTCGGATTTCATCAAAAATATCTTAATTTGTGTTCCGAAGATGAACGAAGGTCTTACGGGTTTGGAATGACAAGTAATTAATGACAGAAATTTCATTTTTGGGTGAACTATCCCTTTAATCCCATACACTGACCGTATAAATTTAGCCATACACACTTAATTTAAAGTGTTTGTAATACAAAAGTAGATATTTTTAAAAATGTGTTTGTAATGTCCATTGAGTAATCTGTGGCATCCAATGCTATTTTGGACTCCACTGACTTTCAAGTATGCATAAAAACAGTTGAAAACTTCTTTAAAAGCCTATCTTCTATTGTTTTCCACAGAAGAAGAAAAGTCATACAGGTTTGGAATGACACAAGGGTTCCCTGTCAGAAATGACAACACCAGTGATGTGAAGTCCTATGTTTTGTAGTAATATATTTGCCTCTAAATCGGTTTCCTCAGGATGGTGCCAATATTACAAAAGCTAGCCTTTCTTCACATAGGCTAATCTGAAGATACATTTTATGCTCTGCATGCAATCCAAATTTTACACACCTAAAATGATTGTCAGCAACTAACCAATGAGGGAGTGTTTTAAAATCCTAAATGAGCAATCCACATTTTTATCATTTCCATCACTTTCACACTGACAGACAGAAAAGGCCTAAAAAGAGACATATTAACTAGCCCTGGCAGAGCATAGAAGCCGGTACCACTCTCAGGTAATCACACTAGAGACGTTTTGAGTGCTGCAGCTGATTGACTTGCTATCACTGATTTTCAAAGGCTAGCAATCACTTTTACAATGACTTCATATCAGAGCTATGGTGTAATTTGTTACAATGGAAACTGACACGGAACAAAGTGCGACTGGGGAAGGTGAAGGTAAGAGAGCGAGGGAGAGGAAGAGAAAGAGATTTTCTCTTGTTTGGAACAAATTGCATAAAGGTGATGAGGTTCTGATCTCTGACCTGAGAAACGGCCAGCTGAAGCAACACACAGAGTTAACCTTAAAACAATTCAGAGACAGGGATCAGAAAACTGTCTTTCGGCTTTAAGAACCTTAGTAATGGCACAACAAAATTATTTTCAGAGACCCCAGCACTGGCCTCACTGGCCCTGTCCATAATCTGAATCTTGATTTCAGTCAGCTGATTACTGATTGGTCCATTTTGTCTGTGTACAAATCAAAGTCTTTATTTCAGATGTAGCTATCTATACATAATCACCTTGCCATTATGTAAGCATGGGTGTAAACAATATATGGTATGATGAAAAATGTTGAATTTGCTTTGCTCCGTTTGCTATGAATAGTTTCAACCCAGCAGGAGTCACATCAGAATTCAAATGACTCTAGAAGTACCGCTGAGAGAATGAGCGAGAGCTAGAGAACACAAGTAAATGACCAAATTGTGGAATGATGAAAGTGAGAATACAGCTTCAAAACTATCAGAATTTATAACACAGCAATACGGAAAACCAAGTGCAGTTCTGACCAATCAAAAGCAAATAAATACACATATAGAAAAGGGCGTATAGGGAACTGTACAAAAAAGAAAAGGGGCGATGTGATCATATTTCAGGGATGTCTAATATAAATGCATAAACAGTCTCAAACATTCTGAAATAAACCCCTTAAAGCAGAATCCAGAAAGTAATCATGGTCTATATAATATAATATAATATCAAATAAAATGTTTCTTTAAACTTTATTGGTAGGCCTACACTTAAAATTACAGTTTATTAGGAACCCAAAGCACTTTCATTCATTTCACTCATTTAGATCATCACAGAATGAATCATGTTAGAATTTCCCCATATGCAATCAATGAAAAATAAAGTTTAGTTGTAAACTAATGCATTCTGCCATTTGCAACCGCCTTAAACACAGCTGCACAGAACAGGACATTCATGAAGAAAAAGCATACAGAAATAGCCGTAGTCTGAAGTGCTCAAAGAACAAATAATAAGAAGGGTCCATCCTCTAAGACTTAAGTAAAACTTATGCTATGAGTCAATTTATGTTAATCTTTACAAAGCAAACAGTGTGAGAAACAAAGACATTTAACTGAAGCGCACGTTGACGTCTCCACACTGCGTGGTAGATCATTTCACCCCTTTCAAAACATAATAGCCTTCTATTTAGCGATATTCAGGCTCAATTTTCAACAATTAATTACACTGGATTGGCAGCGCAAAAATGTCAGTAGTCATGAAAAGGATTTGATTTCAATTATCTCGGCTCAAAGGGGGTATGATTTCCGAATACACTTAAGCAAAATTATAACAGGACTTTGCTCCCCAGAAAATTGGGTGTGTTTAAAGAGTGATTATGTGGTGAATGGACGGGTGTTGAATGGGAGTGAATGCTCCAGGCTCCCTCTGAAAGGCACTCAATTATCCCTGATTGCTCCCCTTCACAGTGTAGCCAGTGGAGATACCTGCTATTGCTGTGATTGGGGAGAAATTTACATGCAGCACTTTCGACTGAGGGAAACAGAAAGGGCTGCAGGGTTAAAGATTTTCAAAAGACAGCTGAAGGGTCAGTTCAGCAGATGTGGTAAAGCGGTAATCGAGGAGAAGTAGGCATAACAGGTCATTAAGGGGTGGTGGCGAATGAGAAGACAGTGAAATCAAAAGAAAAGGGAAACAAAAGAAACATCAAAAGTGGTTAAGGTTGCATATATGTTTAAAGATAGCATCATCTACATGTTCCATGAGGCACTACTTCATGTAGAATTCAGAACATTTGAATGAAAGCCTACAGTCAGATGCTGTCTGTCCAATATTTTCCAAACCTTCACTCTTTCTTTATAAATTATAGTTTTCATTTCTTCCAGTTATTTTTAGCTAAGAAATATATGGTCTCGCATGCCAAGTTAGAGAAAGAATTTGCTATAGCAAGGTAGGTTCATTCTGTTTATTTGCATATGCAATTTTCTTTCTTTTTGACAGCTTAATGGTGGGATTCACTCATTTGTATGTAGTATGTATGTACTTGACGAACAAGAGAAAAAGTAAACATTTTAGAAACATGATTGTTGAAATCTACACTGATTCAACCCTTAAAAGTGGGTCCTTCTCAGACTGTGATGATGCATTTCACCGGTTGTTAACATTGTAAATCTAGCAAAGTATCATAATTACAGAGAACCAGTTAATGTTGCTGCGTGTGTTTCTAATTGTGATTTTTTCCCTCTTTTGAAAAGTCATAGAAAAGCTATGTTGGATTTTTTTCTTTTGTTATTAGATTAGAAATGATCTTTTTTTGTAGTTTTAGTTCAACACTAGAAGTGTACGATATGATGACTTCTGCTTCTGAGAACCCCAGTAATGTGAAAACGGTCCATTACCACATGACCTAAAGTCAGGTCGACTCAATCATATGAAATATTGAAGGATTTTTCCCCCAGTGCCTGATAATATAAATTATGAATATCATATCATATCATATATGTGTCTCCAAACTCTTTTGGGTGCTCATATAACTTTATGAGCAGCTTGTAATTGTTAAATAAAAAAAAATAAAAAAAAGAAGAAGAAGCGGCTTATAAAGACACCTGCACTTCTGTAGGAATAGGCTACTTGCTATAATCCTGATCCTCAACAAGTCACATATAACCACAGGTCTCACAATAGCAAGCCTGGAAAATGTTCAGTTCATTTCTGTAGCCTATAGAAAGTCTCTTAATCCGTGGTTGGTAATCAGTGGTTTAAATTGACCATTCAGACATTTTAACATGTTAAGCCCTACGTCATTAAGGGTAGACTTCTGAACGGTGGTCTCTGAATAGCGTTTCAGATCTTAAGTAGGACATGTATTATTCATTGCTTCGATGTTAGGTCAAATATGCCCCACACTGGTCCAACGACATGCTGTTCTCTCACTGATCAGATAACAAATCACCGTATACTCCAAACTAATTGGATGAAGGCTTAGTTCGAAGGAGTTAAACTAGTTTAAAAAGTGGTTTACGACTGGCATAGACTTAACAAGCCTCCTTTGACAAGGAAAAACGCAAAGCAGGAAGCTGAGGTAAGCGTAAGCCTCTTAATTTGCGTGAATAGTGAAAACAAGTATTTGGCATTAATGCCCAGATTACATGGACACCTATGGAGGTGTTAAAGCTCTAAATTTCACCTTTCTTCACTGCAATTTCCATGGCTGCAAAAATGTCCATTTGTTCCTATAAAGAGCTAGAAAGTCGTTCCCGACTACAAATAAAAATCATATAAACCATATAGCCTACTGATTATTTTGTTCATCGTGGGTATCATGTGGTTTTCGAAATTCTGTCAATATTTTTCGGAGTAAAATCTGTTCAATTCCAACCAAAACATCGATACATCTGCCAACTACAGATGCATATTTCAACATGTTTAGCACACGTTGAAATACATCTTTTGGGGTTGCAGAAAGGTTTCTAGAAAACACTGTCTTGTGCAAAATCCTTGGTTTTCTTTTGGCTATTCTAAGATGATGCAAAAAAAAAAAAACATTTTAAAAATCCATAGGTTACTACAAGGTCAGAAATTACACAATAAGCCTTTATACATTTTGTAACCTGTCCATTGTCCATTTATTTAAAGCATTAAATACAGAAGAAATTTTAAGATAACCCAAAACATTTCTGTTTTTTACTTTCACATTATTTTATTTTCCCTGGCTAATTCATCAAGAGAAGCATATGGATATTTTGTTTATTTCCCTGAATGGTGGCTCGTAGGTTTAATAAAATATAATAAAGCTCATGGTAATGCAACATAACCATATACTTTAGTACTATTCTGTGAACACAGAAAGTGCAGCCTTAAAAATCCTAATATTGTATGATGCAGAATAAATACATGTAGAGTAAAACATCCCTTTTACTGTTACAGAACAAACCTTGAAAAAGTGTTGGATGTGTAACAGATTAAAAGCAGCTTGTCCTGTTAATTTGTTTATATATATATATAGCTGTTTGATGATTGTTTTATCCATTTCCTAATGAAAACTGGATGAAATTATCTAAAAAGATCATTCAACTAATGAAAAAAAAAACATTCAGCACTAATTAACAACCAACATTAAACAAACGAAAAAAGCTTTAGAATGCTACAGTTCAACTTACAGAGACAGAAAACTACATGTGTCTATTAATGTACCTATTAATAATCACCTAACTCTCCAGATATCAGTGCTTCTGCTTGACTTTGGTCTTTTGCCATCTCTCAAGTGAGAGTGAGTCTTAGTACTCCTCTTTTCCAGCCGTTCCAGCAGCTGTGATGTGAGTCAGCTGAGCAGAATGCTCCTTTGCTTTGAGACGCAGTGCTGCTATGCTGGAAGCGCGGAGGTCCACTGTTGGGGATGAAGGTAAGGGTGGTGAAGAGGAGAGAAGGTTGTTGGTGAGGTGGGAGCGTTGAATTGGACCCTCGATGGCAGGAAGGGGTATCCTTTGCAGTGCCATTGGACCTAAGCTTGTAAAAAGTCTGAGAAATGTAACAGAATATTATAACCATTATGAAGTGTGAAAGGTAAGGTATAAACTTAATGGTTTGTGTTGAACATGCAGATGAAGCTCACCTTCCAAATGTGGGGTTGATGAAAGCGGGATGTCTAAACATTGCCGCCCCTAACAGAGCACTGAAGCCATGAGGGGACGCAGGGTTTAGGGGAGGCTGAGCCAGTCTTTGGAAGGGGGCAGGCCAAGATGAATCAATAGCTGGATGTGGGTTTAGGACAAAAGGATTCCGACTCAGGTAATGACACAAGGACTGTGCAGCAGGGGGGGTTCCAGGGTAGTGTAGGCTCAGAGTGTGTGACTGGACCCCAGTCTTTTCCCTTTTCCTCCATTTTGCACGTCGATTTTGGAACCAGACCTTGAGAGGAAACAAAGCTTTTGTCAATTACAAGTAGTTACGACTTTTTTTTCTTTTTTCTACATTTAGCAAAGAATTACTGTCACTATTGTCCCCTTAGTGAAGGCCTGTGTTAGTCTTGAATAGAATAATGTTGGAATGACAAGAAATATACAAACTATATAGGAGAATATCCATTAAGGAGTCCACCCAAAAATGTAAATTCTGCCATTTACTCTCACAGTCTTTCCAAACCTGTACGATGTTCTGTCTTCTATATTGAACACGACAAAATGAACACTACAAAAAATATCTTTTGTATTCCTGAAGCAGAAAGAAAGTAATTCTAGAGAGTAGCCTAAATAATGACATAAATTTCATTTTTGGGTGAAAGTTGTTTACTGATGAAGGTAGTTTATAAAAATGGAGTGTATTTACACTAACTCCGCCTACTAACGTGTGATTGGGTTAGTCAACACTAAAAGAATTCAGCATCAGTTTCAGTGGTGTAGATGATAAGGCGCAAGCTATTTGACGCGATCGACCCGAGTTCGAGTCCGCTTTTTGCCCAACTTTTTTTTCTCCCTTTTCAAATCTCATATAGCATCAGAAAGGCATTTATTTTCAATAAAAATGAAGGAAATAATAAAAAAGTTGAAAATAAAAGTATAGGGTAGGGTTAGGGTAGGTGTAGGGAGGGCTATTGTCCCAATAAGGTGACATTCATTTAATACTTTGAATTAAAACTATAATTTACACTCAATACGTTATTATTACATAATGTACTACAATACTGAGGTGCAGATAATTGCCACTATTTGCAATAAGTAGTATAAATAGCAGAAAATCTTGCTATTTTAACAGTGTAAATAGAATCTATAGCTATTTGCACTTAGTGTAAATATAGCATATTGTTAAAAAATACTGCTATTTTCACTTGGTGTAGATAGAATCCATTGCTATTTGCACTTAGTGTATATAGCATCCATCGCTATTTGCACTTTGTGTAAATAGTATCTATCCTAAAAAAAATGATGCTATTTACACTTAGTGAATAGCCGCTGCCTTATAGGGGGGTCAAAAATATCTACACTATTTACTGGAAATGTAAAGAAAAATTGGCAATAACTTTCTAGGCCAAAATTGTGTGCAATTTAAAATAAATAAATAAACATGCGATTCTCCAAAACATCTGAATAAACGAACCTTTTATATATTCTTGCGGCATTTTCCCTGTTATAGGCTATAAATATGACGTAGCCTAATATCAAACAGATCTTGGTAGATTTTACGGTACTTTTTCAATACAATGTATTAAGTATCGAAAAAAGCTGTTGAACCAAGTCCAGTAGCCTAAATTGTTGCAACGATGTAGCAAAGGATACGAATGGCTGTATGTTTAATGTGAATCTTATAGCCTATATTTTATATAGCCTGTCGCATTAATTGTTGCTAGCTTAATGTAGAATTTTAATTAAAAAAAAAACACAAAGCCTAAATGTTTTAGACTTAACGGTGACCTTGTGCATTTAGAATTCATTGATGTGATTTTGTTCAATTTTTCTATTCTTGTTGAGATATATTGAGCCCAGTCGTGAACAGAATAACAGATGAATAGTGAATGTTGAAAAGGGTGTGATAAGAAAGTGACTTACTTGCACTCGTGCTTCTGTCAGATCAAGTCTCATTGCTAATTCCTCCCTTAAATTAGAGAGAGAGAGAGAGAGAAAAAACAAGTTGTAGGTCGAGTTTCTTATCTCATTTTTTTTTTACTAAGATTGACCATGAATTTTACTAAAATTAAAAATATAGGCTAATTATTCGTTTGCATTCTAGTGACAAATATAGCCTACAAATTCTAACAGCTCCTGTGCTATTGAAACGTAAAGGTATTGCAACGAAAACAAGCAGCGACTAAACATAATTTATCGGCTTACAATACAACTGCTAAAATCGAAATTATTATTGTATGACTTTTTTAAGCATATACAATTTTAATATGGCTGCTTTTAATATATAGCCTAGCTACTGAAAATGATGAATGATGTTGTCTTAAATATTAAATGAAGATAAAGACGAATGGTGTCTTCCAACCATCAATGAATCTATGCATAATATTATATATGCATAATATTAAAGCATTATCGTCTACAAGTTGTTGGTGTTGCCGTTACCTTGTGAAAACATCTGGATAATGAGTCTTTTGAAAAGCTCTTTCCAGCTCCTCAAGCTGATAGCTGGTAAATGTTGTCCGGTATCTCCTCTGTTTTCGTTTTAACATCCCATCTTCAGTGTCACTTCCCGCTGATAAAGTAGTTTCCTCACTGTTCTTCAAATATGCCTCCCGTTTTTGCAGTCCCGTTAGACCCGGAGACACAGTTGTCTCTCTATATAGTCTTTCATTGTCGGTTTCTTCCTCCTCTGGTCTTGGCGTGGAACTAGAAGTGTCTCTACAGGACTGTAGAGAAGCATGCTCCTGATACGATCTAGCACGACTGGTGTTTACAAGCGAGGCCTCTGTAATTTTTAATTTGTCACAAGCTGCGTGTAGCAGTCTTGGGCCCCCTGCCTCATTTTCGTCTGTGTGAATGGAGGAGTCTGACAACGGGGCGAAGGGGCGGCGGAGCTTCGGCGGCAGGTGCATGTCTGGTTGAAGGGGCCACAAACTGTTTGGTGTTGCTGTAAGCAAAAAATAATGTATCTAAATAATTATCAACAGGATAAATTAAGTTACAGATAAGAATACTGATCATCTAATTAAACTTAGAGGATGACTCTAAAAGACCACTTTTAGTGTCCATTCTATAATTTCACAGCCTGTCTGTTTTGTATTTAATTAGGCTATTTAGGCTACTATACATTTATAGTTAGCTACGCTATAGCCTATTTGTATAACTGCAAATTGTTGTTGTAATTAATTATAGCTAATAGCATGCAATATTTGTTATATGGACACTGTAATGAACTTTGCATATTTCAAGACCATTAAAATTTAAATTCTAAGTCATAGCTTCAGCTAGGCTATTGAAAACCATTGTTGAGTTTACAAAAAAATAATGCAATTCAGTGGACAACATATGTAAAAACAACTAAAACAGAATCACTAAATGAAAGAAGAAACGACTAACCTTGAACTTTTAAGGGACTTTTCCTTCCTAGAATACTGTCGATGCAGTACGAGGACAACAGAGTAGGTGCTTTACATTTGAAGTTTGTTTGATCTGGATTATCCCCCTCTGCTCCGTCGCTCATATCTCTGGCATTCATGAAGGCTACAGAAACCAGTGATCCATTGGGCGCGCGTCCCGGTGCTCTCGCTGACTGGTCGTCGCAAAAGCTCGCGCACGCCGACCTTTGTACTGATGCTTCAGCTTCCAAAACTCAGCTACAGCATCTGATTGGTTCTGCGGTGAAAGGCTCTGCCTCAGGCTGTGCGATTCAATTTAAAGATAGGCCTACTTATCAATTCTAACTTTACACATTTAGCCTAAACATTTCATGTTTCATATTATATTTCACAATAATAATAATAACAATTATTATTATTATTATTGTTATCGTCATTATTATTAGCCTATATCTAGGCTACTTTTGTAAGTGCATATTAATATATAGCCTAGACCATATTAAAATATATAAAAGTAGCCTGCATTGACTAACCAGTTATTTAACTATTAATTTATGCTCGAACAAAATTACCAAAACCTATCGTGCTTTTATTCCTTACACCTGAACCAACTTACATTCAAGGACACCAAAAGAAAGAAAGAAAGAAATATTATTTCAAAGACAAAATTCTTTATCAGCATTATTACAGAACTGTCATAGATTTATAATTGTACATTGCGTTTTTAAAACCAGTTTTGTGTGGAATTCGCTCAGTTCACTGCTCCTTGAGCGCCATCTACTGTTTATGATGATATTTGAAGCCTTTCAATCACATGCATGAAAATAAAGGTTAAAAGAGAGAGAGTGAGAGAAAGTAAATAATCACGAATAATTTCCAAGTTACAACGTTGTCAACGATGTAAAAGTTTAATTAAAAGTAAGCTTTATTATGTGTACATTTTATAGTTTGTTTAAAACTATTTAAAATTGTTTTGTGTCAATTTGATATATTTTACGATTTAACCCATAGGTCGATTTTAAATGAAACAGGTAAAAATAGCATCTTTACAACATAACAGTGTTTAAACGAAAACAGTTCTCATGGTCACGGTCTCACGGTCACCATGGAAACAATATACAACTTTGTATGGCACAACAAAGCGACGTGAAAAATGGCAGCAAGATACGAAGTAGCAGAAGAATCCGTTGACGGTCCATATTACCTCGAGAAAGTTTTAATTCCAGAAGACTCTGAGGATGACTATAATTACGACGAAGTGACTGTCGACGACGAACTCAGCATACCTGAGGGGGAAGAGGACTTGGAAACTGCTATTAAAGCAGTGCAGGATCAAACTGATGCCACCGAATGCACAACACAGACTCAGAGGATCAGCTCGGCCAAACATCCAGTTCCCAAAATACCTGAGGTGGTGAACGACTTTGTCCGCAATTATCTGGTAAAAATGGGTATGAAAAGAACATTAGACTGCTTCCAAATCGAGTGGTTTGAGATGATACACAAAGGCTTAATGAAAACAGACCAAATGGAACTCGTCCCTGATGTCTATACACACAACCAGCTCCTGGACAACGAGCTGAAGAACGTACAAAGAGAGCGGGATAGTTATAAACAGGCTGCATTTGAAGCTGGAGAAACCATAGTAAAACTTCAAAGAGAGAGGGACTTTCATAGGATGCAGCACAAGCGTGTTGTTCAAGAGAAGAATAGACTTATTGAGGACATTAAAAAGCTGAAGAAACACTATGCATCCTACGAGCCTGCTCTTAGGCAACTAAACGAGAAGTATCAAACAGCTGTGAGGCAGAGGATGCTGGTTAGTCTGGAGAGAGACAGAGCTGTCAGCCAGGTTCAGAACATAGACAGCTCTCTTCGTGCCGCACATTCTTCCCCAGGAACCCAGAAATCTGCTAACACGCCACAGCAAAGAGAAAAAATCCAGAAGAGTCCAGAAAAAGATGCACACCTGCCATGTGACAACATTGCATCAAATTATGCTATAAAAGACCCCAACAAAAACACAAGGCATCCTAAAGACTCTGAATTCCCAGCAAGCACTCGAGTCAATCCCTACTTGCCACAAATCAAAGCTCTTTCCTCACTCAACACCAAATCAGCCAACTTCTCTCTCTTCAAGTCTTTTAAAGCGCACACGATGGCAGTGAGCTTCCTCGCTCTCCATCCTCGTAAAATGATAGTAGCCTCCTCAAGTGATGACCAGCTTTGGAGATTATGGGGAATACCAGAGGGAGAGTTGATCATGACTGGCGAGGGTCACACTGATTGGCTGTCATCCTGTAGTTTCCATCCCAGCGGTGGTTACCTGGGGACCACAAGTGGGGACACCACAGTTAAAATTTGGGACTTTGCTCAAGGTCGATGTGTGCTCAGTTTGGAGGGACACATTCACACCACCTGGGCCTGTTCCTTCCATTCATGTGGTGATTTTGTGGCCTCTTGTTCTATGGATAACACGGCTAAAGTGTGGGACTTGAATAGCGAGCGTTGCCGATGCACTCTGCGTGGACACGTTGACTCGGTGAACAGCATTTCTTTCCTGCCTTTCTCAAACATTCTACTTACCTGCTCAGCAGACAAGACCCTCTCTCTTTGGGATGCCCGTGCTGGATTGTGTGCCCAGACTTTCTACGGGCACAAGCATTCATGCAACTATGCCACCTTCAATGCCACAGGTGACACAATTGCTTCATGCGACTCTTTTGGGGTGGTCAAATTATGGGATGTGAGGAATGTCTCAGCAATGGTGACCATGGACATTGGGCCTCATCCCAGCAATCAAGTGGCCTTCAATCCAAATGGAAGAATTCTAGCAGTGGCGAGTAATGATGGCACTGTTAAAATTGTAGAAGTGGCATCTTTACATACATCGAGTCTAATAGCTCATGAAGATGCTGTTCAGAGCGTCATTTTTGACCATAAAGGGGAATACCTTCTATCTGCAGGCTCTGACGGTACAGTTCATGTCTGGTCATAACAATATATATTTACAGTGCTTGAGAAATTGTTTTACAATTTAAATACATTCTGACATCCTTTGTTAATAATAAATATAAATATACATTTATTTGTTTTAAAAAATACTTTTCCTGTACACAAACTTCTAAATTCTGGAAGAATTTTATAATAAGATTTAAATAACTAAATTAAGCAACTATTAAAAAGCAATGCATGGCAAGACATTTTTCCCAAAAATATTAAAAAACTTTGTGCAGTGGCACTTTACATTGACAAGGATAATTGAACATTTATTTACTCATATGATAATCATAAATGTATTTAATTGTTCATTTTATTTTATGTTCTTATTACATAATTTGTCTATACCAATGTTTTATAACCTGTCTGTAATAACTGTAATGTTTTCCATATGTTCCTATATTTTCTCAATGTTGAATTCAGAGAATTAAAAATTTCAAACCACTTGTGTCAAATAAAAATCTGATAGTTGTTCTCCTTGGTAGTCTAGTTATCTTCATTGCAATGTGTATTTACACTACTTGTCAAATGGAACATTAAACATTAAAATGATTTTTAAATGTTTTTGAAAGAAGTCTCGAATGCTCACCAAGGTTGCATTTATTTGAGGAAAATACAGTAAAACAGTAATATTGTGACATTTTATTACAATTCAAAATAATAGGAGGTATGGAATTTGTTTTTTAGTTGAATATATATTTAAATGTAAATTTATTTCTGTGATGGCAAAGCCGAAATTTCAGCAGTCATTATTACTCCATTTTAATATGCTGATTTAGTTTCTCAAAAACATGTCTTGTATGGACGACTTCTATAATGATTTCATGCTGCTGATTCATTATTCATACTATGATGCTTTTTTGGCATTTTTTGGTCAAAATTTGGGACTTGGGAAAAGCATGAAATTCTCCTTTTGTGGTATCGACCACTATCGGGTAACCCAGTTCTATTTCCTCTCCAAAGGCAATTTTTACACTAATTTGCCATTTGACAGTTTATTTTAGTCACTGTCTGCAGCTGAATCACATCCTGGTACTTTGAAAAGTAAATAGAGGGACATAGTGTATCTCCCCTTTGAGATGTCACTTACCTGGTAAATTTATTATCCAAATTACCATTCAAAGTGATAAATATAAACTGGTAAGGTGAGAGGCTTAACCTATCTAAGAACTGAAGCATAATAGGAATGGATAACTTTTCTAGATTATCATGTAATAATGTTAATAAAATTGTAGGAGGGTTGTATGGTTAAGAACATAATGCAAAATGTACGTCTCTCTCTCTCTGTTTTTTTTATTTATTTCTTTTTAAATGTTAAACTAATAATACTTATTATGTAGATCTGAGACACTCCTGTCATTTCCAAACATGCCAGCTCTATGAAGTCCCTTTCAGCAGAGACATTTGCCCAAAAACAAAAAAAAGCTATATTTTGCTCCTGTACTCATTGGGAACAAAGTGTGTTTGGATGCAGGAAGGAGCTTTAAGAGTATTAAGTTGTTAGTGCAGCTTTTAATTTGAATTAATATTATATAAACAGTTTGACTTGAAATATCAAAGTCCCTTTAAAGTATTCAGAAATATTCAGTCACTGTGCTTGACAGTGCACGTGTAGCTATACCTTCTTTTCAGATGTAGCCTAGCCCTAGCCCACTAACATTTAATCACAGACACATTTACACAATATTTTTTTTTTTTCGATAAAATAACAATAAGAAGGAAAAGGCAAAAACAGTACACAACAATAAAACCCTTATTGCAAATAAAATCTGATAAAACTATTCTCCTTGTCTTTGGGTGGCGCGTTTGTGCCAGCTGATGTGAAGCTAACGACGGAAGTGCGTATCTACAAAAACACAGACACGCCCCCTCATGTTATTGGCGCGTGTGGCGGACTGGAGCAGAATGATACATGGTGATAAGCATATTTATTCAAATCACTCGTTAAATATTGATTGCAGCAATAGATTGAGCTTTACGTACATCTGCATGTCCGAATCAATGATTTAGTATGAGAAAAATTGCTGAATAATCATTCACGAGACGGGAATGTAATTTCACAGCACGCGCACGGAAGCATCCTGTTGCTGATTATGTGTCTGTAGATATAACGTTATAACAACTGGCTATAATATATTAAGTTTAAAAAATAACAACATTTCTCGGTGTAGTTAAGTCAAGGGTCACTTTTTTTCTCCGTAAAGATGATGAAAAGCGTAGGAAAGCTTTTTGGGTTAAGGCGAAAATGCCCGCCCCCCAAGTCTCGCATCGACACAAAAAAGACTCGCGTGAATCCCATTGATCGTATGCTAGAAGACAGCGACGAGGGCTCGTACGCCAGCACCACGAGCATCAGTTCAGAAAGTGAATACCAGAACTCCGAGGATGAGTCCGGTACCTCCGACAGCTCTTACCGAGTACGTGAGAGCGACGGGGATGACAGCAGCGAGACGGACGAGAAATGCGCCGTGCCTCGACGACAGAGGAAAAGATCCGCCAGCGCGCCTCCGCTAGACGACAGCGATTCCAGCGATTCTTCCAGCGACGTCGGCGGAGAGCCGCTCAGGAGAGTGTTGCAGAGAAAACGACTCAGGCTGCCGGAGGACTCCGAGGACGAGGCTCTGAGGGAGAAGAAGAGAGCGGTAGAACTGAAAGAAGCTGCTGCCAAAAGAAGAGAGAGAAAAAATAAACTCATGGAGCTGTCAAAGAGAAGAAAGTCAGGCACCCCGCGGCGTAGGCGCAGGACGTTGGTAAGCTGACAAGGGCAGAACAAGAAAAAGTATAAAGCAGCAAGCAAACAGCAATTTTCTGGGTCAAGCACCATAACCTCTTTAGTCCTTAGTAAAACACTTTTGTTTGCATATATTTTAATTAAGTATTTACATTTGCCATGCAGATACTGCTATTTCCATGTTTCCATCTTACAGTGGAACCATTTGACCAAACAGTATCAAACTTAACATGTTACTTCAGGTGCATGATTTACAAATCCATCCATTTTCCATGCCACCTATTCCTTTGCAGGGGCTTGGAGACTATTCCAGCATCTGAGCCACAGGCTGGGGACACCCTGAAGTGATGGCCAGTCCATCACAGGGCTAAAGTCTAGTCATTTTGTGCATAATATATTTAATTGAAAATAAATTAGTAATAATCCATTTTCATGAGGTTGCCATGTTGATCAAAGGTAATCATGTTTTTGAAATTTATTGACTAATGTATTTGATTTATTTGTCCTGTCTTCAGTGACTGAGTGAAAAACATGTCCAAGTTTTCTGGCAATCGGCCATTGTTAACTTTATAATCAATCGGCCACTGAAATCTGATTGGCTGATGGTGACCATTGTTTTAAAAAAGGGGTCTCCAAACTCGGTCCTGAAGGGCAGGTGTTCTGCAGAGTTTAGCTTCAACCCTAAATAAACACACCTTAATCAGCTAATCAATGTCTTATTAGGCATACTAGAAACTTCCAGAGTCTGGAGATCCTTGTTTTAAAAGATGCAGTTGTCCTCATAAACACACTTATGATGTCAAAGATATTGCATACACAATTTAAATTTCAGTAATCATTAACTCTGAATTCAGCTTGACAAGGCAGACTACATGCATGTCCAATTTGATAAAGATTTGGGAAACCCTAGGAGTAGTTTACAATATCCAGTACCCAAAATGATGGATAAGTTTCCTTGTAGAAGTTAATAGGAATTGATGAATATGAAACGCTTCTTTCTGTGACTCAGGGTTCAGGAAAATCTCAAATTAATTTTTAATTCTATACAACCACCATAATTAATGTGACTTTTTCATTCTTTTAATACAAAGAAGTTTAAACCATTTACAATTTCCACTGTCGAGCAGTTTTAGTTTTAAGGTGAAAAAAAATCATGTTACAATAAATAATGATAATGGTGACAGAGAAAAATATTGGTTAACTGGATACATTGTCTATTTGTTGTTTTCTACAGGGTTCAGAAGAAGAGGAAGAAGAAGAGGAGAGAGAGGAGATCAAGGAGGACAAAGTCGAAAAGCAAAGTAAAGCAGATGATTCTGATGATGAATCTAGTGTGGAAGAGAAGGGAAGTCCTCTAAACAGCAGCGAGGAGGAAAAACTTGCTGATAGTAGTGACAGTCTGAAGGATTTTATTGTGGAGGAAGAGGGACAGAAAAAGGACGAAGATCAGGAGGAAGAGGGGGAGGCCAAAGACAAGGCCTTTCTCTCTCACCTTCCACGCCAGTGTAAGACCACGTGATTCTGGCTTTTGTTTTGCTTACAATTTGGTATCCCAATATGTGTATATGTTAAGTAATTTCAAAAAATCTTCTATGTTTCCCTTCACATTACAGTTATCACAGGATCTCAGCTCACCCACTTTCAGGTGGTGGTCAAGGCCTTGCTGATCAATGTACTGGACTCAAGCTTCCTCAATTCACTTTACAGTATGTTCTTCAAGTTATTCCTTATCTTCCTAGCACTGGAGCTCGCTCTCTCGCTATAACATACAGTAAAGACATTTAGAATGTTATAAAAGACTTCTACTTCAAATAAATGCCGTACTTTTGAAACGTCCATTCTTTATAAAGATTTCTGAAAAAGATGAAGCAGCACATCTGTGCGATATATGAATATTCAGCATCGATAATTGATAAGAAATGTTTCTTGAGCACCAAATCAACATATTAGAATGTTGTCTGAAGGATTATGTGACACTGAAGATAATCAATGACTGCTGAAAATTCAACTTTGCCATCACAGGAATAAATTACATTTAAAAATGTATTACAATAAAACAGTCCTATAATTGTAATAATATTTCACAGCGTTAGTACAATTTTATATAAATATGTATATTTACTGTATATTTGATCAAATAAATGCAGCCTTCCGAAACATTAAAAAGTCTTACAGACCCCATATTTTGAATGGTAGTGTATATATATATCTGACTTTGTGTTAATGACTCTAGATGGCGAACGAACAAAACGATATGCCCAGGAGATGAAATTATCATTGCTTCATTTTGATGAGCGACTGGTCCTTCCACGTCTGGAGAACCTAAAGCAGAGGAGCCGCTGGAAAGACCGTTACAAAGTAAGCCCTTTGTGTTTTTCATGAAAAGATGGCTCATTTCTGAGTACTATTGATTGCTTTACTATTAGTCACTTGTATGTGAAGTTTAAAAAAATGGTGTGGTGTAGATTGCTTTCATGTCTATTTATCATTTTTGTTTATTAAAAGGAAAGGGTAGAATGTTATCCCAAATTGCGGGTTGTGATGACAAGGGTCCAGACGAAGGGATGTGAAGCCTGTGAGCTTCACAGAACGGGGCGCTTCACCGTGCGGCTCTCTGGCCAGTTGTACCACAACAACACCCTGCAGGAGGACCAGTTCATGCCTGATGATTCCCAGGTTGTTTTCCATGCATGTCACATATACAGTTTAACCAGAAATTATTTGAAGAATAATTGAGCACCACTTGATGGAATGTTTATTCGTTAACAATTGCAGAGTTTCTTTGTTGGCTCTGTCTGTGCCAGTCGTACCGAGGTCTACCATGCCCTGAAGCATTTCAAATACCATCTGTTTGAGAGGTGTCGTACAGCTTTAGAAGCTCAGAAGGAAATAAAGGCAGAAGATACAGTAGATGATGACGAACCAGTTAAGGACACAGTCAACAAAGTGTTTACTAAACTGCAGGATGGAGGATGGATCAGCGAGGTGTGAATATGTAACCTTCTTTTATGTGTCTTTAAAAGCTATTTAAATATGTATGAGCAAACTGATTCCTGTTTTCTTTCTATCCATTTAGCAATACGAGAAGTTTCAGGAACATCTCAATTCTGCTGATTTCTTCCAGGAAGAAAAGCTGGACTGAAAGTGTTGAACTTTCCCTAATGGCATCCAATCTGCAGTTTTATTTCTGTAAATATATATATTTTTTAATGTCCTTATATAAAGCATGGCTAACTTTTGAGTTGTTAAAGTGTGTGCCCTGAAGATCTAGCATTTTAATTTTGCAATTATACTACTGTGTAAATTGCTTCTGCATGATAGATATAAATTCAATGCTGAGAATATACAAACAATAATACAACCCAAAATGTAACAAATTTGTCCAAATCGTGAGGTTTAAAAAAGACTGTGTATTTTATACTGAACGTTATGCTTTCAAAGATCTGTATGCTGGTTTCATGCTTTCATTTATAAATAATCTCACTCTAACGCTTCTGTGTAAATGCATCCAAGTCATTTTACAGTGTTTCAGTGTTCTTGTAATAAACAAAATTCATAACCAGGTTCTTCTGTTAAATGTTCATGTTTTGCAACAATTTCTGAATTCAAATTTTACATTTTATTAGAAACCGGGGTCAAACAATGCATATAACAATCTACGGGCTCGAGGTGAAAATAATGCAGAAACGCCATCCTCACAGGATACCAAGCCTGTATTCGGTCATGATATGAGGATCACCCATCATCTCACTCTGGACAGGATCTGGGAGAAAAAAAAAGTGAAACATGAGACCTAGTATACTGCACAAAATAACATTCTAATTCAATTTAAAACATCAAGCAATCATCTACCATATTTTTATAAAGCAAAATCATGCATGGAATTAAATAGGTCATAACTTTTGAGGACTTGAAAGCTAACGCGTGACAAATGTTACATACCATTGAGGATGTCCTCAAAGCCAATGCTGTCATCAGAACCTCTGAGGGTATCCAGGGCCAGATTTGAGCTTGGCAGGAAGGGCAAACGCTGAATCTGCAAGCAAGTGAAAAGTTTAAAGACAATAGTCTTCCACAATGGATGTATACAGGTGTTTATGACACCAATAATACCTGTCTAGCCGCTCTGTACTCCATCTGTAGTTTGAGGGGTGCATGGAGACCCTGGATGTTCCTTAGTGTGTTGAAATTCATCTTGTCCTGGTTGAGCTGAAACTGATTTCACATAATACAAGCTGGTGTTACACTTTATTTTAATGTGTCCTTGTTACATTGTAATTACACAAGTACGGAGCAAAATGAAATAACAGTTACTATAGGATTAGGGTTATCTGCTTGTAACGATGCATAATTTAGTGTTATTAATATAGTAATTACATGTAACAAAAACAGTAAAAAAGTGTTACCCAAGCTGATCATAAACCTTCACAGCATGTTACACTGTGTTCTACTTAACAATAATAAGCATTGTTGGTTTCAATACACACTTATTCAGCTAATGGCATAAATAATGTGAATTTTTCATGTTTGCATATTTTAAATGTATTATAATCACTATAACTTTTGTATGTAATTAAAACATGTAATATATTTTTGTACTTGTGTGACTATTTAAGATGGTGTTTATCAATACATATTTTAGCATGAGCATCATCATTTCCTACCAGTAATGTTCTGTATATCATGTATTTTACATTTACTTAATTGTCTTTTGTAGGATCACGTACATTGGCGGTAGACTGAAGAAGCCAAATCTTAAGCCCATATCTCATCGCAAATTTCAAACTGTATGGCAGCCCTTTGTGGATTTCCTCAAAACTGAACTCAAGTGTATTACTATTGTTCTCACTGTAACAACTGAATTTACTCCAATAACTGAATTGAATTTTACGATTATGCTTTGCTTATGTTAGATGTCCCCCCAATTGTTTTGTTGGGGTTGTATTGTATCTTATTGTTTGGTTTCCTTTGTACTCTTTTAGGTTTGTATATTATGTGAAAAAAAAAGCCAAATCTTAGGTTCTACTCACATTTTTCTCAGAAAGCTCCAATGGATGACTCGGTAGCAGCTCATTCTTTACACTTGAGAACCTATGATCGCAGCAAAATTAAGGCTTTAGAATACAAAATAGGCAGAAACTATCATTTACAGGTTTATATGACCAGAACATACCCTCTGCGTAGAGAGTCCTGAACCCCATAAGGACCAGCCTGTGGACACAGACCTGTCACAGGAACACTGTCCTTCAGCTGAGAACGCAGGCCACGAGTATTCTGCAGAAAACACAGTATTTCAGAAACATGCACAAAAGGAAGCTAATGTAAAAAAAAAAATGTACACGCCAGATGGGCCTGAAAGAGTGTGAATGAGAAAGTCACCCCGTTACATTAACGTTTTCAGTCTTTTTAGTTAAGACTACAAACTGAAAGTAAGGCCATGACGCATCACAATTCATTTATAAGCTAACAACTTAGTAACAAAATAAGTTCTGATATTAATAAATTTCTGTCGCGGCAAATAATAAAATATGGAGATATCAAAGTGCAAACTGACTAATTATTCTGTCCTGGAATATAAATAAACACGAGCTGTCGTGCTATGCTATGTTAGCTAGCTAATAACCGGCACAGCACAAATAAGTACTTATTAACGCCAAATGCACGTTTCACACTTTATCAAGAGCAGAAAATGAACACACATCACCACCCTATAAATTGCAACAAAAGAAAAGAAAGCATTAGATAACAAACTGGAGCTCTACACTACCATCTTCAAGCGAGGTTCGTCTTTACGATCAGCATAAATTTACTTCCGGTCAATGTCGGAAATACTGTTATCATGTGATCACGACGTATGAAATGTTTTTGGTCTCTGTTTCTTTTTAAGAATACTCGTATGCTATTATTAATGACAACATATACCTCTTACGGGGATGTTTAGTTGAAAAATACTAGCAAAAATTACCCAAATTCATTGCGCTGATCCTCTGATAATCTTTAGTAGGTATCTGCGCAGCTCTGAGTTGCGGGAGGGGGTATAGCTCAGTGGTAGAGCATTTGACTGCAGATCAAGAGGTCCCCGGTTCAAATCCGGGTGCCCCCTCAACAAGTGAATACTTTTTGTCTTATGTCCTGGTATAATAATCATTGCGTGCAAAATATTATATACATTTCTACCATTTATTAATTACAATTACCGTTGCCCAAAAACCCTCCCTGAGAAATATTAACCAAAGTCAAACATGCGGTCAGGCATTGTAATAATTAGGCTATTTTCGACATCAAATGATACACACAAAGAAAAACAGCCAAAAGACACAAACAGCTGTGACCAGTGGCGCTTGCATGAGCGTTCCGTCTGATCTGAGAACAGTTTTCCCCGCGAGTATTTCAGCAGGTATTATGTGCGTCCAGTATTTCTGGCGATTGAACCAGCGATGCCAGTCATTGAGATGGTCCTCACTGCTACTGCAGTCATTCCTGAATTAATCTTTGGCACTTTTCTTAGCGATAGATGCTATTTACACTAATGAAAATAGCAGTATTTTAACAAAATGCTATTTACACTAAGTGCAAATAGCTATAGATTCTATTTACACTGTTAAAATAGCAAGATTTTCTGCTATTTATACTACTTATTGCAAATAGTGTCAATTATCTGCACCTCAGTATTGTAGTACATTATAAAACAGTATGCAGTAATAACGTATTGAGTGTAAATTCTAAATTTAATTCAAATTGGACAATAAAGCCCTCCCTACACCTACCCTGAGATCTGCTAGTTAGCGACGCCTTGTGGTACCATCACAGAGAGGCTCAAAATCACTCTCCAGAACATTCTCGTTCACCATTCCTGGCTGGTGGAATAATCTTCCCACCCCTATCCGGAATGCTGGATCCCTGTCAATCTTCAAGCAACAACTGAAAACTCATCTCTTTCGGCACTACTTGACTTCATCCTAAACTTAAAAAAAAAAAAAGAATAACTTAATCTTTCCCTTTATCTTTCTCTCCTTCCCTTGCTAGCTTGTACTTATTTGAACAATGACTGAGACTTGGTGTTACGAGCACTTCCTCTGTTTGCCTCTTCAAGATGAATCGCTTTATGTACTCCCCAATTGTAAGTCGCTTTGGATAAAAGCGTCTGCCAAATGACTAAATGTAAATGTACCCTAACCCTACCCATACTTTATTTTCAACTTTTTGATTATTTCCTTCATTTTTATTGAAAATTAATGCCTTTCCGATGCGATATGAGATTTAAAAAGGAAGAAAAAAAGTTCGGCAAAAGGCGGGATCGAACTCGGGTCGATCGCGACAAAAAGCACACGTCTTACCATCTACACCACTGAAACTGACATCTGATGTTCGTCTTTTATCAGTGATGACTATCTCAATCACGCGTTGGTGAGTGGAGTTGGTGTAAATAGCCTCAGCCAACAAGGCGGGCTATTTGCACTTAGTGTAAATAGACACTCCGTCAATCTTTTGAACTCTGTTGGTAGCCTATGTGTGCACAAATATAAATTAATTATTTAAAGTAATTAGGCTGTACTAAACCTTTCCCAAATGGCATATTATTACATAATTTTTTGGTATGAAAACCAAGAGCCGACTCGTTCTCTAATGGCACATGGATTTTCACCCACAAAACGTTTAAACAACATGCTGATTTTTTAGAGGTTAGGAAAATTTGAAGAAATGCAGTCACTGCTGTGTAAAGCGAACAAGCAGCTATTCGCACCCAAAGTTGTTGTTTTGTGTGTGTATGTGTGTGTGTATTTGCCTGCGATGTCTTATGAACATGCGCAAGAATCAATGATCTTTGACCATTTCCGTTGCTTCCCCGCCCCTCAGTTGCTTTTTTGGCCTTTCTCGTGTTTAAAAATATTTCTACCTTCGTTCTGCTCGAATGTGCCGTTGCTTTCACTGATAATTTGGTCTCTAAAGAGTTCCCATAGAAGTCTCATTGAAGTGCGAGTTGCATGAATGCTAGACATAGGATTCTCAAGAAAGACAAATCAAATTTCTCTCAGTTAATTTTCAAAAGTCTAATTACACAAAGGTGTGAGAACACACAACTATTTTTTTATTTATTTTTATTTTCTGATCTATTGCTAAATTAAAACCACACTAACACCCATTCAGACAAGAGAAAATAGGCTATAGCCTAGCAATGGTGAAGGGTATAATCAAGGAACCAAATGTCAGGTTGGTATCATTATTTTCTACCATTTATTAATTACAATTACCGTTGCCCAAAAACTCTCCCTGAGAAATATTAGGCTAACCAAACTCAAACATGTGGTCATTATAAGCAGTGTAATAATTAGGCTATTTGCTTTTTAAATTGTTCACTACTAGCCTATGTGTGAGAAGTGAACTCAGGAAACTGAGGTGTTTGAGGTGTTGCTAGACTTCACAGTGAAAAAAGCATTTCAGAAATTCTGCTGTGCAACAGGTCATCTGAAAACCTCTTGGTTATTTCCTTCTCTCTGCCAACTAAAACCCTTCACCCACACATTCTTGGCACTTTGCTGTGCAAATGAAAATTCTATCATTTACATTCCTGTGTTACTGAATGTATTTCAACCATAATATAGCCTAATGCATATTATCCTAACATTTTTGCTGATACCAGGAACGATGTCTCAGGATATTCCAGGTAAGACTTTAATATCATTCACACGCAACTTGGTTTTGCATTCATAAATTGGTCTTAATTTGACTCAAGACCCAGTGCATGTCTATTTTACACCCTGCTTTTTCACATAAAACAGCAGAATACCAAAGCAACATAACATTGTAATTTTTAAGGCAACATTAATTTTTTTATTTAATTCTTATTTAATTGTCCAGTGAATTATTCTGCCATCGAAGAAAATGCAACTGTTAAGAACAGTTGCTCAGGCAAAGATCCTCTCATCAGTATTTCTATAGCACTGTGGCTTGGTGTCATCGCGTCTGTGTTCTTTCTTTACTTGTACTGGAGGCACATTAATCTCAAAGCAAGGTATTATTCATTTGCTTCATTTGTTCTAGTTACATTATAATAATAATAATAAAAATCCACTCATATAAAGATGTTTCAGCATGTGCATATCAACTTCATTTTCCAGTGTACATAATTCAGCGATGGAAGAGAACATTTTACGTTCTGAAAAAACTACTGATCATACATTCAAAAAAGGCAAGCGACAATAAGTAAATTCATGATGGTCACAAAAAGTCATTTTAAAAGTGCTATTTAATGCTGCATGTTGAAAAACATCTTGTTTAATTTCTTTTTAGTTTGTGATACATTTTAAGAGATTGTTTTATTTGTTACAGAGCTTGAACAGAGCGAAACAGAGAACTATGAATCTCTTAAAAACAGAAATGAGGGTAAGTGCACACAATCTGAGATAAATTACCTGATAGAGCGACATACAAAGACATATGCTGTTTATCTGGGAGGTATTTTGTGGATTTGCATATGCACACTGATATCAAATCTCCCTTAACATCAAAGACGAGACAAACCAAAGGCCTTTACACTTTCGCCAGCCTTCAGTTTGTTTCCTGAGGAAGTTACCAGTCTAGTAATATGTATTTGAAATTATGCTGTTTTGTAGTAAATGTCTGGTAATTAAAGCATTATTTCTCCATTTTAAAGATATTTATGAGAGTCTGGACACAAAACAAGAGGAGTCCATCTCAAGAAATGAGGATTCTACCAGTGCCAAAGACATTTAACCTGAAAGAACGCAATGGAGTAATACACATAATAACATAGGCCCATATTTGCTTGTTCTGGACACTTTTCCCCTCAACAAAAGAAGGAGAAGAGGGATCTGAAATGGTGAGGAAAAAGCAGGTGTATAAGACACTGACACACAAATGAATGACAACAGAGCCAGAGATTCAAGCAGTTTAATGTCCCAACACACTCCACCAAATGGTGGATTCGGGTCGGCATGTCATTCTGATTAATAACAACAATAATAACAAACACAAAGAATAATACAAAACCATTTACATGACATCCTAGTTTGTGCTGAAATACTGCAAATATATAGAGAAAGATTTCTTTACAGAGAGTATAAATAGGACAAAAATAAGAAACACAAGGTGCTACATGACCGTTAACTAAGACTATCAGTCCAACTTTCTTCTAAAGGCTTCTTGTCAATGATCTTACATGCTGAAGAGTCGTCCGCTTCTATACTTCCTCCTTTGTTTTAGCATTAAGGAGACCTGAGTTCATTTATGATATAATACATGTTTTTTTTTTTTTTTTAGTAAGGGAAAGGAAGGGAAGGAGCAGTTGCATATATTAGATATAGCATCACATAACTTCCTTCAGTGGCATTCGTGTGGGTGCTTAAGTGCCTGTGGGCATCTCAGATCAACATGCACTGAGGTTGAGTTTAGAAAGAGCTTATTACATTCAAATTAATGCAAATATATTGGCTCAAGGTTTTTTTTTTGCAGTGAAACCACAGTTTTTCCTGTGGGTTCTTCATCATCAAGACCTGCACTGCCTTTGGGAGTAAATTGCGTTTTGTATTTTTTTAAGGTATAGTCACATAAGCAAAATTTCACAGGCAAAAAAGGACCATTGTCTATTTTCAAAAGTGTAGCAATATATAAAGCTCACACAAAAGTCACTCTCAAACCAAGTAGCATTCTATTAGTAAATGCAGCGAATCCACGTGACGAATTTGAACACTTTAACCCTTACACAAAATTCCCAGTCGTTAGGATTCTTATTGAGACGACTGGATTTTGCTTGTGAAAATTTGCACAAGAATGATAAATGTGACTGCACCTTTACTGTGTTTTTTAAATGATTTTTCTAAATTATCCAAGTACATACTTAGGTAGTTTTCAAAGCTCCAACACACTCTGCTTGTGTTCTCAAGTACCCAAGCGAAGCCTCGAATTTCCAAGCATGTGCAAAATCATGCAACGGTGGCACTAAACTGAGGACTCCACAAACCGGAAGGATCATAACAAGCAATGTCTCTGTTTGGGGTCACTGATATCTCCTCATCTGCATTTCTGAGCTCACAATAGAAACAATGATAGTGACACAAGCAGGGTCTATCTAAAGCACGACTCTTGCACTGATAGCACTATGTTATTGAGGTCTGTTTGTTGTGTGTGAAAATTGCTCTGTTTGCTCAAGATGGAGTAACGACCTTGAATATTCTGAGCCTCATTTGATTTTAAAGGTGTATTAGAACAGAAAACAGCATCCTTTTTCACAAACTGTTTACTATTAATATATACGGATACTCCTAATAGGTTTGAAGCTAAATTTACTTTCTGAACATAAATGTGACCTAAACAGAAAATCTCTACCCTCTACTAGTCATACAAGAATTAGGTCACTGACTGTACATCAATACTTGTAATCAAAATATTTCACACGTTTCGATTCAACTGCGATATACATCTTATTGCACAACATACTGTTGGTCGTAGAAATTTTAGATGTTGATATGATTCATTTCTGATTCTGAGGTTGTAATTGCTTAGCCAATGAAAAAAGTCTCTGAGCAACACACAATTGAGTCAATGATTCAACGACTTAAGCATAAAGTATACTTTTCCACGTTCTGCTCCAGTTCATGGAGAGTCAGCATTACATCATTTTCGTCATTAACACAGTCAGCCGATGTCCACATACAGGGTTTTTTTTCGCATGAAGTTATGTGACAACAATAGCACGTGTGCAAGACATTTGAGAGCTTGAAAAGTAAAGGTAAAAGTAAAAGCCCAGGTATACATTTTCCATGTTCTGCTCCATCTCATGCACAGTTGAGTGTGCAAGCCTTTCAAAGTATCACGAAGGATGTGTTCGGATATTTGTTTCAAGTGCTCAAATCACTTGCACATGTGGTGATGTCCGTGCACAAGTCTGTACAAACCCAATCATTGGGTAGCACCTGAATGTTGTGCACAAACACCAGCGGACAGTGCTGATGATGAACCTTACATCATGCAGAGTGTCCACGAGCCGTAACGTGGTCAGCAGAAGTTTACTAGATAAAGGTCTACTAGATTCATTAAGACTCATCACTTGTCACCACCTGCCGTAACAGTGTAACCTGTAGAAAGAGTCAAAGAAAAATCCTCACCGCTAATATATAGACTGACAGTCTGTCTGGAACAAATAGACAAGTGAAGTGCTACAACGTCCCAGAGAATTTGTACTCTTATTCACACTGCACTGACAGACGTCGACCAATGCGACAATCCCTGTCTGTCTGTGCCGTGTAAATGAGCCTTTTTACCAATCACATTTGAGGACAGTAACTAACTGTTGTATAACAGCATTTCAATTTCAGAGCGTTTGGAGTTCTGTCAGTTTTTGGAATGTAAGAGCACAGCACCTCAATGTCATTTAAACACTGTTCTGCACACCTACTTTCAGATATGTCAATCCTCAAAAACACTCTTATTAAGGGCAATTAGGTGGGCTGTTTTTTTTTGTTTTTTTTGGTCATACTGGGGAAATTAAGTTGGATTTTTCTAAGGATACTCATATTTCTAAGCTTTTTAGGCTTCATGTTTATTCATTCCTTTAATTTCTCCATCTCCTCATATCCCCCTCCTCAAAGCCCATCAGGCCCCATCCTCCTCCCCGAGTTGCTGTTGTTAGGGTGTGGGTACTGCAGAATGTTTATTCCGGAATGTTTCAAAAAATGCCAGCATGCCCTTCTTCACGCTGGGAGAAGCCATTTTGGAAGGTGTGTGTCCTTGGTGTCGAAGCGGGAAGCTAGAGCTATCCATGGAGTTGGCTCGTTTGATTTTGGAGCCTGCCCGCCACATTTTGGACCTCACAGGTGGAGTTTGTGCAACCAAACACTTTTGGTATTGGACCTGAAGGGGGCGCCAGACATTTACAACAGAAATACTGTACTTAGAACACGTTAAAGATTTTGGACAAAATTATATATCAGTGCTATAAAACTATGAAGGGTGTGTGTGATATTTGTATGAAAATCAATTAAATTAAAAGTATTGCCTCACCATGCATGCAGCCTGAAATTATTCAAATAACCCCCTTCAAAATTGCCTCAGAGATGATCCTTTTGTTTTGTGTTGGTTGTTCAGCATCGGGCTCACACCAGAACACATGGCACTCAAAGATCCATCTTTTCACACGCTGGGTTCAAACATTCTGATGCTCCAGAAGGAAACACGATCATCTGTTGAAAACTTTTGAACAGGATGAAGATTTATGAAATATATATTTTTTCCATTTATTACTCGGAAGCAACAGAAGATAAAAGTAAGTGTCAAAAGTTTTGTCTTAATGACCCACAGTGAATGTTTGAACCTTTTTTAATAGTTGTGTTTGGAAAGTCAGTGTGAAAAGATGATCTCAAAATCATAACTGGAAAGGGTACAAAAATGCTGGAAAACTGCAGAATTACAGAACGTGGAGGATTGGTCTGAAGAACAAAATGGGAACATTTCATCATTTACCATCCTGAAATAAAGCGATTCATCAAATCAGACAGAGGAAGTGGAAAGTCATTGTTCAAAAAGTAAAACAAGGGAATGAGAGAAAGATAAAGGGAAATTTTTTTTTTTTTTTTTTTTTTTTAAGTTTAGGATGAACACGTTCTGAGAAGAGTCTTCAGTTGTTTTATTTGACAGGGATTTAACTGTAGGGGTGGGAAGATCCATCTTTTCACATGAGGACAATTGATGGACTCAAACACAACAGGCGTCGCTACTATTCAGACTTCTGGAGGGGATGTAGATTTGTAGCTGGCTGTTGTGGAATGAAGATAGCCTGTGTGTGATACTTGCATGCATAGTACCTTGCAAATTTTCATGCATACATTCTGAACAAAATGCATTGTAGTACTAGAAATTGGACAAAAAAAAATGGAAAACAGTACAAACGCAGTGAAGAACAGTGCTCAAACTGTTCAGAACAAACAAGGGACTCATCAAAGAACAGTCGTGGATCATCCAGGTAACCTCACACAGTATTAAGAACCAAGGGTTCCCAAACTTTTGAAGGGGGTTATTTGAATAATTTAGCTATTTTTTTGTCTTGTGGACTATATGTAAACATATTTTATGTAAAATATCTTACTCAGGACAGTACTAAATAAAAAATAACATGCATTTTGTATGATCTCTCTTATTTTGTTAAAACTATTCACATTTTCACAGATTCTGCAAGGGGCTCCCAAACTTTTGCATGCCACTGTACACTAAAATGCCTCAATGTCAGTTAGTAGATATTCTCACCTCTCCTCTCCATAAAGACAGAACTGTATCAGACACATGGATGACTATCGGCTCCCACTCATCTCTGTCTCTGGAGTGCATGATGCTCTCAATAGCTCTGTTCAGCACTTCCATTCCTGTCAGCATATACACAAAAACACATTAACCACAGACCTATACAATACCAATACCATGACTTTAAGGCCATGACTTTCTTGGACTATTAAGCTAGGGTTTCCAGGTCTCTATAAATTAGCCACCGAAATAACAATTAACCTGGTTTAAAAACCTGGTTTTATATATTAATCTTTAATAGCCAGCTAAAACCACTGGTCTTCAGTAGGAATGTCTTAACTCCTAAAACTGTTTGATACTGGTCCAAATTGGATCCACAATCTGTTGTACTGATGTTTGACACTTCGAAAATGCTTTAAATGTGACATTTTAATTCAAACTTGAGGGCCAGGATCCTACCATATGCCAAACATGAAGTATTTGGTCCTAGTTTATAAGAGTATTACAGAGCATAACTCAGCAAATACTCATTCATAGAGTGTAAAATGTGTTTATTAGGTATCTGAATGGCCCAAAACCCACTCACCCATTGCTCTGGATACAGGCAGGTTTCCAATGTACTCCACCTCAAACTTCTGCACCTTTTGCCTCATTGCTTCCAGGAAGTCAACTGGAAAGCATTCAAACACATCAAGTCTCATGAAAGAATACAACAGTAGAGTCAACCAACCATTCAGGTTTAAGAGATGCTGATTTCTCAAAAAGACTGCAGAGGTCATACCCTGGCGGGGCAAGTCCTCTGGGGAGATACTCTCCATGGTGAGAGAACGGGCCATAGAGGGCTGCAGTGCTGCCTTCTCTGCCATGATCTGTGGAAACGGACCAATCACAATGAACACTGTAATCCACTGACTTTGAAATCTGGCCATTTTTAATTATGAAATTATGTTAACTATGAGCTTTAATGGGATTGTGTGATCTTACCTTGGAGCACATCTCATGCAGGGCAGATGCAATGGTCTTGGCTGGAGCGTTGCAGCGAAACACATGGCACTTGAGCATGCAGGTGTCTTTATCACTGGCCACAAAGGCAAAGTCCCTACAGAGGACCAGGAGACTGGAGTAAATACTCATCACAGTCACTTTCATGCTTATTCTAACAGCCTGGTAGAAACACTAAACCTACACACATATAGAATCACACAAAAATTGTAAATATATAATCTGTCACATGAATGCATTTATGGTCACGAAAAGGATGGTTAAGGGAAAAAAAGAGCTTTTTACAATAAATTTTATTTTGATACCTATATATATATTTGTGTGCTTGCTTTATTTGTTCAAACATATAGCAAAACGGCAATATTGTTAAATATTGTTACAATCTAAAAGAACTGTTTGTTATTTTAAAATATTTTAAAATGTAACTTATTCCCATAATGCAAAGCTGAATTATTAGCAGCCATTACTCCAGTCTTCAGTGTCACGTGTTCCTTCAGAAATCATTCAAATTTACTGATTTGATGCTCAAGAAACATTTGGTTGTGCTGCCTAATATTTCTGTGGAAACTGATAAAAAAAAATAATTCAGGATTCATTTCAAAAGCATTTATTTGAAATAGAAATCTTGGGTATCATTATTAAGGCCTTTACTGTCACTTTTGATCAATTTAATGTATACTTCCTGAATAAAATAATTTCTTTCAAAAAATTATAACAATCCTCAAACTTTTAAACAGAATATGTCATATTCTGTATAATAGAATAAAATCTTATTTTGACACTTAAACTATAATGTGGCACCATAATGATTCAGTTGCATTTGACTTTGCCATAAGCAAGCTGAAAGCCCACAGTAGTGAGCAGCCCTTCTAAGAATAGGGCTGTAAAATGCTCAAATAAAATAGGACAAAAACCACTGCAAGCTGGAAATGACATCGGCCAGCTGGGCATTTACAAAGTGATGCTAAACCATCTCTAATCTCTCAACCTATCTTGTTATTCACGAAATCTCTTCACATTAACCATAGAAAGTCTCTTTTAGCTGACTGTACTCGCCAGTATCAGATGTCAATGTTCTATAAATGCAGATCGATCGGAATTTCTGGGCAGTATGATCCAAAATGCAACGCATGGGCCTACCGATTCTTCAGCTAATGCTGCATGCTGCCTCCATCAAAGAGAATATTTCGTTCATGAATATTACATTGGAGAAATATAGAGCAGTGGTGCTTCATACGGCATGTGGCTCAAGCTCACACAGCATACCAATGCTCGTGAAATCCAGCACTCGTTTACTCCCAATTTTTAAGAGAGAACATGCAAGTCAAATGGAATAACAATTGAATTTGTCTGGGCAGTAAAGAGAGAGATGTAAACCTTCATTGTGTGAATACAGAGTTATTGTACCAGCCCATGCAGATCTCAGTAATGAAAGAGTCCAGGGTTCCACACTTACACTTAGTGCTCCAGCTATTTAGACTGAAAGGGTCTATTTTTGGATTTGGATCTGAGCACATTGTCACAATATAAATAAGGTTAAAATGTCTCTCATCTAGCAAAGACTATCTCTCATTGGCACATGTCAACATGCTCTACTGATGGGTCCATTACAAGCTAGTAAATCCCTGCCCCCATGTCCAAACAAAATCCATCAAATTAGGCTTTGATTGGTCAGTCATGGAAGAATCATCTGCATTTATTGCAGCATTTATTGTTTGTTTGAACACAGGGGAAGGCATTTCTGGAGACATGCAGAGCAAAGCAATACTACAGTCAATGAAAAAAACGTTGTATTTTATGATATTTTTTGCATTTAGTACAAATTACACAACCTGAGATGAAGCATGACGGTAAAGGAATGAAAGAAGACATGGCCAAGGAGCGCTACTGTACTTCATAGACCACAATGAAACCCAGACATCATGATAAATGTTTTCTAGGTCTAGTTGAAAAAAGAAAAAAGTGCAGTTATTACCTGTCTCTGTTTTCACGAGTGGCGGTTTAAAAAAGAAAAAGGAAAAGAGGTTAATAAGAATTAAAATAACGCAAAAACGCGAGAAACATTTTCGCAAGCAAGTCAAGTCAAGTCAAGTCACCTTTATTTATATAGCGCTTTTAACAATACAGATTGTGTCAAAGCACTTAACAGTATCAAGTTGGAGGATAGAGTGTCAGTAATGTATAATAATAAGATTAAACACTCAATTTTCAGTTAAGGGCATTTCATTATTGAATTCGGAGATGTCATTGTCTAGCTAAGTTTAGTTTAAATAGTATCTGTGAAATCAAATTTACGATAATCGCTAGAAATTAAGTGTCCCCAACTGAGCAAGCCAGAGGCGACAGCGGCAAGGAACCAAAACTCCCTCTGAGACAGAATGGAGAAAAAAAACCTCGGGAGAAACCAGGCTCAGTCGGGGGGCAGTTCTCCTCTGGCCAGGATATTATTGTTTATTCATTGTTTACTTATTGTTTTAATTAAATTTTTAAATGTATAAATGTATTATATTTCTATTTTTATATTGTTGCAATTTCTAACAATAATAGTATTATGTAGTTAGGTATTTTATTATTATATTTTAAATTATTTGTTTTATTTTTATTTTTAATGTATTTAGTTTTATTGCAAGCTCAAGACTGTTGTGAAAAAGAGGTGCATTTAGCATACTTTTAAAAATAATTTTAAAATAAATTACTTAAAGGAATAGTACACCCAAAAATTTAAATTCTGTCATAATTTACTCACCCTCATGTCTTTCCAAACCTGTATGCATTTCTTTTTTTGCTGAACACAAATTTTGAAGAATGCTGGTAACTAGTTTCCCACTGACTTCAATATGTATACAGGTTCAGATACGAGTACAAGTATAAGATAGAATTTACATTTTTGTGTGGACTATCCCCTTAAGTGGCCCTTTATTTCATTATTACTATATTATCTGCAAGTACATTATTTAAAAAAAATACACTTTCAGAATTTGAAGTACACTATAAGTGCACATTCAATCCAATTAAGTACACTTCTTTTTCACAAAGGGGAGCTACTCTACTCTCTAGCCAGTTACAGCTTTTAACAACACACAAATCAAAAACAAAAGCAACACATTTCATGCAAAACATGTCCTATTATAGCTTGGATTGCCAATATTCATCATCAGTTTCTCTGTGTGTTTTACAGGAAAGCCACAACTAAATTCAAAATTCAAAAACTGGGCTTCACTTTAGCTGTAAATAAAAAAAAGCTCTACATTTTCAAAGACCTGTCACCGCCTGTCACTAAATGAGGAAATATAACTGAATTGAAGGGGTTTATTGGCCATTTGTCATTTTCCAGGCTTATAAATTTTCTGTTAAACTGTAGTGAACAGAGTCTCTGCGGAAATCCAGATATAATCTATGATACCATTAGAAATGGGAAAAACTGAGGAATTTTAGACCCAGAAATAGAACAAGTACAAAGGTCAGCCTACCTGCCATTGTTGCAGCCCACCCCCCATACACGGATGTTGATTATGGGCTGACAATGGATGAGGCTGCGGTCCACAGGGTCCATTAGACTGAGAGTGTCCTTCTTGAGGACCATCATCATATCCTGACCCTGAACACACACACACACACACACACACACACACACACACACACACACACATGCACAAGCTTTGAATAGTTACCATAACCTTCTGTAAGAGTTAAGATAACTGTGCTATGCTGAGGTAATTTAATATAATTCAAATTGGATTGTGAAATAATGCATAAACCTTATGAAACTTTACAATGGGTAACAGAACTCAACAGTATGTAATAACAATTTATTGTGCTGTTACAGAGCTAGCACATTAGTACTGCTATTACGCATGTCTGAATTAATCCAGCGGACCTCCAAGGATACTGGTGGGCCCCGGCTAAGCACATCTCATCTATTCTAAGTCACGAGTATGAGCCCAGGCTGCTCTCACCTCTCCCCAGGCGCCCACTGCGTCCCGGCCCTCTGCTTTGCTGTGAGAGAGCTGCTGGATGCAGTTGTTCACCGCCAGACTACTTTTTCCAGGGGTCAGTTCCTCCTCAGGGATCTCAATCCAGCCCAGCGAGCGCACAGCAAAACACTGAGAGACAAATGCAGAGTTTTTCCTAACAGCACTCATACAATATAAGGCAAAAATAAGTTGACACTTGTTGAAAAATCCATTAATCTCCCTAAGACTTTCCACTCTATGGCTAAACATAATAAAACATTTTTTTTTTAAAGTAAGCTATAAGGTATATTGTGAGATTTAAATTCACATTGTGAAATACAGTTACAATTGTAAGAGATACAGTTGCAACTATAAGAAATAAAGTCACATTGTGATATAAAGTCATAGTTATAAGAAATAAATTCGCAATTACAAGAAATAGCCACAATTGCAAGATCTAAAGTCACAACTATAAAAAATACATACAATCCAAGTAGTCATCTTGTGATATTTAGTCACAGCTGTGAAATATATAGTCACACGATTACAAGAAATAGTCAAAATTACAGGAAATAGTCATATTGTGATATTTAAAGTCACGACTGTAAAATATAAAGCTTCAATTATGACATGTAGTTATACAATTTCAATAAATAAAGTTGCAATTTTGAATGAAATGAAAAGTTGAAATCATGTTGTGATGAGAAATGAAATCATGTTGTGATATTTAAAGTCACAGCTATGACATACATTGTCAAAATTGTGAGATATGATTTCACAACATGATTTCTTATAAGAAATAAAGTTTTTGTTTGTTAATCTGAATTGGAAAGAGCTTTCTATACCAAACTCTTTAATTAGAAGGGTGGTGTCACATACATTTGGCCTGCAATTCATGTTGACATTCTGGACAACATCCATTTAGATGTTTCATATAATCATACCTTAATATTTCTTAGTAAGCAAGTAGTCATTTAGCAGATACTTTTATCAAATGTGACTCACAGAACGCATATTACAGCAACAATCCCATGGAAGCATCCTGGGGTTAAGTGTTTTTCTAAGAGGCACACTGATAATTGTTCATGGCTCACTCCTAGGAATCAAATCAGCAATCTAACGTTTACCAGCCTGGTGACTGATGGAAGTCTAAATGTTTGTACAGAGCATATATCTATGACCCAGCCTACTAGGATCATTTTACATAGACTCAATAAAGCTGTGTCTTAAAATTGCATCTCTTGTGCATTTAGAGGTTGTAGCCCTCCACCCCCACCTTCTCTATACACTCCACCAACACACACGCACATATACACCCTACTGCTTCACTAAACATGTCCTGATTGATGCTCCTTTCCAACTCTGACCTTTCACCCTCAGTGGTTACCTCAGGATGTGCTCTGCATTTCTTTTCGGTGTGATATTTGTGGGGCACAGTGACTAATAGCAGAGAAAACAGTAATACATTTTACATGTTGAACAGTATTAGGGCAGCACACAGCAAGATTCTACCTTGGAGTCGGGATCCATGTTGGCACAGAAATACTCTTCCTGCCAAGAGGGCCTGAAGCAGAGCAAGAGAGCACATCATTATGATAATGACTCATAATTAAATACTGGGCTCATTTGAGCAGAAAAAAATAAACAGGAATACAAATGAAGTCCTGAGATGCTGAACACTTGGTTATTTTTCTGTTTGGTGTTCTATTGAAAGCACTTTCATTTATGCTCTAGAAAAGGCTATTCAGACCGCTGGGGTAGATTATCCTGTAAACAAGAAACAGCTCCTATAATTATCACTCTCAGCATTATGCACAAATTCTTATGAACAATTCACATCATTTTGCATATACTTCCTCCCTATAATAAACAGTGGTCTCGGAGAGGAAAATTATATAGTATAGAGCTATAAAATGAAAAGCCCTAGACTGGGTATTTGTCTCAAAAGAAAATAATAAAATAAAAAAATAAAAATGGATAATTACATTCAACAGAATAGTAGGTCCCACTTTATATTAGGTGGCCTTAACTACTATGTTCTTACATCAAAAAATAAGTACAATGTACTTATTGTGTTCATAATGTATTTCAAAACACTTTTGCTATTGAGATGGGATACGGGTAAGGTTAGGGACAGGTTTAGTGGTATGGGTAGGTTTAAGTGTGGGTTAAGGTGTAATAGATGGGTCAACAGTGTAATTATATTATATTACAGAACTTAATTACAGATGTAATAACATGCAGGTATTTAAAAAATATAAGTACAATGTAAAAGCATGTATGTACACAATAAGTGCATTGTATCAAATGATTAATTTAAATGTAAGAACACAGTATAAGGCCACCTAATATAAAGTGGGACCGAATATTATTTTAAAAGTTAGTATCTGAGTACAGTTATTGATATTTTTGATTTATTCTAAAAGCCTGGAAGACACACTTTCTTTGTCTCATGAGAAATAAGTAAAAACAATTTACAAATTAAGATGAAAAACAAATTAAGCCTGATTACGTAATTTAACTAAATATTAAATGAAAAATAAATGATTAATTTTTATTCTGCTCGAGTACACAAACAGTGCTCTTTAACATATACCGAGGACAGAAACTTAATGTGCCAGAATCTAATGTTAGCCCTCTGCCATGTTATGCTGCCTCAAGATGCTGACAAAATAAGTGAAGGTAATTGCATTCCCTGTAGCTGTCAACAATTCCCAAACAACTTAGCAGCAGCCAATCTCAGCTCTCCGAACAAATTCAGAAGAAAGGTCAGTCAATGACAAGCCTGACATTTAACAAGGGCACGTTCCAGCCTGTTAAATGAATGTGTGTACAGTATTTTGTCCTTCTCTGGCAAAGACCATGTTTAGCACCACAAAGTGAGGGAAAACTCTTCTCAATGTTCTCAATTCCCCAGATAAGTGCTCGCTTTTGTTCGAGCATTAGTGTGACTGGGGCCTCATGGCCTGATATCAGAGTGTTTGGAGGTTAGCCAAAGGCAAAACGGCCTGTTTTACTCTCCATCTTACAGTTGTACAAGCCATACCTGACTGGCTGTCTAAAGCAGGGCCGCTTTCATCATTTCCACTAGCAGCCAGTGGAGACGACATCTGTTCACAGAACTCCAGGTGTGTAATACCACCTTTAGGTATAAGAATGTGTTTGTTCAAATAAATGTCTTCTGGCTTCATTAGAGGATTAAAAAAAAGGGGAAACAGAGAGAAAAGGCTTTTTTTCATTTCCAGCACCAGAAGGAGAATTTGGCTTAGCTTGTGTGTGTGTGTCTGGCTTCTAAGCTGTGCCAGAGTTTAATTTACATCAAGGATGCAAATTGACACAGTCCATGGGTAATGTGTTACTACACCGAGCACATTAAAACAATTGCAACAAATTAGTAGGAGACACATTTTTACCAAATTATTTTGTGGCTGTTGACACATTTGAACAAACTATTCAGTAGTATAAAAATAACTTTCAAGACATGTCCCTAATGACTTTCATTAAATACGTGGAAACTGTTTATTACACTGCATTCTGGAATACTTAATTCTGATTGGTCAAAGATGATGTGGTTAATAACTGACCATTTGAACTGTGTAACTAAGCAGAAGAAAACTGCATAGCATAGAGGTTTCTTTTTCATACTTTCATTTCTCTACTTTGTCAACTTCGCCTCAGATGTTTCTCCTCAATTTCCTTAGGAGACATAAAAACGGACATGAATGAGACTGTTAACATATAATATGGTTAATTACCGGGGTCTTTTTCTCACAAGAAAATCTGAGAAGCAGGAGATTTAAGTAAAAATTGCTCTCCATTTAATATTATGGAAGCCCATTTCTACCATGTAAGAAAAACACAATCATAATTTGGTATGTTTAAATTATGACAAAAAAAATTCATGAGACAAAATTTTGACTTTAAAAGTTGTTATTTTGACACACTACATCATAATTATGATTTTAAAAGTTGAAATTAAGACAAAAAGGCTGAAAAGCTAAATTATGACTTTGAAAGTTGTTATAATGACATACTAAGTCATAATTATGAGATTTAAAAAAAAGTCACTTTCAACTTAGTATGTCATAGTTTTTTTGACTTGCAATAGTGATTTAGTAAGGTTTGCTGTATTCAGTTTACTTGTATTTGCCCCATTATTTAACAATAAAAAAGCATGTCTTAACCCATTTTGCTCCTGTGTTGTTTGTAAACTAACTAATAACTAACTAAACTAATAGTAACTAATTTGCGCTGCTCTTGGTAGATCGCGTTGATGATTATGGAAATGATCTGGCAGCATCTGTGTTCTTTAATTTGCACATTGTCAGTACTCAGTAGAACTTTTCACTCTCATCAGTGCTTTTATGGATTTGTGCTCTCATGCTAATGTTCTCTGTTTAGTAAATCTAGCCCTAAAAATAAAAGAATAATCATTGATATCTGATCTCATTGGTTATTGATATTGTTGAGATTTTTTAATATAAAATAAAAGATGTCTGTTGAAGCATTCTACAGCCTCTCTGTTCTCACATAATAAAATATTTTAACTCAAAAGTCAAGATGCCATGTAATAAGTGGAATGTTTTACAGCCAATCATTATCCTGGAATAACATTCCAATCTATTGAACCTGGAATATTTCTAACTCTTAGAGGAAAATGGCTGATAACAAGCCCATAATCCTAATCCTAAAAAAAAGATTTTATTCCAACAAGGATGTTGATCTAAGAACATTTCCAACTTAATCACGTTAAGCTTTACACACTTTGCAAGTTTTAATGTCTAGTTTCAGAGATATATCTGCAGCTTGCCCTCAGCTGTACAGTCATCAGCACAGGTGTGATTCCCTCACCTTTCACTCAGAGAGGGCAGAGGGTTTTCAGTCAGTCTGCCTCTTGATTCCCGTCTGCCATCTGCTGCAGTCTGAGAAAATCAAGAGTATAGGGATGTGACAGCTGACAAAAACATACACAAAACCACATAAACACACACACACGCTTAGATCAGAGTATCTCACCTTGATCTGGTTGGCAGTGATGCCGTTAATGGTGTTTTGTTCCTCCTCTGCGCTGTAGGAGGGGTGCTGCCACTGTGTTGTGCCCGTGGGCACGTGCCAGTAATAGGTGCCAGTGCTGTCACGTATAGTGCGCCATCCTGGAGGCAGATCTGAGTCCAGCTCCAGACTCTGATCATTCCAGATGTTATCTGCACAGAGATCGGATTTCTGGATTAATCTGCATCTTAATAACATGTTATTAGCATTTAACATGCGTGCTAACTTGAGGGCAGCACACACAGATTCTTGTAAACGTGCCATATTACAATTCCCATCAAGTAACACAGAGCCAGAAGTCTTCACACACGCAGTGAGATTCAGTGAGGCATACAAACCCCGAGGTGAGGTCACCGGGCTCAGATCTACTCATGAGAGACAGACCAGGCCCTAATCTGCCCACATGACACACAGCCTAAAATGAGGTCAAAACTAAAAGCAGCTCTCTCTTATTAAAAAAAGGGCTGGACTAATGTTCATTTCCATTATTTTCACCGTCTCTTCCACACAGATATTTCATACAGTTGTGGTCAAAAGTTTACATACACCTTGCAAAATCTGAAAAATTTTAAAATAAGAGGGTTCATACAAAATATTTCTTATGTAGTACTGGCCTATATAAGACATTTTACATAAAAGATGTTTACGTATAGTCCACAAAACAAAATAATAGCTGATTTTATAAAAATGACCCCGTTCAAAAGTTTACATATGCTTGATTCTTAATACTGTGTGTCGTTACTTAGATGATTTTTGTTTTGTGATGGTTGTTTATGAGTCTCTTGTTTATTCTGAACTGCTAAACTGCCCACTATCAGAAAAATTAGTTGGTTTTCCAGCATCTTTTGCGTATTTGAACCCTTTCCAGCAGTGACTGTATGATTTTGAGATCCATCTTTTCATCAGTTGTGGTGACCATAAATTCACATTAAAAGATTCGGTGAGAATGCTTTAGAAATGATCAGACAGAATTCTGCTACCTGTATATTTTAGAAGTTATAACCACATAGTTCATGATGAATCAGAGTTCATCCACACAGTTCATAAACTATGGCCAAAACTCATAAATAGATGGTGCAGAGTGTCATACACACAAAGACAAACCATCATCAGAGTAACACATTAAAAATAATGCCACACAGGGACCTCTGGGAAAACTGTACATTATATAGTTCATTATTAGTAAATTGTATCCTTTTACTTCCAAAAAACATAATTTTTTTAGTGCTCTAAAGTAAAATTACATTTAATGTCATTTTAAAACTTTTAGATTTTTTTCACTTTATATGGTAAAATAGCTTACAACCAATTGGCAGGTTTTTCCTGTTAGAATGACAAATGTTTTAACGTTTTTATGCATGTCAAAGTCATCCTGTCATGTCTCCTGATGATTTAGTGCTTCAGTCATAGGCATAGGGCTACTGGCAGAACAGCAAGCAGCTGTGTCTGCTGAATTATATTTGCCTGAATTTATCTCTAGCCTGAGAGAAAAACACAATGCATCTGGAGAGCCCTGTCCGTTCTCACAAATAACACAGTGCAGAAGGCTGGAGGGGACGTTTGGGGAGAAAACAACACTGTAAACATGTGTGTGTGTGCGGTATAGAACTGGGTCAGTAGTGACACGAGATTGCTTGGGCACGAGTATAAGAGTTGCCTCTGACATTCAGTGACACAGCGAGACACAGAAAGACAGAGACAGAGAGTCTCATGGTGACATTTTACAAATGTCATTTGCACATGAATTTTCATGTGCTGCCTTAAAAAAACTTACATTTTAATTGTTAATTTGTTGAGGAAACTATTGAGATTTCTAGAACAGTTTTATCCATGCACATCACTGTCTAAGTGAAACACACACACACACACACACGTATTTATACTTTATTATTATTAAAAGCTACCACTGCATTTCAATTTATAATTAAACTTGCCGTTTTAAAGGTATTTATCTGACAGAGGGCCTCCATCATTTAATGTAAATGCTGCTACACTGTAAATACAAATATAAATAAATAGGAAAATAATAAGAAAAATTTACATTTTATCCATAAATTGGACTTTTAGTTACTGATACTAAGAAATGTAAACAATATTCCTACAAATTTAGCCACATTTAGCCTAAAGGGTCAGTCACATTTACCACTGTTTTTTGAATTCTGTGAATTTATTAAAAATATTTGGTGAACATTTCCATGTGGTCTTGTGGACTGAATTTGCATGAGGGCAAAATATCTTCCCACTCAGATTTCACATCGGGTTCAGTTGGTCATGTGAATTTGGCATGTTGGCCAACAGAAAGCTGCTTGATTTGAAAATGATTTCCATGTGAGCTATGCTTCACACTGTACATTGCTACACTATTGTCAATATACATTATACCCTTTTTGCCCACACAATTTGTGACCACACCTTAACAGGGTTCAATTATTATGTTAAACAGCTGATATACAAGCTCTCAGGATTATGAATAAAGTATAGTGCTACAGGCTCACTGTTTTGTTGTTTGTTGACTTCATTTATGCAGCTGTTGTTGTTTTTGTCATCGCATTTACTAATTTGTTTGTATTTGTGTAATGATATTAAGAGCTCATCTTTTTCCTTCTTTTTAGTGAGGTCTACATGTTAACTATTTAAATCTGTGTGCAATGTAGCAATGGTTTTGCTTTGAAATATTTGTCTTAAAATAAGTCGCAGATATGTAAAAAGAATTACATTTTAGAACCTTTGAAGTCCAAATTAATACCGAACACATCAATGCCTAAACTTAAACAAATGTAATACCACATTTTGTGTATTTATACGTACCTTTTTTATTCTTCCTGAATAAAAGTATTACAATAAACTTTAACCTTAGTTAACTAAATTAAAACAAAATGAAAAATTATTCTAAAGTATTAATTAATCATAGTCTAATCTAGTCAATCTGTGCTAATGCATTTCAAAACTTGTATCTTTTAATATTATTTAATGAATTTGAGCTAACATTAACAAAGAACAGGTGTATTTTTTGTTAACTAACATGATCAAAGATTCATAAATACTGTAACAAATGTATTAGTTAATGCTAGTTAATACATTAACTAAGGTTAACTAAGGAAGGGTACTGCAAAGTTATCAAAAAAAAAATACTGACCTCAAACTTTTGAAGCTATAGTGCAGGGGTCATCAAACTCGGTCCTGGAGGGCCAGTGTCCTGCAGAGTTTAGCTCCAACTTGCCTCAACACACCTGCCTGGAAGTTTCATGTTTACCTAGTAAGACCTTGATTAGCTGCTTCAGGTGTGTTTAATTAGGGTTGGAGCTAAACTCTGCAGGGACACCGGCCCTCCAGGACCGAACTTGGTGACCCCTGCTATAGTGTATAGCTAGTTTCTAAGAGTGTGCAGTGTGTAGTGAGGTATAAACAGGACTGACAGAGTGCTGAGTGGATAGGAGGTGGTATTACTCAGCTTTGCTTTCAAAAGATTTGAGAGCTTGGAGAGTCCCGTTAAAGCCACAATAATCTTACAACACAAAGGACTGCGGGTTTAACCTGTAAAACCAACACCTCAAATCTGCTTCAGTCCAATTAAACTTGTCGCAGTGTCGAGGCTTACTAATAATCTGCTTCAAAAGATGCAGTGTCTTTAGTAGACATGACTGCCAGAAAAGTTTTAAACAACTGGTTAATAAATAAATAAATAAATACTATAACTATCAATATATAGTCCTCCATTTTGATTGGGTGAGCTGTGTTCAGTCATCATAAAACTTATTAAATGATATACATACACATTATAATATATAAGTCTTATATATTGAAAATCACTGTAACACATGGCCTCTTGTGGCTTATTGCTATTGTCCAGGATCCATGAGGACACATCTCATTGTCTCTCTGTTTTACCCCAATCCTGGGCTGACCATAACCAATCCCAAGCTGGAGTCCCAACAGTTTCCATAAGATCCATAAATCTATAAGTATAATAACCTTAACTGTCTTAGTGTCTCAGCACACCCTTTATGTTTTTTACTTTATTTCACTTGTGTCCATCATAAAGGAGTATGGGTGTAAGTGTCTTTGTGAGTGTTTGTGTGTCTCCGGCCCTCTCCAGAGATCATCAATCATGTCCATATCGAACTCCTTTCTTTTTCACAAGCCGCCACCTCGCCTCCACTTCTGACAGGCCATAATAATCGCACTGTGTTACCATGACATTTTTAGTGTTTCGGGCTGGCTAGCTGTGCTGTCAGCTGGCTGAAATAAAACACAGGGCAGAAAAAGGCTGAAGGAAGAAGAAAAGCTATTCTCAGTCTAATTCTGGTCCCCATTCAGGGTGCACCTGAAATTATGTCTGCAGACTGTCTGTGTTTGGAGCTGAAGGCAGTTTTAATAACAGTGCAATGTGTGGATGCATGCTCAAACACAGATGCCTCATTGGTTATCGCTTGTTTCTAAGGCTCAGAGGCCAGTAGATCAATCTTGATGGATAATACAAGAATAAAAAGGTTGCTAATATACAAAACATCTGTTATTCTGTCACCAATCTGCTTCAGATGATGCCCTTGCTACTTACTGCATAATTTGCACACGTTATATTACACAATTCATCATATAATTTACTATAGATGGATGGATTTCAAATGCAAGTCTGTGGTTTTAAGAAGAAAAAGTGTGGGTTATAAACCCAATAAGCGTACTGGGATGCAGCTACAGTGAGATACGACCTCACTTCCTGTAATTGTGGTATGACAGCTTTATGCATGTAGGTGGTGCCGCAGTTCCCATCATGCAC